>CM069447.1:11280813-11494272 GCA_035610835.1 Ophiura sarsii | reverse complement strand
CATCTTTAAGATTAACTTTACTTTAATCGTTTCTCGGAAAGTTAAATTTTGGTCAAAGAACTAAAAATATGTGTTAACCTTGTTTTAACCTTTTTGTGCTTCGGTTCTATTTGTTCACTATAATGATTTTCTATGGTAAAAACTTTATGTTTACATAGTTTCAAATAATTAACATTGTAAATAAATATGTGTGTGTTATTATTTTCGCGGACGCTGGTTTAAGCGCTGAAATAAATTTACAGGGAGAGTAAAATAGCCTGCAATTTTAGTGGAAAGAAGCCATCTTGTTTTCAAAACCAAGACGTTGAATTTAAACGATGCAAGAATCATGAATGATATGTTTGTTCCTAACTTTTTGTGAAAAATGAAGTAAATCACGCATTTTTCGTTTGTCTTTGGCGATTTTTGTGCGGCACAACCCAGGTTACGTGTTTGTCCACGGCCCCACAGGCATAGTACTTTAATAGTAATAGTAACATTAGTAATTGTAATAGTGCCTTATTACTTTCATCAAGATCTTACATGACGCAGCTCCTTCTTATTTAACAGAACTTGTTCAACCATATGTGCCAGGGCATCGCGGGCTACGCTCTTCAAAACAAGGTCTTCTTCAGGAAACATTGGCTAAGCATCAGTGGGGACAGCGAAGTTTTCAAGTCGCAGCACCAAAACTATGGAATAGCTTGCCTGAATATGTGAAACTGTCAAACTCTGTACATATTTTTAAGAAAAACTTGAAGACATTTTGTACTCTGAAGCATTTGCTTGATGTGACTCTCCTCATCTTTGTTCTTATGCGTGTTCATGTTATTTTGGTTGTTATGCAGAGAAGCGCCATGAGCGTTGCTTGCGGCGGATACCGGCGCTTTATAAATTACCATTATTATTATTATTATTATTATTATTATTATTATTATAGTGATTTTCAATTGAAATGGCACACATTTCATTTTCACATTTTTACAGTAGTAAACGTGGACATTTTCGCGCTACATGAATTTTCGTGCTCCAAGCAGCTACCGCGAAAATAAAAACACGCAAACATATTTATTTTATGTATATGTCGATATAATGAACTTTACTTCGAATCGTGAATTTAAAAACAAGCGAAATGGCTGAAAGTCCGCAAAGCGCGAAAATTAAAACGCACGAAAATTACCACTTTTACAGTATCCAAGCCAACAAAACAATTGGAATTTGGAATAATGTCATTTTTATTCAAATTTAGAACATAAGCAATTCATAGCATAGGTAAGGTATAAAATTGATTATGTTATCTCCCATGTAAATTGTAAACAAGGAAGGATGCATGAAATTCCAATTGCGTTACAATCGAGGGCTTAGAGGTAGAACTGACTATGTCCATTTTGACTTTTGGACATACACCTGCTGGACATGGCCTGTTTTGCAACAAAACTAAAAACACCTTCACGGACATAATCAAAAGGGGGGGGGGGGGGGGTACATAGACCTAGACACTTTTTTCCACAGAAAGAAAGTTAATATCCATGTTACTTGTACAATTATCTGGACAAAGTCAAAATGGACATAGTCAGTTCTACCTCTAAGCCCTCGAAATGTACTGAAGTTTTCAAATTTGAATGAGAGTCGCATTTGCAATCTTTGTGCATGTTTTGTGGACCAACATGAGAAATTGGTGTACCAAAGGCAACAAAAAATGCTATTGATTTCATTTTTTCACACAAAATTAGTAACTAATATGTTAGTCTTACGTTAAAAACATTTTCAAACATCAACTTGGTTTTGAAAACAAGAACAAGATGGCTTCTGTCCACCATTGTAGTATTTTTGACTCACCCTGTAGTGTGAACATTTCCACTGGCACTAAGGGAGTGTTCAGAAATACTTTGGTGGGGGGGGGGGGGGGCTGGGCAACTTGCATTTTCGGTATCCTAACTTTTGTGACCTCACTTCTACAAAAGGAACACTTTTGGACAAACTGTTTTACCACCCCCCCCTCTCCCGGTTCAAATCATAGGCGTAAATCCGGAGGAATGGGTGATAAATCGTTGGATTAGTCACTCGCATACTAAACATAGAGCGTGTTTCTACTGTGGCACTGCAAATTTAACGCTAACTTTTTGATCCCCCCATTTCTACTCGTGAAAAGTTACCGCTTAGTTTATGGGCCACGACAAAACGTTTCCGAAGCCATCTTGTAAAGCTTGAATAATGAAACACTGAAACCTCGTTATATACTATCCATTGGCAAAAATGTTTCCCCATTTGAATACCCAAAACTCTTTGACCCCCCACCGCCCCCCCCCCCTTTGGCAACTTCAAACTTCCCCACACCTCATTTTGCTCAGCCCCCCACCAAAGTATTTCTGAACACTCCCTAAACTTACAATTTGTATTAATTTGATTCTTTCTGACAGCGGTTCGTGAGCACGAGGAGCTAAGAGCCAAGTACAAGTCGCTGGAGAAGAAATATCGTATCAGCACACAAGAACTCAACAAGATCAACAAGCGACTCTCGGTGACGGAACAAGAATTTTGTGTTCTACATTCTGGTAAGATGATTCTCCCAGGGGGGGGGGGGAGGGGCACTGACATTGGAAAAGGGTATAGGTATGTGCCGCGCTGAAGACACCCTTTTTCACCCTCTGCTGCTAGCTCATGACCCTCTTTTGGGCCTGCATCAGTTCTTAAAACCCCAATTTTATTAAAAATTCAAAAATCACAAAATGTTGCGTTCCAAAGCCCCAATTCTTCGAAACTTTTGTGTTCTAAAAACCTCCCAAAAACTCAAAAATGTGCGTTCTTGCTAATCAAAATTGAACTAAAGGCCAAATTTTCAAGACCTACTTTTTTGAAAAAATTTTAAGACCCTATTTTTCATCATAAAATCCACTCAGTTCAGTTCGGTAGCCCCCCTTTTTGAGACCCTGGGCGGCACACCCGTACCCAAAAAAAGGTTGATATATCCCCCAATATTTCTGGTAAGATCATTCCCCCACCGCCCTCAAGCGCCGTAAACGTTCGTGCAGCGAAAGCTCAACGTATGTATAGCGTATTGATCAGTACATTGACACCCGCTCAAAATGTTGAACATGCTCAAACATTTTCATAAATAAACCCTGGCGTACCAGTCTGCGAACCCCTATTGAACCGCTAAGGAATACAATGTATGCCAAATATGTGACACGAATGACAAATTACACAAACGTAACATACACCCACATTTTTAAAACGTTGGGCACATATTAGCTCTATGTCCATGCAACAGTGTGACAAGGGCCTTAAAGCCCATAACCCTAACCCTACTACACCACACAGCTTGCAAGTTTTTGGGCTATAAAATGGACCCAGGCTATATGCCAGGCAAATATACTGAGCCGAGTAGCCTTGACAGCCGTGGTGTAGTGGAATGGAAATGGGCTTTGGTGCTGGAGGTCCGTGGTTCAAATCCAGTTGGGGGGGGGGGGGGGGGGGCTCCCCTCACTACCTACAATATACTCACTCATACTCTATTTCACACAATCTGGAGGTCTTGCAGACGTTTGCATGGGAATTTCAGACCTTTCCAACTGGCACAAAAATGACCAATTGCATTGGCGGAGCCAGGGGGGGGGGCCTGGGGGGCACGTGCCCCCCGGGTCCCTGGCACCCCCCCAAAAAAAAAAGGAGAAGAAAAAGAAAGAAAAAGGAGAAGAAAAAGAAAGAAAAAGGAGAAAAAGGAAGAAAGAAAAGAGAAAAAGTAGAGGGTATAGAGTTCTTCTTTGTTACATAGTAAGTTTCCATGCCCCCACCCCTTATTTTGTACGTTCCCGGCACAGATCCCGGCAATAATGGCATAGCCAGAGGGTTAAGAAGGGGCCGACCGCTCCTTCTCCCCTGTCACCCAATTTTGCCATTGTCGCCTCAATTTTGATAAGAGAAATCATAGTTAAATTATGACGTTCAAATACAAAGATAGCATTTTTCGTTGTATGTGCCCCTTCCCCCAAAAATAAATTCATTGCAAATTAAGAAGATAGTTTAAAGCCAAAATGTACCTCAATCCTAGCAAAACATTTAACAATAAAAGCAGTGTTATAAGGCTAAAATATATCTCAAATGTGGCAAATAAGTATATAAAGAAGCCAGGGGTTTTCGTAAAAAATAAAAATAAAATGTGACATTTTAATAGAAGCAACAATGTATCTCAATCTTGGCAAAATTAATGTAAAGAAGTCAATTTTGCGTGGATGGTATCTCAATCGCGGCACAATTTATGTAAAATAGCCCACAAAAAATCGCGCGCTATGCGCGCACGTGACATGAACATTAACTTTAATTTTGGAATCTAATTTTAAGACAAAATGTATCTCTATCAAGACAAAATTAGTTAGTGTTGAGAAGCCAATATTTTGCCCATGTGCCTCGAAATATTTGCTTTCGTTTTTAAGCTTGTACAAGCGAAAATTGGCAAAATATGTAGAATAGCAAACGAAATTGCGCGCTACGCAGGCACATGCCCCAAACGATAAGACTTGTGACCAGTCCTTGTGTGACTTCATTTCTTGTTGTCCGTTTCGGGAGAGCCCGAGCGGGTGGGTGAAGGGTGGGTGGATGTTTTTAGAACCTCAACATATTTACATTTCTTTTTAGAAGCTTGTTATCAGCAAAAAAAGTCGCTCAATTTATGACAAAATTAATGTAAAATAGGCCTATGCAATTTTGCGCGCTAAGCTCGCATGAACCTTCAAACATTACATTTAGCCTGTTAAGGTATCAGGTCACTTTTTTTTCTTTACTTCGTCAATTTATAGGTATCTGATTAATAATAATTTGAAAAATATATGATTTTGATTTGCAGCTATAGTTTTCTTTTAAATTAAGATTTTGATATTCATAAAACGTACAAAAAAGAAGATAGAATTACCCAAAAGAAAATGTTTTTATTACCAGTAATATGTAGCAAATATATAGAATATATTAGTATAATTATGCTCAACTTCTTTCGTGCATTGATAAAAAACAAAATATTTATTAGAAATGAAGAGGTGGCTTTTCGATAAAATGTTGGTCAAAAGTATATACCAGATCGCACCAAATGAATTCGAAAATTGAAAAAAATCCAATTCTGAGGGGGAACATCACCCCCTCAGTCTCCCCCCGTTCGAGCTTTTGGACCATTCTATACTTAAATCAAGAATATATCAGTATAATAATACTCAACTTCTTTCGTGCTTTGATAAAAAATAAAATATTTATTGGAAACGAAGAGGTGGCTTTTCGATAAAATTTTGGTCAAAAGTATACACCAGATCGCACCAAATGAGTTCCAAAATTGAAATTTTTTCTACTTCTCAGGGGGGCACATCCCCCCTCAGGCACCCCCCTGTCCGAGCATAGCTCGAAGGGCAGTGCTGCGCACCGCTTGGATGGTACCTTATCAAATTCAGTTTTTGGGAGCCTCAGTGCCCCCCGGATAAAATAATCCTGGCTACGCCTATGAATTGGTCCATTTTGTTACTTTAAAAATCAGTTGTAAAAAGCCATTATTTTCATCTACATGTACTGTGTAAGAAGTATTTCTATTCAAATTCTTGTAAAATTTAGCTGGCCGGCACAACATTTTGGCTAGTGACAACCCTGGTTGGGATAACAGGTGTTTGTACAGTGGCGGATCCAGGATTAAAATTTACGGGGGGCTGACCACTGTTTTTTTTAAAAAATCGTAAAAGGTCCCCAATTTTTTTTTGCCGTAAGCTCGTGAAATTCTACAAAGTGGGGGGGGGGGGGCGGGGGGGGGGGGGGGAGGGGCTAGGCATGTGGTTGTCCCAAAACCGGCACAAAAAAAAAATCGCTGTACCGACGGAACCTACCTATGCCTCTGAAAAAGGTAAAGTGGTACACAAAAAAGGTATATTGTCAAATTTTACGTGGGGCGCCCGCCCCCTCCGCCCCCCTGTATCCGCCACTGTTGTAGTACATGTAGCTTCTTCGTTAGGTATATACGGATGTGCTACCAAATTTTGTTGGGTTTTTTCCAGAAAACTGATCCTTACCTCTATAACACCACAGCAACAGAATTGTTTTTCCGACCGGCGTGGTTGAGGTTGCTACCTCCCGCAGTTGCCCTCTGCCCATGTAGCTTTAACTACATGTACATTATAAATTTCTGAACCAAAATATTGTTGTATCTTCTTCCAGCTTCCGAGGCAGCATGTGATGACTTTACAGAGCTACAGATTCAGCTTGAAGTCGAGTCAAAATGCCGCATCACGGCGGAATCATTTGCATCAAGGGTAAGTAGCATATCAGCTAGGGTTGTACGTAGCTTAGGATAGGGGTGGGGAGGGCCCGGAGGGGGCTCAAGTTTGATATTAATTTTGGAGTATAAGGCCAAATAAAAAAACAAACATGTTTCTCGTCCAGGTTTTTCAAAAAAAGGAGGATGAGGGGCTTTTTATTTTTTATTTTTCATTTTTCAAAATGGCCGCCGTTTGAGATTTCTGGTAATCGATAGTGTTTTCCCTATTAAATGAAATGACAATTGAAAAAGAGACAATTGTTAGACAAACAAGAACTTAACATATTTACAGGGATGTACTTTCGCGACATCCTGCGAGAATCCAAATGGATTCTCGCAGAGGAATTTTGCGAGAATCCATGGATTCTCGCAGAATATTTTTGCGAGAATCCTTTTTATTGAATTTAAATGCCGCATTTTAAACATTTATTGTACTATTGTTAAGAACAATCATCATTTTAATTTCAACTTGAACAGTTTAGAGTCAAATACCAGTCATCTAAGGTCCTGTTTTGAACTTTAAAAAAAGATAAAAAAATAAATAAAAAAAGTAAAAGTTTTTTGTTTTTTTTGTGAATAAAAAATAAAAGACAAAATGAGGCGGCCCCAAAAAAGGAAGCGGGCGGGGACGAGAAACATGTTTTTTTTTATTTGGCCTAATGTAGATGGACCACTTTCGAAACCCAGGCTTTCAGTGACAAACAATACACGAAATAGGATGTGGGTTAGGTGAGGCCAATGGTCTCATTTGGTAAGAAATTTGGACACTTTGAAAACTGTTCGAGTAAAAAAGCTTCACACTTTCCTACAGTGGTATAGGTCTTTCAGCAATTTATTTTCTCCAAATTTCCCTAGATGTTCTAAGTTGGAGTCCTTGCAGGACAGTGCAGGTGTCTGGTAGAATTTTCAAAACTAGTTATAATCTGTGGTTGACAGCAGGTTTCTGTAAACAACCTTATACTGTAAAAGTGGATATTTTCGCCCATGTACATTTTTGTGTTTCGCACATTTTGAAAAAGTTTGCTTGTTTTTATTATTGCGATTTTGAGCTTCCTTACATTTTACATAGACCTACATACAAAAGGAATATATTTGTGTGGTATTATTTTCGCGTTTGCTGATCTTGGCGTGAAAATAAATGTAGCACGAAAATTTCAGTACACACCTCAAACATGTCGCAGTGCCACTCATCAATTCAATCGTATTTGTTGAACAAAAACTGTCAAATATTCTGTATAAAATCATCGTGAACTTATTCTTAAAGAAATCTACTTGTCAGGCCATTTTGATACCAGAGAGGATCAAGGAGGGGGGTGGGGGGACCATCCCTACAAAAAAAATTCTGAGTACCTCCTCCCCCACCCCCGGGACAGGACATGTATACAGCATTTCCCAAAGAAATACTGTAAAAGCTGAAATATTCGCGGTGGTTTTATTTTCGCGCTTTTCGCGCAAAATCTTTTTCCGCGAAAATTATAACACACGAAAATATTGCTTTACACATTCATGCAATGCTTTCAGACGGTCGCCCGCGAAAAAAACAATTCGCGAAATGTCTTTGATATCAAAATCCGCGAAAATATCTGTACGCGAAAATATTGGCTTTTACAGTAGTGCATGTGACTGCTTTTAGTGCCAGGGAGGGTTGGTTCTCACAGATATAAGTTGCTTGGTTGAAACAATTCCCTAAACATGGGGTATGATCTGTGATGAAAAAACCAAACATGGGTCAAAAATCACAAAAATAACCAAAACATAAAACCTGGGCACCCAGCTATCCTCAGCACAACCCTTTATGTACTTTTTATAGTGGTCATTACAACCCTATCACCTGAAATGAAAGGTGTTTGACACATATGTTTTGAAACCATTAAAAAGGAGGTTATCAGTTCCTGTGATATGAAACAGGATTCAACTGTGTTGTGAATGGTTTCCTTAAACCGTGTTATATTACCTGCAAAAAAAAGCCATGCCCTGGTTGCAGTTGCAACATTTACCAGTGGTAAAGCATGACATTTTTGCGTGCCTTTTAATTTTGCGAATTTCTTAGGGCATCCAATTCGCGAAATGTTCATGCACGTGAAGATTTGTTCCGTGACTGCCAGCCAGTAAAGAACTTTGCAATCGCGAAATTTTCGTACCGGGAAAATGACCACTATTGGCAATTGCAAAAATGTTGTGTCATTTTGTGTCATGCTTTACAGCACTGTAAAACACTTTTAAATTTGTGGGTATTTTATTTTGCGAATTACCAAAAGCCAACATTTTTGCGAGGATTTAATTTCACGATTCCAAAATTTGATTCTGATTTTAAGCTTTTACCATTGTTTATTTTGTGGGTATTTAATTTTGCAAATTTAAGGTCCTTGTGAAATTAAATACCTCGTGAAATTAAGTGGTTTGTTAGTGTATTGTTTTAGAAAGAAAACAGGACCTGTGGTCTCAATAACATGTTGTGTTGGCGCAGCGGAAGTGTCCTCGCCTTGCACCAATGAAGTCCGGTCTCAATTTTGTGCACAGCCGGGCTTTATGTGCATTTGGTTTATCACGATCCATGCACGTGCCCACTCTCGCAGGTTTTCACAGGGTTCTCCTGTTAAAAATTGGTGATCAGTTGTTTCGGTTATGACAAACTTCCTTTACCCAATGGAATTTGGGGAGCTGCACTGAAATATGGTGGATGTTACAATCTAGGTGCGGATATATTAGGCCAAAAAAAAGAGAAGAAAGTTGACTTGCCCTTTCCGACCGACCCAAATTTTCGGAAATCTAGGGTCGCTATTTTATTTATGTTTGAAAGAAGCACACAACAATAAAGAAAGATGAAAATGTGTTTTTGAGTAGTATCTACTTGTTTAAATTTTTTTTAATTTTTTTTAAAAAAATCTTTAAAACGTGTTTTTGTGTAGTATCCCTGTAAAATTAAAAAGAAAAAAAGAAGAAGAAAAAAATAGAAAAAATCTGACTGTCCGACCCAGACTCTGGCCCTGAAAGGGCAAGTCAACTTTTTGTTGTTGTTGGCCCTAGCGCCTGATTTGCAGCACCCTATTTGATGCGATCTCATTCTGATGATTCGCCAGTGGCAACGAAATTACAGCGTTTTGATCAATCTTTGAAAGGCGCTATATAAATCCCGATTATTATCATGATTATTATTATAAGGAAGACTCTAGCTATGTATGTATTTTACGTCCGACAGTATCCCTCTGCAGTTCGTGTAATACATAACGCGAACCATATTTGCATAGAGGGCGTTTTTCAACAAATAGCGATGGTATTGTTTTAATCAAGTTTTGCTGTGTTTTTGTTAGTAGAACACCAATAATGGAAATTTTTAATGTTCATCTTAAATTCCGAAGTAAATTTTAAACATTCAAAATTGTCAACACCACTTAAAGGTAGATGTTCCGATTTTCAACTTGAAGTTTTCTATTCTACATTAAAGGTCATCCTTAAAAAAGTCGTGTTCCAAAGTTTGAGTTGCACAGCTCTAATGGTTCTTATTTTAGACGCACAAGATGCTGTGAACTGTACCCATTGAGAAGTACACAAACTATATCGGTGGTTACCACCATTTGCGGTAATTCAACGTTATTTCATCGATTTCTCCGTAATTATACCGATTTAGGCCGTCAAATTTCAGTATGCTGATGAGAAAAATACGAGCTTTCATATGATATGAAAATCTCCCTATGTTTGAAATAATTCTGTGTTACGAAAATGTGATCGGGTCATCTACCTTTAATGTCCCTTTAATCTATATATGAATATTTTAATATTTTGTCAAAATAGCACTGAAAATTACACAGAAAATGCCTCCATTTGCAAAATGTATGATCACTATAATGCTCGGCAAGTCAGCATCAGACGTGGTTGGGAGATAGAGGGGTTCCCCTAATATTTAGCTTATGATGGAGGGGATAGGGGGAAAAGGTTGACATTGCCCAATGCCTATATCACTCAGTGCATTTATTATCCTTCCCCTAACAGTCAGCTGTAGAACGGGGGCCCGTTTCAATTGAGGGCCCTCTATTTAGTGACGCACTGCCGTCATGTTTTACATGTCGATTCATTGACGGAAGTCCGTCGCCCACCGGAATACAAACAAAAACACTTTTCAATAGAGGGCGGACTTGGGAACGGGAGTACGTTTCCAAGGGAACGGCCTCACGTAATAGTTATTTTAAAAATTCATAAAAAGCCGACTTTAAACAACAAAATAACTCTCTTATCACAGAGATAACCGTTACAAAGACATCACTTTTGAATACTATAGGGCTTATATTTAATGTAAAAATTATCACATTTACCCTGAAAATTCTATAAAATGGTGTAATCTCGTCTAGAAAATGTTGGTTTCATCGCAGCAAACCGGTCAAAAAAGACATATTTTTAGCATGTGTCGTGTGATGTTGGGATCAAAGGTTAAATTAAATTAAAGAACTGGATGTCGAAAGGAGTTCTGGTACCTTATGCTGCCCTCAACTCGATGGATAGTTACTTTTTATGCAGATAATGGGGTGCAAAAGGCGAAAATTCAATCATTGCGCAAATTGACGGGTGTGCGTTACCTTGGTTACGTACACCCGTTGTTTTAGAGCGCCCTCAATTGAAACGGGTCCCCGTTCTACAGCTGACTGCCTAAGGCGACAGAAAAACCCTCACTGTTCTATGGACAAAGGACCTCTCAGGTTAGGATGGTCAGTGAGGCTTTTTGATTTCTTTTCTTTTTTCAAAGGACCTCTCAGGTTAGGATGGTCAGTGAGGCTTTTTGATTTCTTTTCTTTTTTCCTTTTTTTCAAATTGACTGTAAAAAATTTAAGATTAGTATTCATTTGCACATAATATACATTTTGTTCACCAATTTCTAGAAAAATGGGTTGGTCGGGCCCGTAAAACAGGGTTTCCCTTTTTTCATCGCCCAATGAAGAAAATTACATCCATCATATCGAAGTCATTATACATCTAAAAGTGCATTCTTATTGCTCGTATTCAATGTAGTATAGCCAAAATTGTGCGTTCGTTCGTGCCATAAGGCCAGTTAGAGTTGATGACCTCTGGAACATTAAAGATTTCCCATTTCACGCATACATACAGTGTAAAGAATCAAGCCATACAAAATGTAGATAGGCCTATTAGTAGTGTTTGTTATTAAAAATTAATCCCTCTTTTTATTAATCATAATTGACAGGAAGTCATTGATGTCCATGCATGGATATGGCGTGCACGCCCCACATATAGGATTAAATTTGACACTGTGGGTGCTGCGATTCTTGAGATTCCAGTGTCTATTTTCTGCCTTACTGTACATACACAATGTATGCGGACTTTCCCAAAGAAATAGTTCATATGACTGCTTTTTAGTAGCAGGGAGGGGTGGGGTCCCAGGGGAGGGGGGGGGGGGTACTTAGTGAATATGAGGTTACGGGGATGTGCCGCCAAATAGGGTTCCATTTTTCACCCTCTGGTAAATGGATGACCACTTTTCAAAGCCATTTCAAAGAAATTGTAGCAAAATCTGTCAAATAAGTAAGACATTTATGGGTTTCTGAACTTTCTGGTGAACATATGGGTTCATTCACAGTTTACACTTCACAGTCACACTATGATATAATTTTGCACTAATTTACTAAAAAAAAGCCAACTGATAGAATCACACACACTGACTACTTTTTACTGAAATATTTCAAGTGAAACATACTTACCGTCAAATACTTCAATCAACTCTCCAAACTATTGTGTAGAAAATTAACCAATTCCTGTGTAAACCATTAAAATGGCCATTCCACAACCCAATAGAAATGCACAACTAATTGTGTAGAAAATTAACCAATAACTGTGTAAAATATTAAATGGCCATTCCACAATCCAATAGTAATGCACAACAATTGTGTAGAAAATTAACTAATTGTTGTGTAAACCATTTACACAACTTAATTGTGTAAATTAATGTTACACATTATTGTTTAGAAATATTACACAATTGTTGTGTAGATATTACACAACTAGGGTTGTGTAAACTGTTTACACAACAGTTGCTAGGTTCCTATAGTAAACAGCGGTTGTGTAAAATGTTACACAACTTGTGTACAATTTTACACAACCGTAATAACAGTGCAGCGGCAAACACCCATAAGATGTGAGTACCAAGGCTAGAAAAAAAAAGGAACATTTCCTGGGAACAAAAATGTTGAAAACTTTTCTTCAGAAGAAATATTCCCTTCAAATATGTAAACATTTCTTTTTCGAAGTCAAAATTTCCCCAGAGTTTCCCTCCAACATTTCCTGGGGTTAGTTGAGCTATTTTTTTCTATTTTTTTTTCATTTTCCATTAACCCTAACCCTACTCAGTACTGCAAATTACTACTTTTTTCAGAATTTTTTTTTCAACATGGAAAATCGACCAAAATATCCTCCCATCCCCCGGGATTTGATCCAGGGACCTCCAGCACGTGGAGCTTAGGATTCCCCACTACACCATGACTGTCAACAGTAGTCTGCGCAGTGTATTGCGCAAAATTATATGGATTGGGTCCATTTTTTCATCCAAAAACTTCCACGCCGGTTGGTACCAACGTGCCCAGTCATGGTATATTGTGGTATATGGTAGGGTTAGGGTTAAGACGCAGTCCCTTAGCCTCACTCTCTTGTTTCACATTCTCAAGCACACACTGGAGATCCTCAAGGGTAATGTTGAGAAGGGTAGTATTATCTGCATACCGCATATTGCTGAGCTGCCATCCTCCAATTGACAGTCCGCCATTTCATTTAGGCCCCCCAAATTTTTTTGTTATGTTGTCCTCGACCGCCCGCTCGTCATTTTAGGGCCGCTCCGATTTTTTTTTTTCAGATTTTTTTTATAAAAAATCATATTTTTTTTTCTTTCAGATTTTTTTTTTTTTTCAGATTTATTTTTTTTTTCAGATTTTTTTTCCAGATTTTTTTCAGATTTTTTTTTAAACACTTTAAATGGCATTAATATTAAATTAAGTGTTTATAACATATATGTGCGGCTCTTAGAGTGATTTTAACTTCTTGTTGGCTGAATTTTGAGCTTCTGCTGGTAAAAGAAAAAAAAAAAGAAAAAAAAAAGAAAAAAAAAAAAAATCCGCCCGCCCGCCCCTCCTCTCTGAAAGCTGTCGAGGACAACATAACAATTTTTTTTTTCCTTACTAAGGGCATTTCTCATGATGTATTCGGCATACATGTTGAAAAGTACAGGCGAGAGAATGCAACCTTGACGCACCCCCTGTCCGAGCGAAAACCAGTCACGATTTAGTGGCGGATTTAGGCATCAAAAAATTAAAACTTATGTTGAAGTGGCCTAATTAATTCACCTGCTTTTCAAATTGAATCATACTTGAGTCTGTGGGCTTTCCCTTTTTAAGCAACTTCAGAATGTTCCTATAACATGCATGTATTCATGTATTAGTATAGATCTGTTACAGGAGTTTCTGCTTTGGTTTAACAATTAAGTTTAGGTTTGGTTTGAGTTTGAGGCTTAGGGCTCAGCAGGCCTGTAAGCAAAGATTTTTTTAGGGGGGGGGGGGGGTTTGGGAAAGGTACATTGGTTCCCCCCAAAATTGTAAAAGGGTGCCTCCCCTCCCCCCAAAAAAACAAAAACAAAAACAAAAATACAGTCAACTCAGAAAATTTGAGGGGGTGGGGGTTAGGACATATCTGAGTCAAAACAGCCCGAAATATTGCTTAACACAAAGGGGAAGGTGAGCGTTTTTTGAAATCGGGGTCAGGGGGAGGGCATCGTCAGATTCAGTTTAAGCATACTAGGGCTATAGTTTGATCAGTTCCAAATTGGCAAAGCCTCCTAACAGCAGCGAATGTATACAGAAGGATGCAGCGCGCATCGCACTGTGTATCATATGTGTGACGCGTGTGTGCGGCCAAAACTGCATGCTGTGGCGATAAACGTGTGTGTAAACTTGGATTTCTTTTACGCGTGGAGAGATCAAAACCGAATATTTCTCGTCCAATTTGGAACTGATTGAACTACAGTCATCAAAAAAAGTAACTATACAGGTAATAAACATACTTTTAACTCTAAAAATATATATCCTACCTAGAAATATTAAATCATAAAGTTGTTGAGAAATTTATCTTCTTTAATATGAGATATTGCACGCTAGGATCGGTTGAATATTTAAGAAGCGACAATCCAAAATGTAAGGTAAAGTCACAATTTCAAATTCACATTTTACATTTCAACACGGGGGAGAGAATGACAGGTAGCGTGTGTGTGGCGTATTGATCCATCGGAACAATGCGGCCGACTGTCCAACCTGCGCATGCATCCCCAATTGCACTACCAGTAATCAATAAGATACCCGTAGATTGGTCCGCGTGTAGAAAATAAAAATGTGAAAATGAAAATCGGACTTCTCCTTACATTTTTGAGTGCCACTTCCTCAATAATCATTCGATCCGAGCGTGCAATGTTTCATATTAAAGAAGACAAATTTTTTTTAAACTTTATAATTTAATATTTTTAGGTAGGATATATATTTTAAGAGTTAGAAGCCCATTTATTACCTGTATAGTTACTTTTTTGATGACTGTATAGGAATGAAAGCCCGGGGTGCTCAGTAGTCATTACAAGAGGGGTATCATGCGTGTCGAAGAAATCACGTAATTAGGGTAGTTTTTCAAGCTGGGGCACGTTACGTACGTAACGTGAATATGGTATCAAAACAAGCCAAATTAAGAAAAAAGGGTATACTTTTTAAATCATTGCCTTTCGTATTTAGGGTCCTTATTTGCTCCATGAGGATTATAAATAGCCATGTTGCATGGGCGAGATATATTTCTCAAATTGTATCCTTCGCAAGTGATCTGATAAATCAGCTCGGCATTTGTTTCATAATACTTTTAGCTTTAGGGAAGGAAAAAAGTATTAGAAATGTGTTATACATGGTAAGAGGTTTAAATTATACAAATAACTTGCTTAGGGTATCAAAATATTTTGAGTACTTGTTTAGGGTATGTTTAGGGTATTGGAAATACTGATATTACTTGCTTTTAGGGTATGTAAAATACTGTGCCATACTCGTTTAGGGTGCTTTTTCACATTAACATGATTACGTATTTAGGGTACTTTTTGAAAGTCCTTGGACGTGCATGATACCCCCTTGTAATGACCACTGAGCACCCCGGGAATGAAAGATATAAATTCATGAGGGGACTGATTCAATGTTGGCAGGAGGGGGTGGTAACAGGGATAAGGGAAACAGGGATGTGCCTCCAAATAGGGTCCCATTTTTCACCTGTCTGGTAAATGAATGACCCCTTTTCATAGCCATTTTTGGTAAATGTACGGGTCTAAAATCCTTAATGTTGCTGTTTTTCACCGAAATTTTAGCAAAATCTGTCATATATATATATATATATATATAGGAAGATTATGGGTCTCCGGTAAACATGGGTCCATTTCCCCCCGAAAATTGGTAAATGTTTGGGTCAATTTTGATTTTTTTTTTTTTTGGCGGCACACCCGTACAAAATAAATAACCGAGTACCCCTCCCGGGTTCCCTTGTACGTCTATCGGTTGATTGACTTGTAGATCGCTTGATTGACTCTCTAATCAAACATATAGGCGATGTCATTTGTAAGCAGACACAGTTTCCTGACCTATATATTAGGGATGACCGACTGCCGGACATTAAAGGGCCAGGGCTTCATCTGATTCTCGCTCCTCTATTTTTGTTCTTCCACGAATATGAAGTTACTAGAGAAAAAAAGAAGTTTGTTTTTTCTCATATCTTATCTCACCCATGCCTACGCCTAATGTTTTTCTTCTTTTTTCAATTCATCTATTGAAACAAATGGATATATTGTCCAGGCCATGGGTGGTCTTCAAAGTTATTTGTGAATAAACATGAAACAAATAAGTAAGAAGTCATACAGGGTGTCTCAAAAAAAACCGTGCACGTGTTTAACCAACTTATTGACCATGAACTTCTAGAATTTGGTGTAACAATTGTATACATATTGATAGACCAAACACCTAGCTTTCATATGCCGTTTATTTCATCTAATTTGGTTTTGTCAATCCTGAGATATGATCAATTAACTAAAGCTACCTAAAATCGAAGTTGTGCCACTTTTAAGCATTAAAAACCTCGTCTTCTTAAGAGAGGGTTATCGCCGATTGCGCTAGAACGCAAAAAACATTGACCTAGGGCGTTTAGCTGATCGCTTTTACATTCCCTGCGCTCATTTTGACGAAAACACCCGGGGGTAGGGTAAGCCGTCAAAGTCCGATAGTAGGGGGTGGTTGCCACCTTTACAAAAAAAATTAAATCGCAATTTTGAAAAATATTTTTATTTTGTGTTCCTGAAATATTTTAGCATGGGCCTATGTTAGAAACACCATTTCCATCATTTATAAGCAAAAAAAACGGGTGATATTCCGATATTTAGAACTTTTTGGCGAAGATTTCTATGATATTTCACTGTCCAGCGAATACGGCGGGATTTTGAGGTCGGCCATGTTTGGTGACGTCATTGTGACGTCGTGCGTGGAATGTTTGTACTTGTTTTAGTATGTATGGATAGAGGGAACCTCTAGCTATAATATGGTACCCAAATAAGCATACTCTGCATTTCGGATTGGATTTTTTTAGAGGGTGGTGATCCCGGTGGTAACAACCCCCTCTCCGGAGTAACCCTTTCTATTCATTGTAAACTGTAAAGTGGCACAACGTCAACTTTAGGTAGCTTTAGTTAATTGGTCATATCTCAAGATTGACAAAACCAAATCAGATGAAATAAACGGAATATGAAAGCTAATCGTTATGGCTATCAATATGTATACAATTGTTACACCAAATTTTATAAGTTCATGGTCAATAAGCTGGGTAAACACGTGCACGGTTTTTTTTTGAGACACCCTGTATGTGGCCTTTTAGATGAATTTATGTAGTTTCGATGTGATCTCATCGAAACTCAAACAAATTTCACATGAAATACTGCAAATTAAACTCTATAATTTTCGGTGGTAGTTAGTACGTTTTTAAGCATTACGTATTATGTGAAAAACCCAACTTCTGAAAAAACTGAGGGCTCCCTCCATGAAGGATCTATTAGTGCCCCTTTAAGTATAATATACCCTGATATTTAATGCGGCTTTTCATTGTAACGACTTGAATAATGACAAAGTTTCATAATTTAGAAAACAAATTGTCAGAAGTTCTTTGAAAAATATTAACAGTGAAAGAGCAAACAATTATTTGTTTTATTTTATTTTGTTATGGCGGAAATCGTAACGACTGACATAATGTCCTCAGGTTCTTTGTAGTTGTCTGACCTTGTAAGTCTAAATTCAGGAGAAACTTTAACAACTTTGCAGACAACATTCCAATCATAAAATGTTTCAAAAATGTCAACATCATTTAATTTTATTACCATATTTGGAATCACCACGAGAAATGCATTGAATTAAGTACAAACATGCCTAGTATTGGGTCAGGAATCATTGAGATAGACTTTGAAAATTGTGAAAGGTTTCTGAAAAAGAAATCTGTTTTGTGTATGGTAGAAATAATAGCTGTGTGAAAACTTGAACATGGCCCCATGCAGTCAGATAGTTCTATTCTAGTATCTTTGTCCTGGAAATGATGAGAGGCCAGTATTTTCTGTTTCTGTTCGCTAGTATTCTTCAAATTAATGCAGAGGTCAATGTGAATCTTGAACCTACCCTCCTCAAGGATAGTCAAAGAATAGATGGCTAATAAGGGGGGGGGGGGGGTGTGCGGTCATAGTTTTTTTCATGGAAAATAAGGGGGTCATGAAATTAATACCATTGCTCAAGGATAGTCAAAGAATAGATGCCTAATCTTTGCCTAGTTAGTATAGGGGCTGTCATTTTCTCTTCAGAGGGGGGGGGGGGGGGGGGGGGGGCAGGCCGAGATATCATGGTGGGGGCAGCGGGACAGTCATAGTTTTTACATGGAAAATAAGGAGTCATGAAATTAATACCATTGTAATAGGGGATGGCGGTCAAAGCAACATTTTAGTTAAAATATTGACATTTTTGTGCGCTCACGCGCATTTGTTCTACATGTTTCAACATTGTAAAACAAAAGTTGAGCTTTGCCACCCTATTTGTTTTTGGCTTCTGCATCAACTGTTTCCCCAACGAGCCTCACTAGATAGGCCTCATTAAGTACAGATTGTGTGTGTGTTCATAAACATTATCAACATTTGAGTAGGGAGGGTTGGTCATAAAATTAATCGCTTTTGTTTAGGGGGGGGGGGGGGGGGGGGTCATAAAAAATGACAACGATAAATGAAATTTTTGGGACTCCCCCACCGAAGAAAATGACTGCCCCACCTTTCAGGTAATTTCCTGAAATCGGGTAATTTTGTCCAGATTTTCTTAGTTGTCTGTAGAAAGTAATAGGAAGGTCTGTACAAAGTATAGGAAAATTGAAATTTTCAGGCTTTTTCAGGTAATTGTGATACCACCCAGTTTACATCTCTGCGGGCCCCTTACATGAATCACGAACTAATTTATATATGGACAGGTGAATCTATGGCGAATCTCGCCAGGGGCGGATCCAGGATTTCTCAATAGGCCCTTACATGAATCACAAACTAATTTGTGACGCGATCAAGAGGAATGAGTCGGATGTCGGGGAATCCCAAATTGAGATATGGCCAATTCAAAATGGCGGCTTACATAAGTTTTGATGGAAATTCATGTATACAATTTGACATAACTTTGGAACAAAACGTCGTATCGACATGGGGTTTTCAGTTTCTGAAAGCTCTAGGTGTCTTCTTTAAAACTGTTAAAAACTCATTTTTGACCAGGGTCGACATCCGACTCATTCCTCTTGATCGCGTCACATTTATATATGGACAGGTGAATCTATGGTGAATCTCGCCAGGGCGGATCCAGGATTTCTCAATAGGGGGCAGTGGCGTAGCTGGAATTTTTTTCGGGGGGGGGCAAGATTTCTAAAATTTTCGTAAAAGGTTGCCCCAAATTTTTTCTAGTCACTTACCTCGTGAATTTCACGTAAGTGTGGGGGGGGGGGGGGGGGGGGTTGAGGTCAAAAAATTTCACACAGTCCAAAAAAAATCGCACAGTCCAAAAAAAAATCGCACAATAAATGTACTACATGTACAATTTTTCCTTCTATTTGGCTAATAACCTCGATCTTTTTTCTCAAATTTTTCCTATTTCCTTTTTTTCTCACCCTTTTTTTTGTTTGTGGGGGGCGGGGGGCGGGGGCCCAAATTGGGTTTTTTCGTCAGGGGGGGGGGCATTTGCCCCCCCCCCCTGCCCCCCCTGAGCTACGCCACTGATAGGGGGGGGGGCCAAAGCGAGGGTCAAGAGGGCGGTAGCCCCTGCGATTTCTTTACACGTTTTCGCACGTTTTGACATGCTTTTTTACACGTTTTTAACTTTTTCGCCCAGTCAAAAAGGCGCCCTGGGACTCAACCCTCTATATATATTACTATAGAACAAACAAAAGTGCACCAAAGTGAATCTTCATCTTCTTAACCTAATAAATTGCAGGAAAGAACAAATAATGGCCAATTTTGTCCTGACAGAACAGAAGGTGATTATAGGTGAAGGCTTGAGGAGGGTAGGCTATCTATTATAGGTTCAAGAATATCCAAATATCGGCATAATTCTGTTATACCCTACACACCAATATCGGTAGTATGCGTCGTTCTTAAAATTCATGCACTATGAATACTTCTGTGAAGGGTATAACAGAATTACTCCAAAATATCTATGTTATAAGGCTATATTTAAAAAAAATCTTTTGTCTCAAAGCTCTTCAGTTTTTCAAAACCTAATGCATTTTTTTAAAAGTTTTTGAAATCCTTGTATAAGTGACCTTTTGTATTTAAAATGATGTGATCAATGAAAAATGAAACTTAAGGATTCTTTTTTTTTGAAAAAATATTTTTTTCTTCTTCTTCTTTCTAACACGCATCAATTAACTAACGCGCGCGGGAGCTTTGAGGCAATTGTTTTTTTAATATAGCCTAACAAACTTGATTCTTTTATTTACCTAGAACAATACTACTAGAAATTTCAATGTTTGCTGTTTTCACCCAAAAAAGTTTTGAAAAAAGGAACCCTACCTCAACATTTAAAAATACTGATAAATATAATTATAAATATAAAATCAAATATAGAAGTGACGGTAACGGGATCATAGTGCTCAATACCGTAAAGTGGAGCTTGTTGTAATGTAGATGAAATTAAATCCTTAAAGGGGCACTGAGAGATACGTATGAGAATGCGCCCTCAATTTGTCTGGAAATCAGTTTTTTTGCATATTAACTAACATCTGAAACAGTTTACCTTATAATTCTCTGTCTATCATGTAAAAATTCACGATTTGGTAATTTCGATGTTAATCACATCAAAATTATCAGCATCACTCACCACATAACTTGCTTCAACCAAATGTCAATCTAGTGCCATTATTCAACCGTTTTCCCATAAATCATTACACTTCAGGGTTCCTACGTGCCTTACACTGTAAAAAGTGGTGTTAATATCTAAACGCTAAATTAGCTTATTTTTAACGTGTTTGGATAACACTTAATTAACATGTTGAAGTGTTAATAATTCTAGTTTTTAACACGTTGTGGTGTTAATTTGTCAACGCTATTTTTAACGTGTATGGATAGCACTTAATTAACATGTTGTAGGCATAGTGTTAATAAATCTAGTTTTAACACGTTGTGGTGTTAATTTGTCAATATCATTTTTAACGTGTTTGGATAACACTTAATTAACACGTTGAAATGTTAAAAAATAACATGTTAAAGTGTTAAAAAATAATAAGACGTGTGTAAGCTTATAGGCTAATATTTTTATAAGCCTATAAATTAAATTTATAATAAATCAACCGATCATACACAAAAAATAAGAAAACAAAACAAAAACAAAGGTACCTTGCATTCCATGATTCTGTGATAGCCTTTTTATGCAGTGACGACTAGTAAATAGTAAAATCCGCGTGTTGCTTTTTGTACGGTTTAGCAAGGGGACAACCGACATTGCGTGGCAAACAGTATAGTGAAATACACCACTCATTGTCGATTATTACATGGCTGACCGTGTCACTATATCAGTAATTTCTGGTTCTAAACCCCCGGTCTAAACCACTTCCAAAGTCATATTTATATTGATTGCGAAAGCACTCAAAATCAGCTTTATTTTCATTACCAGAATCGTCTTACGAAGTACGCAACAATAATTATGGCGTGTATGATTTTTGACGTAACAACACATCGGGTTTCCCGTATCACATTTCAAGGGTTTATTAACGCGTTTGCGTGTTAAAAGTTATCGAATTACTAGTTTTCATTAACGCCGTGTTAATACTAGCGTTAACATTTGCAAACCTTGCGACTTCTTTCTAAAATGTTAACACATTCACGCTATATTGACATTAGGCGTTGACGAAGACCATGTTAATAATAATTATGAAGGTCAGTATAAACACTAATTTTAACACCATCGTATTAAAAACTTGAGTGAATTAACACTACAACGCATTGAAATATAGCGTTGATATTTACAGTGTATGTATTGAAACAATTCGTTTTTTTTCTTCAAATTTCATTTTTCTCTGCAATCTCTCAATGCCCCTTTAACACATGGTGCACTATGAGTTTGTTTCATGTAGTACTCAACAGGTGCTACCGAATATAAATATAATAAACATTTCCAGGAAAAAATCTCCTGGAAATTTCATTGAAATTGTCAAAATCAGAAAAGGTTGAGATTTAGTGAATAGTAGTAAATTATGTTGAATTATATTCCATGATGGTAGATAATTTGATCAATTGGGTCCAGGGTTTGCAGGTTTTTGCCGCATGCGGTTTAAACCATGGTTTAAACTCTCCGGCAAAAACATTTTTGCCACTTAAAGTGGCAAAAATGGTTAAAACTAAAAAATGTAGTGGCCAAATGCTAAAAATTGGTAGCAAAAATGGCAAAAGCTAAAAAATATAGTGACCAAATGCTAAAAATTGGTAAATTCGTCTCAAAAGCCAATTAAAATTATTTATTTATTTATTTTCTGAGTGTATAATTATAAGATGTAAAACATTAAAAGAATTAGTTTACTGGCAGTTGCTATAGCAATCTCTTTCCTTTCCAATGGTACCAATACATTTGACTCAAAGTTGTCATATACTTTTCATGTATTTGTTTTCAATTTTAGGGACTTGGTGAAACAAAATGTTGGCCAAAATGGCCGTTCACCAAATATTGTAGTTTATTGTTTATTTGTTTTCTGATGTATTTTTTAATATGTTTCTGGCTATGTATGGGATTTTCCTAGTTTTTGCCAGTTGTTGCCATTTTTGCCGGCAAAAACCTGGCAAAAACAGATTTTTGCCCTTTTTGCCGGCAAAAAAACGAACCCTGATTGGGTCACATACAATGTCGACCTATAGGGCCGTATTCTCGTACATATTTAAACACGGTTTGAAGCTAAACACAAGTTTAACTTTGACTTTGAGAACACATCGTTTAACCAAACGCATTTCTCAAACAATTTGTTTAGCTTAAACACGCGTCTAACTCAATGAAAAGTGTCTAACTTTAAACATGGGTATGGGGGTAATTTAACACGTGGCGTTTTCTCATACACCAATGGTGTACCTTGAATTAAGGCTGCGAATGCACGGGTAGTTTTCGTACCCGGGTACCCGACCCGTTAGTACAAATTTGTCCCGAAAATGACACATAATGGGGTCAATAGAGGTCATTTGGGGACAAATTTGTACTAACAAAAATAAAAAATATATATATATATTTTTTAACATTTTGGGTATTCGGGTACCCAATTTGGTACCCGGAATAGCGGGCAGGTACCCGGGTTCCCGGGTATAAGTCACAGCCTTACCTTGAATGTCAGATTACTTAACCGTGGCGGGCGCAAGCAGATCGTGTAGTCTTAAAAATACATATTGTGCATTTGAGGAATTCGGTCGATATATTGTAACCCATTTGGGCCACAATAAATTGAATATCTGTATATATAGTGAACGCACGACCACTCTGGGGACGGAAATAGAGCAGATCGGTACTTACCAGTCTTATCGGCTCGTAACATGCGGACAAAATGGCGACAAGAAAACTTTTGCGTCCCAAGGCATTGATATGTTGATAGACGCCCAATTTGGTGTCAGAATTACACCAATTGGTGTCATGCTGCTTCGACACCTCTAAAAACCGTGAGCATTCCCGCCAACTATTGACGCCCTTGAGATTTCAATTAAGCTGACACCAGTTTTGGTGTAAATCACTAAATGATCACTGAAAGGTGTCCGTCAGACACTTAACGGTGTCACCGTAAATTAATGTGCAAACCCATATCATTGACGATTACACCAATTTTGGAGTCAAAATAACACCTTTGTCATTTACAGTTGACTCCAGTGGCGTAGCTAGGTTTTTTTCAGGGGGGGGGGCAAGATTTCTAAAGTTTTCGTAAAAGGTTGCCCCAAAATCAGTCACCTCGTGAATTTCACGTAAGTGGTGGGCGGGGTGGGGGGGGGATCAAAAGAATTCGCACGGTCAACATTTTTCGCACGGCCACAAAATTCCGCAGTCCAAAAAGCACTGTAGTCAACAGATATTGGCCAATCCTCAGGGTTTTGTTTTAAGCAGTTTTTCCAAAAAAATGGTCATTTATTTTTAAAAACAAGGCGAAAATGATCATTTTTAAATGGTTACCCAACATATAAGCACTATATCCAAAGAGAGGGGCGGGGGCACAAAGGGGGGGGTGGGGGGCAGGGGCACACAAAATTCTGTCAGGGGGGGGGGGGGTGCAACTGCCTCCCCCCTCCTGCCCCCCCCCCCCTGAGCTACGCCACTGGTTGACTCCAAGAAGGTGTCGCTGTGACACCAATTTTTTTTTCAGCGTAGTTTAAAGTTGGGTTTGTTACACACATCGTTTAAAAGATAAACTCACGTTTAATTTTAACACAAGTTTAGTTAGACACGTTTATAAGCTAAACAGGGACATAACCCCATGATTGACATCCATGAATATTTAGGATTAGCTTGTAGCAGCTTTTATTGCTCGGACTTTTGGACTAGACTGGACTACATAATCCTTGGATTAGTGGTCGTAAATAGTTCAATAGTTGAAGACGGGAAATTATCAAACACGAACAGGAAGAAATTGGTCAAAGAGGCTGTCAGTTGGTGTGGTCATTTGCTTCCCTATAATTCTGTGTGAAGATCTACAACTAATCCATCTGTGTAAGGTCTGGTTTTTAAGTTCTCAAAAGCTGCAGTTGGGATGGAACAATGGGGCGGGGGAGGGCAGGGGTTAGTTAGTGCTGTAACACCTCCTGGGGGTAAAAGAGGCTATCAGTTCTTGTGGTCATTTGCTTCCCTATAATTCAAGTAATGTGTGTGGATCTGCAACTAATCTATCCATGTAAGGAACACACCATTTGATTTTCAGGGGGAGTCATGGAAGTTGGGGTCGGGCGGATTTTTTTCTTCTTTTCGCCGTGGGTCAACTTTTTTTCCTCTTCCTGGTTGGTGGGCAATTTTTTTCTTTCTTCCTGGATAGTGGGCATTTTTTTCTTTTTCTTCAGAAAACTTCCATGCCCTCCCCCCCCCCCCCCTCCTTCTGAGTATCTAATGGTGCATTCCTAAGGTCTGGTTTTAGTTCTCAAAAGCTACAGTTGGGATAGGGGTGTGTGGAACACTAGGGGAGGGGAGGGGTTGTAGCCAGGGCTGGAACTTAAGATTTTTTTTCAACCAGCCAATCGGCCAGGTAACTCACAAAAATACTTGCCCAACAGAAACTACAGCAGCCAGTGTAACTCACTTTCACTGTGAGTTTGAACAATTTTACCAGCCAGTCAGTCGGTCAGGTACTTTTGCATCTTAACCTGCCTGACACAAAAGTTACCCACTATAGGCTGGTGGTCGGGCGCTATTTCCAGGCCTGGCTGTAATACCTCCTAGGCGTTTTGTTGGTGGTGGTGGGGGTTGGGGGGGGGGGGGGGGGGTAGACTGGCCTCTATGGTGGGTAAACATGTGGAAATCAGGAAGCTCCTTCCAGGGAAATGTTGTCATCAGGAGAGACATTTTGACTGATTACATATGAAATGTAGTGAAATGGTGGAAAACATGTCAAACTTGCTACTGGGAAATGTTGTCAACTTCCCTGGGAAATGCACATTTTTTCGAGCCTGGTTGGCCTCCTAATAAAGAGTACTTGTACTTGATGAGCAACAACCATCAGGATATATTTTTAAAGGTTGCACTCAGTCATTTATCATATGGGAGCGCCCTCATTTACGCGCTCGAAGCAGCTACGGTGAGAATAAAACCATGCAAATGTATTAGCTACAAATTGTGAATTTAAAATCATGTAAAACAGTTGAAAATCAGCAAAGCGTGAAAAATTAATTGCATGAAATTTACCGATTTTACAGTAACTCATATCCAGAAGAAAAGAGTTCAATGTTGAGTTGTTTTACACAGACTAAATGCTTTCCACGCGGCAGTCGTCTGCGATTGGTGGAATTGGGACATTTTTGATCATAATAACTTTAACAATAATATGCCTGAGACTGCACTGCCTGGTCATCATGCTTCGTAGAAGTGAGCCCTCTGTTGACTAATGAAATGATAGTGAAAGTTTAAAAGTTGAGTAGAGCCATTCTGAGAAATGTGGTTGCAAGAGCATATCCAGGACTGTTTTGCGGATATCCCTGTGAGCAGAGCGAGGGAAACAAGTGCAGTGACCAGCAGGTGAGGTGCAAGGGACCGGCCGCCTTAGGCTTCTGGTTGGTTTCCCTGGAAGCTCCTGGGTTTAAGGCACTTTTACAACTATCAAACGTCCGTAAAACCATGCCCAATTCCCCCTCCCCCTTCTTGTTCCCTTTTCCCTTCCCTTTCCCATCCCTTTTGTCTTCTCCTTCCCCTCCACTTCTCCCCTTCCCCTCCCCCTCCTCTTCCTCCTCCCCCTCCACTTTCCCCTCCCTTTTCCCTCTCCTTTTCCATCTCCGTTCCTACCTTCCCATTTCCCCTTCCCCTCTCACTTTCCCCTCCCCTCCCCCTCCATCTCCACCTCCCAACCCTTCCCCCTTCCCCATATTTTCCCACTTCCCCCTCCCCTTCCCTCCCTCTGCCCTCCCTCTGCCCTAGTATTCTTCCCAGGGATGTATACCGCTATTGGCTTTCCTTGGCAATTGGTGATCCAGTCAGCTTAGATCCTATGCCCATAAGTGGGATCTAAGAATAAAATAGTTTCCATTAAATTAGGCCAAGAAAAAAATCTGTCTCACATACCCGCACACATAAGTATGTGGAGTCACTTTTGCCGCATACCCCTATGCAATGAGCCCAATTTTGGGTATTTTTAATTTAGCAATGAGCCCAATTTTGGGTATTTTTAATTTAATTTTTCAATTTAAATTAAAAAAAATGGGGGGGGGGGGGGGGGGGATGGGGGGAATTGGACCAAAAACGTAATCAAAAAATGATTTCCTCGTTTAGCATTGGTATTTTTTTCTAACGAGACATAAAAAATATGCATATAGCATAGCTATTTTCCCAAATGTATGTGAGACAGACCTGTTTTTTTAAAAATCTTCTCTCCGTCGTAAATGTATAACTACACAGACATGCTAACAAAATATCTAAAAATAAAATATTTCCAATATTAAATTAATAATAATAAATCTTCTCTCTCCGTACGGACGGTCGTCTCAATATAAACAAAACCGCGATCTAGATTAGCTAAATGAGTCACGTCAGCGCGACACCGGCTATCATTTATTTTCCTGGGCACAATACTTTCAGTCTTCATTTCCTGATCGCATAAAGTAGTTACAATTTTTACTCGACCAATTTATCAACAATATGACGTACCTTAAACTATATTACGTATGAATGCATATCTTGGTGTGAGTCACAAGATTACCAGAGGTTTAAGAAGAATAGAACCATTAACAATTTTGTCAAAGACTTTTTGAATTTCCATTTTTCAGAGGTATTAATTTTCACCTGATTTGAGAAAACATCAAATGTTATTCGCAATAATTATCAGGTTCTGTAGTTTGTCATGGCTTTTTGAAATTAAAATACCTTTTATTTATTCAGTGTATACAGGGACGTTTATCATATTTGCATACGATGCAAATAAAGGCGAAAATGTACAACATGGAAAATATCAACTTTTTACAAAAAACCTGCCATGGTTGGTAAGCAATTGTTATCATTTTTAATTCAAAGGGAATTCCCATGTTATGTCTCTGGGCTATATTTATTACCATTGCTAAGAATGCGTGAATAATAGAGAAATCTACAGAGAATTGCTGAACCATGAACTAGGACAATAGGATTTTGTTATCTGAACAGGTTTAGTTTGTTTTCAAGGTGAGGACAATGTACACAGTGTTGCCAAGTTGAGGGGGAGTAATGTTATGGTAGCTATATTTAGGGATTTTATAAAATAAATTTTACTGCCACAATTGATAGCGGCTAAAAAGGGGTGACCCATATTTAACATTATAGGGACTGTTCATTAGTAATACCGGATGGGACGTTTGGAGAAATTTTGCACTTCATTGATAAAAAAGTGGTAACTCAATATTTAACATTATAGGGACTGTTCATTAATTATACCGGATGGGACGTTTGGATGGATTTGGGCTAAGATTTAGAATACCCTACCATTCGCGTAATTTTGGCTAAAATTTAGAATACCCTACGAATGTATGCTTCACTGTGCAAGTGTTTGGGTCGTTCTTTAAAAGTTCCCATCGAAGACATGCAGTGGTAGGGTAGGCCTGTAGTCAGGCTAGGAAATAAGGACCACAGGACCAGGGGCCACTTTTAGAAAAAAACGGCCCCTGGTTCACTGGGTTTTGTCATGAACCAGGGGCCGTTTTGGTGGAACCAGGGGCCGTTTTAAAAAAAGGTGTGGCCGTTCATGATGAGTTATCCCAAGAAATTTCTCTTACGTGACTATGGGCGTATAAACAGGACCCGTATCAATCTCGCTCTCCGTGAACACACTGGGAGTAGAGCTCAGCAGACCCGCTATAACCTGCATAGTGCATACAACCAAGTCCAGCGTCGAAAGCGGAGTTGCATCTCGAAATGCGACACATTTTTGAAGATTTGCAATGCTATTGCACAAATATGTCGCAAATACTGACGCAAACATATTCCCTACTTGATATTTGATCACGTACCATCAAAGTCAAACCAACAAATATAGATTTTCATCTTCAAATAACTAGAAAAAGTGTGATAAATCTAGATGTATCGGAAGTTATCGGAAGTTAATATTTCGTTTTCGTCAGAGTCAAAATCCCCATTGCTTTACACGTAATTGCGCAGAATTTTTTCCGTCGGTTTAAAATTGGTTCAAAATGGCGGATTTCTGCGCAGGTTGGAGATTTTTATAATCATGACGTGATTGACGTCACATTTGATGCTAGTCTCTTGGAATAAAACTAGTGGTGCACCACGGACACAAGGAATCATAACAAAATGGTGCGCGATCGTAAGAAGATGTAAACAATTATGAATTCCTTCGTGTCAAACCAGGTCTGACAACGGGCGCCAAAATGGAGAAATTATAGGCGCCCGTACTCTTCATTTTTTGCCAATACGGGCGCCTTTTGCCGTCCGACGGGCGCTGAACGGCGCCTGTCGCCCGCTTATTTCCTAGGTTGCCTGTAGTTAACACTTTACACACGGCAGGTGCCTGCAGACGACATTCCAAAATTTCACCAAAATGTCAACATTATTGAATTTTGTACCATATTAGGAATCATCATGAGAAATGCATCGTAATGAGTTCAAACATGCCTAGTATTGGTTCAGTAATCCTTGAGATAGACCTTCAAAGTTGTGAAAGGTTTGTGAAAAATCTTTTTTGAATATGGTAACACTATGAAAGGTTTGTGAAAAATCTTTTTTGAATATGGTAACACTATAGCTAGCCTGCGAAATTTGAGACCTGTTGAATATATATTAAAATTGCCCAGACCCCTATACAGCTGAAACTAAAATTACACGACCCCTTGCTATAACCAGTAACTTTTTTACATTGCTCCCCCTAACTGTTCATCAATCCCATTTCCATCTTCCACTTAGGCCTAAAAAAGAAGAAGTTTGATTGGCGTAACATAGAGAGAAAAAAATAGGGTAGGTAGGCCGGATTTAAAATAAAAAAATTAAATCTATAAAACGTCTATGAAATTTTATATACCAGCACACATATACCATACAGACATAAACAAATGGCACAAATACACATTTTCACTGTTTCTCTGACACATATTTGTTTTTGGGTGTTTTTTCTTTTTCTCACACACACACAAAAAAAATGTTTAGGGTCGGTGGTAAAAATAGGGTCGGTCGGGTTACGCCAATCAAACAAAAAAATGTTTAGGCCTTATTAATATTATTTTTATATACATTTATTTTTACATAGGGGTGTGTGTAATTTTTCTTCGGAAGAGGGTAGCCCAAAATTACAGATAAAAGCATTACCAATATTTTTTGTAAAACACACCATCAACCAACGTTTATAGGTCTGAAAGATTTGTGCTCCTATACAGCAGGTTTTCTTCTAGGTATAAATAATCCTTATCATCCATTTCTTGTAAAACACACCATTACACATCCCCAAAATATAGACGACACTTGAGGGGAAGATAGATGAATGGATTGCGTTTAAGGTTTTATGAATGGGTAATTATTACACGAGGGCGCATGTAGGGTAAGAAGATGGTGATTCATTCTCCCCTATGCCATTGGCAGGTGCTTATAGGCCCCCTCTAAAAAAATGTTGTTTGCTTGCTCTTCAGGTTTTATTACACTTTCTGTACATACAGGGTGAGTCAAAAAAACCTTGCAATAGTGGAAAGAAGCCATCTTGTTTTCAAAACCAAGTTGATGTTTGAATTTTTTTAAACGTTATAAGAATAACATATGTGTTACTAATTTTATGTGAAAATATGAAGTCAACCGCATTTTTCGTTTGCCTTTGGTGAACCTTTCTACCCATGCACCCATTTCACACGCTTGTCCACAAAACACCTTAAACATGCATAAGATTGCAAAATGCGTCTCTCATTAAAATTTGAAAATTCAAGTAAATTTGTGATATAATTGGAATTTAATGTATCCTTTATTGTTTACATGGGAGATAAAATACTCAATTTACATAACCCATGCTATTGATTGCTTATAATGTTCTAAATTTGAATAAAAATGAAATTATTCCAATTTTTTGTTTGTGGGATATTCAAATGTGATCATGAAATGTGTGCAATTTCGATTGAAAATCACTATTCTTGTGGACAAACAAGTACATTGGGTTGTGCAGCAAAGAGGTTCACCAAAGACAAACGAAAAATGCGATTGACTACATGTTTTCACATAGAGTCAGGAACAAATAGATCAATCTTGCAATATTTAAGAAATTTCAAACTTCAACCTGGTTTTGAAAACAAGATGGCTTCATTCCACTATTGCAGTTTTTTTGACTCGCCCTGTATTAATCCAAACATGTGATACCCTATTTTATCTCATATTCCAGAGAAAGTTTTTTTCATTTTCTTGAAAATGTTGGCATTCTTAAATTGTAAGAATTTTTATCTTTGGCATGGATTTTTATAATTTTTTAAAGAACAAACAGTTAATTTTAAATTAATTCATAGATTTTTGGGGTACGTTATTACCCAGCATTTGACCTCCCCCACAAAAAGGGATTAGTCCACAGTGGCAACCCTGAGTCACTAATGAGATTAGGGGTGCATGGCAAACAAATTATTTTTGTTTTGTTTTTGGCCATACTGTGCACTGTGTTCTGTGTTCCATACATAATAGATGTTTCAAGGGTGTGTGTGTGATGATTTAATTGAACAGGATTTTGTCAAATATAATTCAGGTGGATTTGGATAAATTCTGCATACCTGACTATTTTGCACTCTTAAATATTTGGCACTCTGTCGTCAAATTAAAAGCATTTTGCATGTTATTATTCACATTTTTATATTGAGTTTGACTTGAAATATAAGTTAAGATTTTAATTGTATTATGATTTAAATGGTAAAATACCAAATATATCGCAACAGCAAACACAATTTGAGAACATGTATGAGAGGGCATCTCCTACAAACAAAATTGGAAAAAAGAAAGAGAAAAAGAAGATGAGAAAAAAAGGAGAAAAGGTAGATACAACCTTTTGCCCCTCAGCGTTGATTTACTTGTATGCGGTCAATGAACTGCTGAATGATGTTATTAATGTTTTGCTGTCAGAATAGCGATTTTTGTTGTTGTTGCAATTTGTTTGTTTTCAAGAAGAAATTTGATGGATAAGGCTTATAAATAAAGTTTGTTTCCAGTAGTAGCAAGCCTGAAAAGTCAAATGCGAAATGCGTTTAAAAAAAAAGTATATATATTCTTCTTCAAATAATGATGTGCATTTTTGTTACTCTTATGCTCGCTAAAATTTGATTTTAGCCGCCGTGAATTTTCACTTCCGGGTTTGCCGTATGTCGCGAATCGCCATTTTGAAAAATGTTGGACACAATTTCAACAAAAGATGGCGGCCTACAATTATTTCCCCCCCTTTTTTTTATAAAAAAATGCTCAAGAATCAAGCATCTCAATGAAATGCGCATGTTTAAATTTAGCTATGCTAAAATTTTGTTGCCTGTGTTTTGTTTGTGTTTTGTTACAAATCTCTTCCTATAATAAAAAATAATGGATGGATTATTCCACACAAAAAATCTGTCCTCTCTTGATTGAGGGCGGATTCAGTTCCTAAGATTTTGATATACTACTGTTATAGTGGTAATTTTTGTACGATGAAATGTTCGCTCTTTGCAGATTTTCAACTACTTTGTATTTTTTTTAATTCGTGAGTTGAAGTTTCTTCACATAGACCTATACGCAAAATAGATATATTTGCATGTTATTATTTTTGCAAAAATAAATGAAGCACAAAAATGTCAACATTTACAGCACTCTTTGGCTTTTTAAAGATTCTGTTGACCGCACACACGTGTCATGCAGACAGTGGACACACGCCAGTCTCGTGACTGAACGTAAGGCAACGACGGTCAGAATTTGACCGCAACGGTCTGAAACTGACGACCTCTTTTGCATTGATACATTTATTTTTGTTTGAATACTAATTTGCAACACTTACACTTTTTCATATATTTTTTTTTTGTAAGAAAATATTGAGGAGGTGGATGGTCTCACTGTTCTATCAAATTTTGCACATTTGAGACTTGATAGAAGAAAAAAATCAAACACTTTATTTTTGTGATTTAATGATATGTTGAGAAATTTACAATTTTTTTAATTTTGAGAAATTTTTGAACTTACAAATGAAGAATATTGCCACATTTGGTTTTGTTAAGTAATTTTGAGATATTTCCACCAATTTTAAAGCTTATCGCCGATTGCCTGATAAATCGGCAGAAAATTGCAAAAGAACTGTTCATCAGATTTCTACTTTTCTCTTATACATAACATTTAAAGGGGCTTTAAGAGATGTGGTGGAGGCAGCGCCCTCAATTACAAAAATGTATGATAACAACTGCGATTTGTATATTTTTACAATTGTATTACATGTATGAACTTACATCTAAGGATTAAGAAAAATCAGCCCTCTTTGTACAACAAAACATTGATTCAAAAATGCTGGTAGAGCCGCAACCAGCATTTTACATGGTTAGGGGGTGGTATTTCAACATTGTTTTAATCAAATTTTGCTAGGTGATTTTTTTAGTAGAAACAACAATAATGTTAATTTGTAATGTTCATCTTGAATTCTGAAGTAAATTAATTAAAATTTAAAAAAAATCAACATGACATTGTGTCCCTTTAAAGATGATGCCTTGCAGTTCACTGCTATTAAAACAATAGCCAACCGACCATCATGTGTAAATGCACTCATTAAAAAGGATTGCACTCGAAAGCACCAAATAATTACTCGCGTGATGCCGGATTCATTGAACTGAAGAATATCGTTGATTAGCTAGCATCAGGACTAATAATAAAGATCCCTAACGCTTCGGCCAATGCTACCACAGTGATTTAATTACAAAAAATCAAGTCAGAAACCTGGCTTTTAGCTTTGCTACCACCGTATTAATCATTAATGAGAGTCACTCGGGGAAAAATCTACATGAGCAAATGAATGCTGTGCAATATTTACATTTTAAGGCCACAGATTCTCAGCTCTATATTGATTCTATAGTTTGATTTTGATTTGGCCGAGAAACATGTCGTCGATGGCAGAACATAACGTGAATGTGACAAACTATTTGCTTGCTAAGGCGATGAAAAAAAACCCACCTTAATTTACGGAGAATGGACCTTTGAGGTTGGGTCGGCGGATCAGTTTTTTCTTCTTTTTTTCTTTTCCTTTACAAAATGACACAAAAAGTCTGAAAGAAATTGCCGTTTTCTGATAAACTAAAAAAGGGGTCGATTTTCAGCCGTGTTTTTTCTGTTGCCTAATGGTCCCAATTATTTTAACTCATTATTGAGAATCCTAGTCTTCACATTCAAAATTAGACACAATTTGTATCAAATTGGCAGGTGGATTCAGCGATGTATTTGCAGAATATCTTTTTATCTGGATATCCCTAGCCTCCCCCTACCCCTTGGGTTATTGATTGTGTCACCCAATTTTGGGATTCTAAGCAGCCCCATTTCTCCTTCAAACCATTGGCAGTTTTGCCCCATATTCGTCTATATATAAGTAGCCCAAATTTGAAATGAAGAGAGATGTAAACATAGCCGGACTTGCAAATAGTGCAGCTAGCTTTTCCGTTTGGCTCAATAAGGCTATTTAATTATCAAGGCTGTCTTTATAACCACCTGATTCAATATGACAACAAAGTAGCCCAACATTAGGCAAAAAAAAAATTGTAATGTTGTCCTTGACCGGCCCGCTCGTCAGATTTAGGGCCGCTCCAATTTGTTTTCCTGATTTTTTTCCAGTTTTGTTTTTTTCCCCAGATTATTTTCTTCTTTTTCAGATTTTTTTTCTTCTTCAGATTTTTATTTTATTTTAACAGTTTAAATGGCATTGAATATTAAACTAAGTGTTTATAACATATATGTGCGACTCTTAGAGTGATTACAACTTCTTGTTGGCTGAACTTTGAGCTTCCGCTGGTATAAGAAACTTTAAAAATCCGCCCGCCCGCCCCTCCTCTCTGAAAGCTGTGGAGGACAACATTACTTTTTTGTGGCCTTAATGGTGCACCATTTCTATAGCCCATATTGTGTGGGCTTTAAATGTAGCCCAACAAGGCTTCTTACCACAGTTTTGAAAACACTTGTTTGTTGTCAATTTGCCTATGCCTAGTGTGTTTGGATCCTCATACACTATAAATTCACTATGTGAAAATTTCCATGGTTCGTATTTTTCGCAGATTGCTATAATGGCACAATTTGACAGATATTTTATTGCATGAAATCCAACACATCAACATAACAACATCATATTACTAAAAAACTGTTTATAAAATGTGGTGAAGCGTTTAATTTCATGAACCAGGGTATCTTGCGAAATTAGCGAAATTAAACACCACCCGAAAAATGTAGTACATGTAGCTTGACAGTATTCATGACTGAGTAGTCTTAACGTCGTAAATGCTAATGGAGCGAAGTGTGAGCTGCTATGGACTTGAACCAAGTCACATACACTCTATCAGGTGGTTTTGTGGAGCAGAGTATTTTTGATTTGATTTTTCTTCATTTATTTCTGGACGGTTTATTTAAAAAACAAATTAGTTGGGGATAATGTTGAATGGATCAATGATAGCTCAGGAACTAATGTTTTAAAATTAATATATTTTTCGAAACATTTGTCCGGTATTTTTACTTGCAGCTGTTTGATTTTTTTTAAAATTGCGCATAGATATGTGTTTTTTTTCTCATTAAAAATAGTTTGTTTATAAAATTTGCTTCAATATATATTTTAATTTCAATTTATTTATTTAGGCCCATATAAAATAATCCAATATTTTCAACAATTGTTATTAATTAATAAAAAATATTTTTTGAATGACAACATTTTTAGATTTGTAATATACAAATAGAATGTAGAATGAAATTTTTTGAATTTTTTTTTTAAACAATATTAAGATTCTGTGTCAGCTATATCATACACTGTCTTCCGAAGATAGCAATGAATTCAATACTAATTCATGTCCTTATCAAAAATAAAATGTAGATGTTTTTAATTTGTTTATAAAATAATACAACAAATTACGGTCAAAGCTATATCACCTACTTTCCTTAGTAAGATATTTATATGAAACCCTTTTGCCGATAGGATGCCATTCTCAACAGATATGATAAGATGAAATAAAATAAAATGCTTTTTAATTTGTTTTAAATGTGTTTGACAAAAATAATAAAACATTGGGTATGTCATATGCTATCTTCAGTAGATAGCAATAGTTATAAAGGCGATAGTACTAAAAGTGATTAACATTTTAAGGACAATATTGGCTATATGCGATTCATATATTTTATTTGCGCTTTTTGTGCTCGAATGAGCTACCGCGAAAATGATAACACATGAATATGTTTCTTTTTGCGTATAGGTCTATGTGACGAAGCTACAAATCGCAAATTTAAAAACACACAAAAACGGTTCAAAATCGGCAAAGCACGAAAAATGAGCCGCGCGAAAGTTACCACTTTTACAGTAGCAAGTAGATGACAATGATGCCACATCTTTGTGGAAAAAAAGTATTTATTAATCAAATTAACAGATACAGCAAACGCTATCTTCAGTAGATAGCGAGCTTTACAAATAATAAACAAAGTATTTATTAATCAAATTATCGGGACAGCAAATGCTATCTTCAGTAGATAGCGAGATCATTCTGTTAAATTTGTGTACAAATTAGTAACGATAAGTGCAAGGTTATGGGGATATAGGGATAAAGACATTATATGAGGGGATTAGATCGGGTCTGATATCTGATAATTTTATGTTGAAATACGGTTGAAAATAGCTGCAAAGGGGTCCAAATATCACAATTGTGTTTTATCGAAAAATGGAGAGGGAAATCTTCACTCTTTCTTTCATTTGGTAGAGTTATTGTTTTTTCAAAATTCCAATAATAAAGGGTCAAACAACATGATTTCTGACAGCTACATGTGTATCTCAATTTCTCAATTGCTTTTTTCATGGTTTCAGTCTTTTCAATGTGTCAGGCTTCAAAATGTTTTATCTTAAGAAAGGAAGGTGGTATCAACATGGGGTTTTCACAAAATTAATTGAATTAAACCTATTCATAGAAAATACAAAAAACAAACAAATTGATTTGGGTGGACATTAGACCTGCTATGCTTGATTGTTTTACATATGCTGTCTTCAGTAGATAGCAATGCAGCCAGGGAAAGACTCAATATCCTTATATCAGCATAACCCAGTATCTTATGTCAATCAATAATATGATCAGGTTAATACGTCAGTGTTTTGTCATTGTGTAAATATCTATTCAATATTGAAATTACGGATGGTAAAAGCTTAATTAGCCACGATCACCACCATCAGTGCTACGCCACTTAGTAATGATTGGATCAAATCACGGGGCAAGCCCCTAGTCGTCACAGACTTGATACAAGTCTAATCAGGTCTGAGTCACCGCTGCTTTACTACTACATACATACACGGACTCTTTTTGACAGCCGGTGATTCCCCCGTCGTAGTTGGTCGTCTCAATTGATTTTGTATTGATTTTAAGGAGCCGGTTGGTGGTCGGGAACCAGGCTAAGGTGCACTTAAGGTATTCTCCATAGAAATTCGTGTGCGGTGGATGGTTCTCCTATCTGACACCTGTAGTAAATGCATACAGAGTATGCTGACTCAGCCGCAGACACACACACACGCACGGAACATCGGCGACAGCTAGTAGTATAGTCACATCCCGAATCACCGGCCGGCCTCGCACATTATAATGGACATTAACCAAATCGACCTTGAAACCTCTGCATCATCAACATCCTTCATGGAATCGTAGTAAATTCCGCCTGTGTGTTTTTTTATTATTTTTATCATCTTCTTTTTTTTGCGCCAATTTACCCTGTTGCCTTGTGGGTAGATGCTTCATGGCATGTTGTGTGGGTGGTGTAGTTCATCGTAAAGTATCGGCCATGAGACGACTGTTTCACCATCAGAAGGTACGTAAAAAGCTTGTTTTTTCGTCGGATATTCGTCGAGGCGATGTGATTTTGTTTGCGTCGGTGATCAATAATATGATGTACTACATTATGTTGTGTGGAAAAAGTGTGTTTGAATTGGACATTCTGAAGTAGAAGATATTGATGTGTAATATAGGAGGTGTGACGGATCGCCGTATGTGTGTGGATATAAGGCTGTGGAGTATAACATAGATGTAGTGTGGCAGTTTGCATGATGTTTACAGGATTGTTTGTCAACATTATTTGGCAAAGCGATGCAATTTCTTTTTCGATTGTGATCCTATGTGGTGCTATCTGCATATTATGTTATGTCTAAAGTCTGTTAGAATTTGACAGCTTAGCTTAGATATACAGATATGTAGCTATAGATAATACATAGCGGTTCGACAGACCACCGTATGTGTTTGGATATAAGGCTGTGGAGTGTGTGCATGTTTACAAAATTGTTTGGCAAAATGATGCAATTTCTTTTTCGACTGTGTTCCTTAGTATGGGATGTGGTACTATCTACATGTATGTTATGTTAAAATTCTGTTAGAATGTGACAGCTTGGCTCAGAAATAGCTATAGATAATACATAGTGGTTTGACAGACCACCGTATGTGTTTGGATATAAGGCTGTGGAGTGTGTGTATGTTGTTTACAAAATTGTTTGTCAACATTGTTTGGCAAAACGATGCCATTTCTTTTTCAACTGTGATCCTATGTGGTACTATCTTCATATATGCAGGGACAATCGAATGAAGGGACAAGAAACTATTGTTCTATTATATAAGTATGCGTGTTGCGGGGGTGCAAACATCATCAGTTGAGCAAGCATATACAATACATTCATGAATGGGCGCTGGTACAAATCTCAGCAATCATACTGCACGACACGACTGTGAACAAGATATCCACTTGACTACATACCTGTGCAATTCCTACTGAACTACTATACTCTAGAAATGCAAATATATATCATCAAAGAACATCATTTTCCGATTAATTTGGATATTGGAATCAATAGGAATAAAATGTCTATAGTTTAAACTTCCCAGGAAAAATATTAATTACTTTGTTCTAGCATGTTTTCACATTTTTTATAAATCTAAAATTATCACATTTTTCTCAAATATACCGATTATTATTAACACTAGAACGTTATTTTTTGAACAAATCACGTATAAATTGTATTCAGTTTGACCTAGGCCTAAGTTTTTTGGAAAAATATATTTTGATCATTTTTCGAAAGATTATAGGGCAACCTTTAAGTTCCTTGAATAAAAACACACCCGCAACTCGCATGTTTTGTAATTGAATGCGATGATGTAACGATACAATAGGCCGTTTCTTGTCCCTTCATTCGATTGTCCCTGATATATGTATGTCAAAAGTCTGTTATAGAATTTGACAGCTTAGCTCAGATAATACTCCATAAGGGTTTGACAGACTACCGTGTGTTTGGATATAAGGCTATGGAGTAACATAGGCATTGTGTGCATGTTGTTTACAAAATTGTTTGTCTAAATTGTTGCAAAAAACGATGCATTTTTGTGCGACTGTGATCCATAATATGGAATTGGGTACCAACTACTATGTTTTACGTCAAAAGTATTTTAGATTTGACAGCTTGGCTCAGAAATAGTAGCTATACATAAAACCATTGTGTGTGTTTTGATATAATGGAGAATGGGTTGGGCATATAGAGCATGGTGTCAATAATTTGGTGATGCTTCCTTGCGACAATGATCAATAACATGGTATATGGTGTACTATGTTATGTCGTAAGTCCGTTAGAATTTGAACGCTTTTGGATGCATAAGAGGTGTGATTGACCACCGTATGTTTGGATTTTTAAAAATCTTGGAATAAGGCCATTGGGGGATATAGACATTAAGTTGCATCTTGTTAACTATTCATACACTCTTAGTAGCGTCGATTCAATCAGAAAGCAAGAAACTAAATACGTGGAGTGCATTTAAATTGTCTAATGCACTCTGCATGTTCGTTGTTTAATGCACGCACCACACGCTTTGTTTTGATTCGTTGTTCAAGCATCGCAGGTTCGCCGATTGTCACTGCGGGTGTTTTTATTCTTTATTACACAGATCAAAATTATGCTCAAATTGTGAATTTTGATTTGTATAGTGTCATGTATGAATAAAGTCAATAAATGCGTATGTTTTGTTTCTCGAAAAGTAAGAAAAGCAATGCACTTGTGCAAATGTTGACATGCTCACAATAGCACTCCCCCTGAGAGGTTGCGCCATTATTCACACATCATGGCATTTAGTGCATGTTGTTTACAAATGTGTCCTTTATTTTGGTGAGGTGTTGTGATTGTTTGCAGCAATGATTCATCGGTATGATAACTATTATATATAGGATACTATGTCATGGCAAATGTCTGTTACAAGTTTGACAACTCCATGATGAATGATGTATAGTGATGTTCTTATGGAGCAGGTGAGACCGACCATTGTATGTGTTCAGATATACAGTCCTCAAAATAAGTAACTGACCAGGTAATAACTATTCTCTCAACTCCAAAACTATAGCTCCTACGTGAATATTAACTCAGTTATGTACCCAAAACCAAAACAAAGTCCGTTTTTCATTTTAACATTATATTCGTCTATATGCAGCCTTGGACTAGCAACAGGCAGATTAATGATTAATTGGTAGCGACAATTCACTGGTCCATAGTAAGATGAGGGTTAGGGATTAGGGTTGGAACATTTCATTTGGTTTTTGACAATAAAGAGGCCCTCAATTTGGCTTACTGTGATCAAAATGTTTTAACACTTTCCATGCGGCAGGCGTCTGCAGACGACATTCCAAAATTGCACAAAATGCTTCAAAAATGTCATAATTATTGAATTTCAATATCATATTTGGAATCACCATGAGAAATGCATTAAAATAAGTACAAACATGACTAGTATTGGCTCAGTAATCCTTGAGATAGACCTTGAAAGTTGGGGAAGGTTTATGAAAAATCTGTTTTGTATTTGGTAAAACCAATAACCGTGTGGAAAGTTTCATGAACAAAACTATTGCATCTCTACACACAAACACATGTGGCTGTATTACCTGTACAATGAGATGCAATGTAGCAAAACATCATTTAGTGTTCTCTTACTGGTTACATTGCTATCTACTGAAGATAGCATAAGACTCTATACCCCTTAAACAAGCAAATTCTTTGGTTTAATTATGTGGCAAGGTTTCTGAAAAATCTGTTTTGTATTTGGTAAAAGCAATACGAACAAAACTATTGCATTTCTACACACAAACACCTGTGGCCTGTATACCTTTTACATACAATGAGATGCAATGTAGCAAAACATAATTTAGTGTTCTCTTACTGATTACATTGCTATCTACTGAAGATAGCATAAGACTCTATACCCCTTAAACAAGCAAATTCTTTGGACAAAACTATTGCATTTCTACACACAAACACCTGTGGCCTGTATACCTTTTACATACAATGAGATGCAATGTAGCAAAACATGATTTAGTGTTCTCCTACTGGCTACATTGCTATCTACTGAAGATAGCATAAGACTGTATAGGTCGTGTTGAAAGTGTTAAACAGATGTGTTCTAGTGCGAAATATTTATTCTTGTTTTTGATAACTGTGTGGACTCCTGGCTACATTGCTAACTACTGATGAGAGCGTAAGAGAGTACCTCATAAGCATGTCAACATTTTGTTGTTGTTGATAACTGTTTGGCCTCCTACTGGTTATATTGCTATCTACTGAAGATAGCATACAAGATAATGCCCCATAATGTTGTTCATAATACCTTTTTAAATCTTTAATCAGTTATTGTCTAGCGCAAACCAATTCATTTGATTTTTGATGACCATGTGGCCTCCTACTGGCTATATTGCTATCTACTGAAGATAGCATACAAGATAATGCCCCATAATGTTGTTCATAATACTTTATTATTTTCAAACATCTTTTCTAGCACAAAACAATTTATTTGATTTTTTATAACCATGTGGCCTCCTACTGGCTATATCGCTATCTACTGAAGATAGCATACAAGATCATGCTCCATAATGTTGTTCATAATACTTTATTATTTTCAAACGGATGTTTTTTAGTGCAAAACAATTCATTTGATTTTTGATAAGGCCAACAAAACAAAAAAAAGTTGACTTGCCCTTTCCGACCGACCCGAATTTTTGGAAATCTAGGGTCGCTATTTTTTTATTAATTTTTTTCAAAGTAAAAAAAAAAAAGTAAAAAAAAGTTTTACATTTTTTTGAAAGAAGCACGTGATAACAATAAAGAAAGATGAAAATGTGTTTTTGGAGTAGTATCTGCTTGTTTAAAATAAAAAAAATCCAATCAAAAAAATCAAAATTTTTTTCTTTAAAACATGTTTTTGTGTAGTATCTCCCTGTTAATTTTCTTTTTTTTAAATGACCGTCCGACCCAGACTCTGGCCCTGAAAGGGCAAGTCCTTTTTTGTTGTTTTGCCTAACCATGTGGCTGACCTACTGGCTATATTGCTATCTACTGAAGATAGCACATGATCTTATCTTACCCCATAATCTTTTCTCATATTTTAAAAGTATTTTTATTAAACAGGTGTTTTCTAACGCAAAACATTTTTGATGACTATGTGGCCTCCTACTGGCTTTATATTGCTATAATAATATTTATTATAATAATGATTAATGAACACTTGTAACACTCATAAAGAGCTACAAAAACCAGCAAGAAACAGATCAAGAGAGCTAAAAAGACAGAAAAGATACAAACAAAGAAACATATGATTAATACACAGAATGAACCATGTATAAATTGATTTTAATTTATAAATGAATATTTGCAAATTGATTAAGGAATTATTCTTGAAAAAATAAATGATGACATTATTTCAGGAAGGTTGGATATAGTCATTTGACACTGGCCAGTTTTAGCTGTGCCTGTGAATTTTATAAGCTTGTGTATGTATAAATATATTTATAGGCATTTATCTATTGTTGTTTGACCAGTCATAAATTATATGCCTTTCTTATAAAAATTGACTATTTTCCGCATTATAACCCAACCCGATAATTGCTCATATTTTAGCATGGTACATTTAAGATTTGTCTATATTCAGGAAATGGATATACCGTGTGAGGCATTTTGATGTAATGGTTCGGCAGGTTTTTGAGTGGATAAAAGTTCTACCATAATTATTATCGATAAATCTCTGATATATATGTACGATGCTGGTACATGATATGAATTAATAGATTACTTTTATAAATAGAGTTTGCAATTTCAAGCTGGTTTTTAGGCTATTTATAGGCTTAAGTGTTGCCCATCAAGTTGACAAATTGGCCAATCAGGAGATTCTTGAGAATAATTATAGCATCTTTAGGTGTTTGAAATGCTCAGTCACTACACCACAATGGTTATAAAATGTGACGCGATCAAGAGGAATGAGTCGGATGTCGACCCTGGTCGAAAATGAGTTTTTAATACAGTGTTAAAGACGACACCTAGAGCTTTCAGAAACTGAAAACCCTATGTCGATACGACGTTTTGTTCCAAAGTTATGTCAAATTGTATACATGAATTTCCATCAAAACTTATGTAAGCCGCCATTTTGAATTGGCCATATCTCAATTTGGGATTCCCCGAAATCCGACTCATTCCTCTTGATCGCGTCACAAATGACCAAATTGATGCAGGTTTTTAAATAAGGTCCTTTGAGACAACATTAGGCGTCAGTACTAGACAAGACAACAACAATATGATTGCGCTGCTAATATTACTGTAAAACACTATAATTTTGCAGATACTTTATTTCGCGAATTCAAAATGACCGCTATTTAAGCAGGTATTTAATTTCGCGAATCTAGAAATTTTAGTGTTACTTTCAATGCAAAATTGTTAGTTTCGCGGGTATTTAATTTCACGAATCCACATCCCTCGCACAATTTGCGAAATTAAGTGGTTTTACATTATGCCAAATTAAATTAATTGTTGTCTCAAAGCTCCTCTCTTGTTGTAAAACTAATGCGGAATGCGGTTTTTTTTGCAAGTTTTTAATTTTTTTTTTTAATATAAAATATTGAAATCCTTATCAAAGTGAACTTTTGTATTTAAGATGATGTGATCAATGACAATCTGAAAAATCTGTGAAATTGTGGGATTTTTTTTTTCAAAAGAAAAGAAAAAAAGAAGAAGTTTTTTTTCAGATTTTTGTTTTTCTAATGCGCACCAATAAACTAACGCGCGCGGGAGCTTTGAGACAAACAATTAATTTAATTTGGCCTTGCCTGCCAGGCTATCAATGTTAGGCCATGGATATTCTTTCTGCAATATTGCACAATTGCATAATTTATTATAGATCCTTGTCTGTTTTAGGTTGGTTGTAAAATATCTGTCGTAATGACAAATTGTATGTGTCACTATTGTCAATAGAGTTTGATCGTATGTCTAGTTTATTGATATGCAGTGTCATCATCACTCACCATCATCAGTGGTGCATTAGACCGTGGAGCAATTAGACAACCCCACAACGCAATATTTAGTCAGCGTCATAATGCTTATGGACATAATTCAACCAATAAATACGTATAAGCGTGAATCTGGAAGTGCGTACCGTACGCTTTCGACCGCGCATCCAGATTGGTCGGTCATGAATTATTGTCATCATTATTTGCATCATCTGCGCATTTCGTGCATCTGAACGCAGCTCTACGGACAGCAACAAAACACGCTTGCGTGTAAAGAGCTTGAATTTCGTCCATAACAGTGACTATTATAGAGATACATTTTGGTGCCATTTTCCAAATAGAAATATTACAAAATGCCACGAAAGTATGAATTTTGAAAAGTATAGGTTGGTCTGGACCTGTATGATTTTTTGTTTTTGTTTTTCTGAACCTGAACTAAGCACGCAGTAAGTATACAAGACTGCGACTTTTTCTCTCTCATGAGAATGATATTTAGGTTAATTACAAATGAAAAAATTCCTGCGTCACTTTTCTACTGATTAATATTATTTGAAAAATGGAAGGTATTTGGCTCAAAACAAGATATTGTCAAAAGATAGGTTATATAAAACAGTATTTGAGACACCACCAAACAGTACTTTCTTCCCTCTTGGCTATATACATTTTTGAGACGTTTATGAGGAAAGTATCAAAAATGCTGGTAGCAGTATTAATCTTTGAAACATACGGGGCAACGACCTTAATCAATCCAGCGTTTACTTATTTACCCTCAAAACCAAAACAGTGCTGCACTGGAATTGATACCAGTCGATATCTTTATTTTAGCCCAAGCATACTTTGCATTGTAACCCTTTAAAAGCCCATTTGTTCCGGCTAAAAACCAACTCTTGCTTAATCATCCGGACTGAGAGCCCGGGGCCAACTTCATATCTCAACGGGGATTCCCTAAGAAGTATTTTCTCCACTAAAAAACCCCGCTGTTGTTATTGTACGCTCACATTTTGGGGAAAGCCGTGCCACTACCATTTCTCGTCAGTGAGCAATAGATGACTCAGCATGGAGAACAATAGGAGTTTATTGCCCCTGGATATATGGTTTCAGTTGATACCAGTGGTAGTGAATTTTTACTGTCTGGTTTCGCTCGCTCGCTTCCTCGCTTGACTAATACGAACGAAAGGCGGACTATCCCATAACAAGATATACGGGATGAGATGAGAAATCCGAACCTGCAGTGCGTCTTGAATAATTGACAGTTTTTTCAAAAATGATGATGTACTGTTTATGGTTTATGACAGTATAAATTATCATGTACACAGCTCAAGTGCAGCCAACCGTCAAGCATACGCAGGCACGCGCAGGCAGGCATGCATACACGTACGCATAACAAAGAGTGTTTCCCTCACGTATTATTACCAAATAATGGGTATGAATTACAACCGTTTTTCTAGATGTCGCATCAATTGGCTCTCAGCCCTTTCTTTCCTTACAGTGGTATGTTTTGACAAGGGGGGAACTCTCTGGAGAGGGGGGAAAAGTCAAACTCCTAGACTTAGTATTGGGTTTCAACTGCAGACTGAATAACTGTTTTATTTTGTGGGTGCTTATTTTCGCACATTTTTGCCACATGTTTCTTTTTCTTAGTTATTCAATTCTGCTTATCCAATAATTATAACACTATACCATAATAATTAACATGGTTGATTATGTTTGTGCAATATTCCTAATTTGGCAAGTGTGAGCTTGTCATGAGAATCGTAAAAATTGAACACCCTGCGAAATCAAGTCCTTGTACAATATCCGGTCTCGTTTTTGAGGCCTTTGTTGTCGTACAGAAAAGCTAACACTGGTACATGGCAGGTTTGTGTCCTGACGTAAAGGTCTTCGGGGACTTTGAATAAACGTTGAATGTTCTTTTTATAGATGTGGTTGAGTCTTGAATCAGTGCCAAGCCTTTAGATAGAACCAGTCAAATATTTTAGCAAGTTGTGAGGAATAATAGATCAAAGTTACATTTTTCTGTGAACATCACTTTGATTTAAGTGTCTTTTAAAATTGCTTGGACAGCTACTAAAAGTTACTTTTCAATACATTTGGTATCATTTTGAAGCTTCGGATCTTTAATATAATGGTACGTTAAAAATGTAAGTCATAAACATGATTTGACTTGCTCTCCAGCTTCGTATGGTTCAGGAATCTGAAGTTAATCAAATATTTTTACTGACTAAATTTAGATGATTTTAAAATCCCCCCATCTGCCATCTATGAAAGAACTTAGATTTCTTTATTTTGCCAACTACCATCATCATTTTCTAATTAGGCAAATAAATTAATTGTTGTATAATGGCGTAAAATGCCATTGAAAATTAAATAAGGGTAGGGGACGATTTATAACAAATATTTTTAATATTATACTAAAAATATGATCTCGCAGAGTCAAATAAATCATAAAATATCATGAGGCCGTTTGCGATCGTCAGATTTGCAGTGTACTGTGTTCCTTTTTTGAGGAGAAGCACCAAAGATCGTTTTTTTGGTTTTTTTTAACTGCAAGAAAATCAGGGTAAATTAGGGTTGGGCGGGTTAAGCCAATATAACTTTTTTTGTGTGTTGCCGTATGCACATTTGATTCGCTTTCAACTTAACTCAGTTTCAAATTCCATGAAGGAAGGATGCTAAAACACACACAGAAACACATCCAAATAATCTGTACAAGAAGGAAGTATATGATTGATAACCCGCTAAGGAGATACAGCATTTTACCACGCATATAAAACTCTACTTCATCAGATACCCTGCAGGTGACAACTGACAATGTGAAGTGTGTTGATAGTTAATTACAAAGACTTTGTGTCTCAGTGATTAGGGGATTAAAAGTACACCTGTTATTGTCATAAACGCCTCATCTATTATTAAACATGCCGCTTTCGTGCCCACTCTGAGTCTGCTTGCAGTGAGGGCAAGTTTAGCTTTTGATCTTAGGCGACGAAGAAACAACACACTGTTTTACATACGGGCAGACGGACCTGTCAAGCAGGGTCGGTCAGTCTAGTTTTTAATTTTTTTAATTATTATTATTATTATTTTTTTAACCTAATAATGTCACCAAAGTCTGCAAAAATCCGGAATTAAACAAAAATTCAACATATTTTCGGCCAAAAAACGGCTGATTTTACATGATTTGAGAAAAGTAAATTGTAAAAAAAAAATTGACATATGTGATGCGATCTGTGAAAACCCGCCACATGGTGGCATTTTTCATATTGGAGATATTTATATCATAAGAAAGCTAAAACTGTGCTGATTACAGAACTGTTTCGATCATTTTTCTACGATCACTACAAAAAAAGTTATGAGTGAATGATGATTGTGATGTCATCAAAAGCTACAAAACACGAAATCATGAAAACAATTCAATATAATAACATTATAAGGTTAATAATAAAAGTGACTTAAGTAAGTTTTTGAAGGTGAAATTTCCTAAAAGGGGATGATATAAAGTATTAGAAATTAATTTTCTAAACAAAATATGAAAAAATAAAAATAAAAGTTTTATTTATTTATTTTTTTTAATTTTTTTATTTCACCCATAATCCTTATTTCACATTTTGCGACATCCGACGGGTTTTCACAGATCGCATCACATATTATCGGCCAAAAAACGGCTGATTTTACATGATTTGAGAACAATAAATTTAAAAAAGAAAATTCAAAAAATAAATCTTGAAAAACGCAAAAAGTGGGTCGGTCAGGTCCGTAGAACATGTTTTTTTCCCCTCACCTTATTGAAATTCTATCTTATTTTGATCACGAAGTTGTCAGTGTTTCTTGGTTTGACAATTATACAAATAAAACTTTTGCTATCTACCTAAGATAGCAACTTTTAAATGTGTAAAAACATCCAAAAAGACTGTCAACAATATTTTATATCTACCCATGACAAGTCTTTGACCGCTTTGCCCAAAGCACAAACAAGTACAGGATATATTATCCACTGGAAGCCTTTCACGAAGCCAAAACTGACACTTTTAACAAGATTATTATTGCATGTCATTCATTGTGTACTTGACCGGAGACGACACCAAGGGTATTGAATTTCACCTTTTTGCAAGGTGTTGATAATTAGAAAGGGGGATATTTTATTTTTGCTTTGTTATTTTTTCACTTTTCACACAGGTGGTTAAATATTTTATTTCAAGGATAAGGTTTTTATCTTCTTTAGTTTCCTGAAATACTGTATACTAGGTAATTTTCGCGAAGGTTTTATTTTCGTGAATTTCACAATTTTCGTGAATTTAGCCATAGAGTTACATTTATTTAATGTACAACGGCAACATTAAAGGCTTGCATATTTTGCAAGAAACCTTATAAAATCGCGAAAATATATGTACGCGAAAATAACCACTTAAACAGTAATTGGAAAATGAGAACATTTGTGATTTTTCATACAGTTCATTTTCATGTCATCCGCCGGTCGTAGGCTTTTTTCTACTCTTCTTTGTGAAAAATATTTTGTGTCAATGTGCATTAAAACCCTAAACACTCTTGAGTACTACAAATTACTACGAGTCTACGATGCGGTGTGCTTGTGTCGCCCGGTTTGGCAGTTTTTCGATGAAAAAATGGCCCCAGGGTATATATAGAGGAAGTATACTGAGCCAAGTATTGTTGACCCCCGTGGCCTAGCGGCAAGTCGTTTGCCTCTGAACCCAGAGGTCCAGGGTTCGAGCCCCGAGGGCATGAGGGCCCTTAATATTCCCCTCCCTTTTTGGCCGCAAAAAAAAAAATCTTTGGAAAAGGTGTCTCAGGGTTTAGGGTTAATACGAGCTTCGAATGTAGAAGTTGTCATTCTTCATTCGTCAAGGGGTTGATGCACCTAAGTGACAGACAGGGGGGGGGGGGGCAGACCTGTTTTAAATGAACCTCTCAGGTAGGGTCGGTTGGGGATTTCTTGCATTTTTTAAACAAATATTTGTGACAATTTTGGTGAATATTTAGAACCATTTTGTGATTTTTTAAAATTAATTTGAGCCCATAGAACAGGTGTTTTTTTCTTAGAGAAAATATTTGTTTGTTTGTAATATAAAATTCCTCTGGTTAAAAATAGTGCACTACAAAAAAATCCACTTTAACCGAGGTTGTATAGAGAGTTCCATGAACCTTGGCTATGTTCACACACTTATTTTGTCTCGCTTTACAAAATTTAACACCATTCTGCATGCTAAGCATGTTTAATTACTGGTTTTTTTCATCTTTACATTAGACATGGATACAATATATTAGCAACATGTTTGAAGGTTTTGACAGACATAACACAACATGCTCTGACATGTGTGAGGACTATCTAGGCCACAAAAAAAAGAGAGGTTATGTTGGCCCTATACTGGCGGCCATTTAAAATTTAAATTGCGTAGTTCCTTTATTACTTGTTATCTTGTTTTTTTTTTAGGCGAATTTAGGTGTTTGCGACTTTGACTACCCAATTTGATTAGGATATCGTCTGCCTGCTTCGATAATTGCCTAACTCACGTTTCAGCGAAATTGAGTTTTTTGCATAAATCATGACTTCATTTATACATTATGTACATGCTGTAATAATATCTAAGTCATTGACAAATCAAAAGTGTTGATAAATGCACAATTTCAATTCTGCCTAAGTCAGCATTGTGAGTTAGGCAGATTGTAATAATTATGTAAAATGTTTAAAATGGGTCACATTAACTCGTATTAGGCCTATAATAACAAGCCACATTTCACTTAAAGGCATATCCCAACCTTATTCTATCCAACAGTTACTGCTCCTGCTGGAATTCACTTGTACTTACTATTCATGGTGCTATTCAACATATCGTCAGCCTGCTTCGATAACTGCCTAACTCACTTTTCCTATTTTTGTTGTTTTCTCAAAACTATTCGTAATGTTTTAAATTTCAAATCTTGTGACATTCTATGAGCATATTTTACTACCACATGCTTCATTTAGGGGTAATAAATTTGGGTCAGCTGGTATTTTTATATGCACTCCCACCCCTCACCCCCCCCCCCCCCCCCAAAACACCCCAATAAAACAATTGATTTATGTGCTTATACCATCCAATAAACACGTATTAATACAATTCATTCCCCTTATTCATATTACAAAGTTACCAAATTAACGTTAAACTATAATTCAGAGACATAGCTCAGAGATATATTTCCTGAAATCCATGCGACAACTATAGTAAACCAAGTGCATCACCCCTTCAGGGATATGGGTCTGGTAATGGCCTATTCCATTTGAAATCCATACACCCCCTGGAAGAAAGCATGACCTTGATTTTCCATACAGGGAGTATACACAGTTCACCAAGAATAAGTTCCCCTTTAGATTATGCCTGATATTTTTATAAATTAAGTGACTCCATCGAAACAATTTTTGGCACACATAATCGGCCATAATTTAGCAAAACAGCGTAACTCGAAATATTGACTTTTTGAGTTACATGCATTTCTCGGGAAATCGAGGGCGCTCTTTTCATCTGTGAGAGTCTCAAAAGACCTCGACGCACCGTTTTAAAGATAGCGTAACGTATCTCAGCCTTATTTTGCAACTTTCAGCATTTTAATATGGTAAAACAGCGTAACTTGAGTTACGTGTTTCAAAATCTAGTATTTTCTTGGCAAAACAGCGTATCTCTAAGTTACGCGTCTTTTCCAAACAACTATTTTGCTACGAGATACGCGGGTTTGGCGAAAAAATAGTAACCAAAGAATTACACGTAACTTGAGTTACGCTGTTTTGCAAGATTAACTCTGCGTATAATTAGATGTCGGATTGGCAAACCCGCGTATCTGGACAAAATCAGCTGTATCTTTAGTAAAAATAGTTTACTTTACTTAAGTTTTTAAAAATTAAAAAAATTAAACATAATGCACGTTTCCATTTTTAAATCAATTTCCTCTGTAAATAATAGAGAAAATGCAAACACTCAAACTTTAAAGTGCTCATATCTCAAAAACGTCATTTTCGAGTTACGCTGTTTTGCCAAATTACGGCCGCAATGTATGTGTTCACAGCAACACTAACAGGGCTATAACTAATACCTCATTTCAAAAGTTGCTAAAATTTCAATGTTTGCTCATTCAAGCAGTACAACACCTGTGCAGTGTTCAAGCAAAGACCCTGGTTCAAGCTGCTTAACCATCCTCCTTCAATACATCATACCATTCAATGTGTGCTCATTCAAGCATTACAACACCCGACCGATCGACCCTAACTTGGCAGGTCCGTCCGCCCAGTGTTTTTTTCCTGTCGCCTTAGCAGGGATAAACACTGGATCCAAAATGTGAGAGGTCCCATGACATTTTTCAGGACCCCGTAGGACTTCAAAAAACAAATTTAAGGGGTCCCCCAAGAAATTGAGGGGTCCTGAAGTTTGGGTATTTAAAAATTTACTTTTTAACGGGCAGTTTTAATGAATTTATATTGTGAGCAAAGGATGGATATGTAATTTACAGAATTTCTTAAGGTTTCCATTTCCACACATCAAATTTAAGGGGTCCCTTCAATTTTGATCGGGACCCGCAAGTCTTTCCAATTTGAAACCTGACGCATCACTATTAGAAAGTGAGAGGTCTAGGACGCGCAGACAACGCGTCCGAATGCCACCCCTGCGCCTTAGATAAAAAGACGCTTTTAAAGTAATTTAATTTTGGCAACTACCCTGTACAATAAAAGTCTGGTATGTGGTGATTCATTGTATTAAAACATATGCTTTCCTTCTGCAGCAGAATATAGTGTTATTATACCATATTTACTAAACCCAAACAGCAGAATTTGATTTAATTATCTGAATGTACATCTCTCTCACTCCCATGATATTTGGCAATCATGCACTTTAGGATGATAAATTGTTTGACGGAATAAACTGTATGATTTTTCTCCCGGGAGGGGTACTCGCCTAAGACGGTATACGGGGGTGTGCCGCTCTAATGGGTAGGTTTTTGGGCACAAAATCCCTAAACATGGGGTATGATTTTGTGCTGGAAATCCCTAATAATGGGGCCACTTTTTACAAATGGGTCTATTTTTGCGACATTTTTACCAAAAATCATGACCAAAATTTGTGCAAGAGCAGTAAAACAATGGAATTTACAATAATTTACATTTTTGAGGAAAATATTCAAGGGTGAAAATCATAACTGAAGCATATTCAATGGTGAATATAAGTTGTATAGGGCAGGTAAACATTACTGTAAAACAAGTTAATTTTGCAAGCAATTTAATTTCACGAATTTCGCGAGATCCTCAAATTGGCGAAATTATATTGCCGCAAATTAATGTGTGTGAAGATGACAGTAGTGGTAGAAATTTTAGATTCACAAAATTAAGTTACCGCGAAATTAGTGATGATTTGTAATTCGCGAAAAGAAGTTGCCGCAAAATTAACTTGTTTTACATTATATTATAACCATCCAAAAGCAACATTTTCTATTATTCTCTTCCATTTGGATCACATTTGCCCTTAGGAATAAAATCCCTCTATATACCCATATACCAGAGACCAGACACAATGTGGAGAAAAAAAATAGAAAAAAAGATATCAGATTTTTAATTTCTATGAATCATCCTATAGCCGGCAGCCACCAAGGGCTACCCCGGCCGACATACACATGAGATGGTTGATTTTCATTAAAAGGCCAAAAATTAAAAAAATGATGTTATCTGTGGAGGGGCAGTCGTTCCCCCCATACACATGAGATGGTTTATTTTCATTAAAAGGCCACAAATTAAAAGATTACGTTTTCTGTGGAGGGACAGTCTGCCCCTAACCCCCCTCCCCCCCCCCGTCAATGAACACATTACCAAATATTATATCCGGAGTGGGGGCAGTCATCATGCATGCTGTAAGATTTTCCAGTAATCCCCTAAGCGCATATTTCTTCTGAACCAAAAATTCATTTTTTTCCCCACAGATTTTTCGGCCACAAAATGGTGAAAAAAAATGTCGGCAGATTTTCGGCCAACAAACGGCTGATTTTACATGATTTGAGAAAAAACAATACAATTCTTGAAAAAGGCAAAAAGTGGGTCGGTTGGGCCCGTGTGTTTTTCCTTGCCTAAGCCCCAACTTTCAACATTTTTATCAGTAGCTTAGAGAGAGTAACATAGCATTTTAAGATGTACTGGTTTTATTAAATATTTGAATATTACATGGATAACAATTAACAAGTACTGGTCTTATTAAATATGTGAATATTACGTGAATAACAACAGTGCACGTTTTGCATTCTACTCTAAGAATGTTTACATTTTTTCGTGGATGTGCGACTCAATGTGTGATGAATATGTATACTATACAGTATTTACACGGTCGTCCCATTTATTTCAAGTGGGTGTACTTTGTGTGGATGCGATATGAATTTAAATTATGTATTTTGCCATAAATTATACAATGAAAACACTCATAAGATGCATTTTTAAGCTCGTCATGAATTTTATCAATGATGCCTTGCATATGATATAATATTACTGCTATTGTAATGTACATATGTTGCTCCCTTTTGTAATCGCTTTGTTGTATATGCGGGAAATACACTTGTAATCTCATAGATAGATTTTGTGGATGTCAGATCTTTTTGGAGGGGGGGGGGGGGGGGGGTTGGTGGGAAGTGGAATGAATTATGCAATTAAAACATTTTGTTTGGAAATGGGATTTCGTATTTGATTTGCGTTTAGTTGATTTTTGTGTGACAGGAATTTAGATTTGCATACATTGATTCCCTGTAATATCCCAACATTTATAATGTATTCGAACCATATAAATCAATGCCATAATTGCGCAGCTAATTTCAACCCGGAAATAAACACAATTTTTCCAAAGGAATAATTATTCACCAATCTCCATCAGCATTTCCTATCAAAACAACACTTTCACGTCACATCCTCTGGATATCAATTACTGTAAAACAACTTAATTTTCGCGAGAAGATCCAAATTAAATTGCCGCCAATTATATTATTTATAATGGTTAATACATAGGAAGATGATACAAATTAGTGAAATTAAATTGCCACAAAAAATTGACTAAATGCTAATTTGCTAAATTAAAGGTAGATGTTCCGATTGCCGGCCGATTTTCAACTTGATGTTTTCTATTTTACATGAGGGCATCCTTAAAATTGTCTCATTCCAAAGTTCTATTTTTAGAAGCACAAGGTCACAAAATATTTGCCCATTGAGTAGTACACAAACTGGTTGGTGGTTAACCACCTTTGGCAGTAATTCACCACATTTTAGCCTACAATTTCTAAATGGAACATTTCTGGCCCCTAAGATTTTACAGACATAATGAGAAAAATATGGGGATTCTTCTGATATCAAAATATCTTGATGTGAAAAAAAAATCATAGACCAAAAAAAGTGATTGGAACATACACCTTTAAGTTGTTTTACAGTACTTATAGAATTGAAGGGAAAACACCAAAGCACACCAATCAGAGCACATGGTCACTGCAGCACAGTATTGCTCGTGGATTTTGTTGGATTTTTGGCATGACATATGGGTTAAAATACTGAAAAAAACACCCCATATTAGTTTGATATTAACGAATGCATCTTTAAATGAGCTCATCGGTTCCACACTGATAGTCGAGATGACAGACTTGATAGTATTATTATAGGACAGATTGGCATGATTATCTTTTTTGTTGTTTCTATGACGAGCTGTTGAAATGATATATGATGCCAATACCAATAATAATCGGTGAACCAAGATATTTCCGGTGGTGTAATTATGATATGGTATGACGAAAGAGGTGGGTAAATTGTTTCTTCGGTGAAATTGGTGTTTATTTCATGGTGGAAATACTAAGTCTGATGGACAATATCACAGCCTTGATTTTTGGTTGGATGGCTTAGTTGGGGTGCTTTCCATTCGACATTTTAATCCTAACCTTCCTGGAACCTATGATTCACTATAGCAAAGAAGAATTCGATGACGTCATCAACCAAGCTGATTTGTGTGTATGAAATCGCTGCCCTGGTGAGCGTTGACAGGTTAGCCGAGTGGTAGGGACGTGGCGCGGTGATCGGAGCGTACGGGCGTTTCGTGTCGATTATTTGGGTACAAAATTCATACTTTGTCCCCCTCCCCCGGTTTCCACACAAAAACAAAGCCTGGATTGTTAGGGTTAAAGTCAACTAATCTGTTACTTGGTGGTTTCATATGTCTGGTATAAATTTGGTGGGATTTCCCCTCCATGCATTATACCACATAGAATCATGTTTGAATCAAAATAATTAGTACTCAACAATCAACACAAACAAATTATTTCCTGGACTTTACGATTCACTACAGCAACAAAGAATGTCCATGTGCATGCTACAACATTCAATTTGATGACGTCATCAACCAAGCTGAGTGGTTAGGGACGTGGCGCGGTGATCGGAGCGTCCGGGGGTTTCGTGACGATTATTTGGGTACAAAATTCATACTTTGTCCCCCTCCCCCGGTTTCCACACAAAAACAAAGCCTGGATTGTTAGGGTTAAAGTCAACTAATCTGTTTCCTGGTGGTTTCATATGTCTGGTATAAATTTGGTGGGATTTCCCCTCCATGCATAAATACCACATAGAATCATGTTTGAATCAAAATAATCAGTACTCAACAATCAACTCAAACAAATTATTCACAATTTTGTAAACCATTTTTGAAAAAATTGACACAACTTTTCAGTATTAATTAGATGGGATTTCCCCCCATGTGTTACACCGCTCACAATCATGTTTGAATCAAGATTATTTATCAACGATCGTTATCAACACAAACAGAAGTATTTACATTGCAAATTGGTCTCTATTTCCTTGTTAGATAATGTGTATAATGCAAAAGGCTAGACCATAACATAGTTCTTAACCAACAATTACTATAAAGACATTTAGGGATGTGCCGTGCACAAGGCCGGAGGGACAGGTACACAGTCAAATTGTTTTAAAATGAAAACATCCGTAAATAAATGGTTTCCTCATTTGCATAATCTTTTAAATCTCGTTTTAATTACTGTCAAAGTGTAATTGATTGCGTTTTGCACATTTTTATCAATTTTGCTTGTTTTTATTTTTGCGCTTTTTGCATCACATAAACCCTCTTTTATGGGACACCCTGTGTAATAGGCCATACATGTAGCTTCACGAAGACATCTTCAAGGCAGGTCAGTTTTAATATAACCTAATAAAAAGTACAAAAAAATAGACAAGAGCAAATTTATATTCAAGACAGCAGAGCAGGTGAAGATAATTTGAGCGCAGCGGTGTGCCCGAGATGTCCGTTGGTTGTGGAGAAGAGGAGTACTAGGACAACTTTTTTGTTTTTGTTGTCACAGTGATTTGTTAGCTTGTTACATAAATGCATACACAAAATAAATATATTCATATGGTTTTATTTTCAAGATAGCTGATGCTGGATGTATGAAAAGTGAGACAATTTATATTTTGCAAACAAATGACTGGCATAGTTAGTGTGTTATATGTGACGTGTTCTACCGAAACCAGACGGAATTGGGCAGAGCTCCAAACTGAGAAATAGCCCAAAACATGATTGGGGGTGATTTTTTGGGGAATTTGAGTTTCTGGTAAATAATTAATCTTCAGAGTGTTTATAACAATATTGTGAAAGATTCAGATTAAAAAATCATCCTAAATGTATGTTTCAGTGATTTAAAAAAAATCCTAGTTCTATTAAAAAGCCTAGTTCTAGTTACTTTAAAGGGCGATATCTCAGTTTGGAGTTTTCATAAAGACCGTAAAAGACGAACTTGAAAATGATGTAACTCCGCTTTGGGAAGTCCGATTAAAAAAAGAGAGGTACCACTGTAAAGCTGAAGATCTCTAGTTTAATAATCAATTACTAACTCAATTTTGATATCTTGCCCAATTGTGTCTGGTTTTGGTAGAACACGTCACATATTTGACCCATCACATTTAAATGGGCATATTTGAGGTTAGAGTCCAATCCATTCTGAAGCACTATCATTAGTAGAGATATTACAAGCTTTAATACCCCGGGGGCAGGTACTCGGATTTGGTTTGGTCGGGGGTGTGCGGCTGGAGATTCAAAACCCCTACCCATTCCTAAGGTTGATTTTGGAAAAAAAGGTACCCATTTTTAAGGATTTTGCTTCATTATAGACCCATTTTTCGCCAATTATCATGAAAATAGACCCAATTTTCGCGAAAATAGCCCCAATTTTCGCGAAAATAGCCCCAATTTTCGCGAAAATATACCACATTTTCGTGAAAATAGATCCATTTGTAAAAAGTTACCCCATTATTAGTGATTTTCCAGCACAAAATCATACCCCATGTTTAGGGATTTTTTGCAAAAAAGCGACCCATTAGAGCGGCACATCCCCGTATACCGTATCAGGCGAGCACCGCCCCCCCCCCCCCCCCCCCCACCGGGTTGAGATATTACAAGCTTTAATACGGTACCCTGTTGACAGTAATTGAACTGCACAACATCATATAATTTGAAAAACATAATTTGTCTATTATTTTGTTTATGACCTCTTTCTCAAAACTGTAAATGAAGCTAAATCACAAAGAATACCAAATCCAGAAGTTGAACTAGTCCAAAAAAAATCCAAAATCTGACGCTATTTGTTAATGTGACATTCCACACTAAATAAAAGTGCAACGCAAGCCCTTGTGGGTGAAACTGCGCCGCGTTGTACCATGCGTTTGCGTTTTATATAAATATTCAGCAACATAGCAGATGCGCGCCATCAAAAAGAGACGCATCATCAAAAAGAAACGCATCGGGTGCCTGTATGTGCATTACAACGTAGCATGATAATGTTAAAATGAGACGCGGTACGCCTTGACGACAAAACAAAAAGAAAAAAAGAAGCCAAATACTCCTAGGTCACACGGTGACCACGGTCAAAGTCCGTCATTACTCGGCCTGTATTTAATCATATTATGTCCCTACATGGACTTATTACAACACCAAGTATCGCTGAGATACAGATCAGTGATTGTAATACATGTCAAAGGGCTCCCTCGTTAGTTTTATTGGATCGGAACCAAGATTAGGAAGTCGTTGGTGTAATGAATTGTTCCTGTTTCATGGCTGTTGTGCCCGTAATCAATTACTTACATTTGTTCCCTTTTACAGTGTACAGGGTGAGTCAAAAAGAAGTTTACCCGGATTGGTGATGTTTTAAAAAACAAACAAATGACACTCGAGAGTTCAGTAAAGCATATATTTAACAAGCATTTTCTCCTGCTTATTAGGAAAAAAGAATGACACAAATTGGTCTTTGCTAAGAGGAGTTATGCCTATTTTAATAAAGATACTCATTTTGCAAGCTGTCCACGGAATACTTGACAAAACAAATGTAAAGTAGCATTTTAGCTGTGTACTTACAGCTACAAACATGAGCACTTTCAGTAAAACAGGCATAAATTCTCTTAGGAGGAATGATCAATTTGCTTCATTGATTTTCTCTAATAAGCAGCAGAGTATGTTTGGTAAATAAATGCTTTACTGAACTTTTAAGTGTCATTTATTTGTTTGAAAAACATCACCAATCTCGGTCAATAGGGAAGTACGCAACTAAAATGCATACTTTACATTTGTTTGGTAAAGTATTCCGTGGACAGCTTGCAAAATGAGTACCTTTATTAAAATAGACATAACTCCTCTTAGCAATGCTCAATTTCTGTCATTCCTTTTTCCTAATAAGCAGAAGAGAATGCTTGTTAAATATATGCTTTACTGAACTCTCGAGTGTCATTTGTTTGTTTTTTAAAACATCACCAATCCGCGTAAACTTCTTTTTGACTCACCCTGTATGGTTCAGTTTATAGTTCAGTATAAAGTTTAATCAGTTCCAAATTGGCGAGAATACAAATGCGAGGCTTTTTTTGTCCATGCGCAAAAAGAATAATCAGGGTTCCCAGCCACTCAGGGAAATCAGGGAAATCAGGGAAAATCAAAATAACTTTTTCCAGACAGGGAAAACTCAGGGAATTTGAAAAAAAGACAGAAACTCAGGGAAAACTCAGGGAATTTGATGGCTCAAGTGGGTAACACATTTCCAGGCAATGAATAGGTGTAAAGTCGAAAAATTTCACGCGCTACGCGCGCATTTCTTGGCTCACAAAAGTCTTGTCGGTTCATTTTCATTTCTCGCTTTCCGATAAAGTGAAAATATTTTCTCAGGGAATAATATAAATTTGTCAGGGAAAACTCAGGGAAAACTCAGGGAATTTTGGTCTTGTGAAATGCTGGGAACCCTGTCACATGTTACTGCGCATACCATTGGTGAAAGTGTGCGTTTGCGCATTATAAGCAGGTATCCGCCAATTTGGAACTGATTAAACTAACAGAAGCATGGGATGAATGGTTGTGGTAGTGAATGGTAACTAGAAATCAAATATACAGAGTGACCTCAACATTATACAGGGTGTAACAATTAAAAATATGATGACTTCCTAAATGCAGGACATGTATGAAGGCTATACGCTACTTGCACTGTATGGAACCATTGAAAGCGAGGCTCTCCCCACACCACGCACTTTCACGCCACATTTTGTTTCACGCAGATTTGTGCATCGCGTGACGCCACGCCACACTTCGTTTCACGCAGGTTTGTGCATCGCGTGACGCGGTTTGTGGCGCACGCGATGAAGGGAGAGCCATGCTTTCATTCTAAAATGGCGATTGCGTGCAAGAAGTGTGCGTATAGGCATGTTTTTGTTGTACCTGAGAAAATTACCCATCCAGCCATATACAATATTAATTGGTCAGCTTATTAGGAAATTTATATACAGGGTGGTCAAAATACACAATTTTAAATACTGGCAAAATAACCAAATTATACAAATATATAAATTATGGACTATTTCTTTTACATCAAAATCAGAGCCTTGATAACTCTTTTCCAAATTTATAATTTTTCTTTCTTCAGGTTATTGAAGGGTATTAAATTGCCTTTAAAATAAGCCCAATCACAAGTGGTTACATAAATACAAAATACAATAGCCTAGGATAAAATTAAATGTAAAATGTAACAAAATCACCTTTTATGGGTCCCGAGGTTAAAAAATGTGACCTCCACTGCAGGCACATGAAAGTCTCCAGGGTTGTAGCTACGCCAGGCGGCGCCGGGCGGGCCCGCCCGCCACTGGGCTAGCCCGCCTGGCGCCGGGGCCCGGAATTGGGCTGGCCGCCTGGCACCAATTTTTTTTAATTTTTATATATTTTTTATTTTTTATACTATTTGTGGATAAAATCATTAAACTGCCTCATAAAACAAGAAATGATGTGGCAGGAACCCTCAAAGTGCATTAAAAAAGCTTAAAAACATCCCGGCCCCTGAGCCGCGAGAGTTATGTAACCAAATAGCGAAATATTGAGCCCAAATAGCAAAATATTGAGCCTGTCCGGTCGCTTCGCCCTCTCCGTTCGCCATTTTTGCCACCTGGCACAAAAGTTGGCCTAGCTACAACCCTGAAAGTCTCATTCAAGTCCAGTCACATGCTCCCAACCCTCTTCCCCTACCCTCTGGCATTCTCTCCTCCCATACATCCATTATAATTACAAATTAATATGTAACTTAATGTCATCGCACGTAACATCAAAACCCCCATCTAATCTCGTTCACATCTGCTACGCTACTACGGCGGCACAAACGTGTGCTGAACAAACACAATTGAATTATGAATCATAATAAAATCATGTCATATTTTTGTCATATTTGACGGATCACATCCAACTAAATGTCAAATCTCAACCAGAGTTCGACGATCGAGATATTCATGGAAGTAGCACATCCCCATGTATTATAGGCTATATTTAGACATTTACTACAAGCATACTTCCAGCGTCGTATGCAGGCCTGGAAAATGGGAATTTGTTAAAGCTCCTTGCAGGGAAATTTAGTTATAGGAGGGACATTTTGATACTGAGAATAGAGGAAAATACATAAGAATTGGAGCGATTTTTGTAAGGGAAACTATGGCTATTTGGTGGGAAAGTTGCATTTTTTTCTCCAAATGTAGAGCATTTGTGGATGTTCTTAATAAAACCTATTTTGAATGTATTTTCCGTAAAATCTACTTTGACTGTATTTTCCGTATATAAACCCATTACAGAACTATCCTTAATCATAATTGAAATCTGATTCCCCCCCCCCCCCCCCCCCCCCCCCCCCAATGAAAAAGTCTAGTTACGTCACTGCCGACCGGCCGCAGGTTGTAGACGTTTTAAAGCTTAAAGTGTACTTTGGTATGAAATTATTTGTATGTTGCGCACAAAAAAACTGATAATAAAAAATAAATTAAAAACACCTTGCATTGATAACCTCCATTGGTAATACATCAGTATTTCTTCGAAGGCGACAACAACTCTGTTTTATGGGCGCGACCTACCCAATTTTGCATTTTTTCAAGATTTCTTTTAGAATTTTATTTAGAATTTTTAGTGTAGACAAAATATGTTTTTTTAAAAATAATCCCGATTTGTGCAGACTTTGGTGACTTTTTAGGTGAAATTAAATAAAAATAAAAAACCCGAGTGACAGACCCTACTTGACAGGTCCGTCCGCCAGGTTTTTTTATATCGCCTAATGATGAAATGATTTCTCAAATAATTAATAACTTAAGAAGCATTACGTAATTTGCATTAGGCTAATACCCCATTTAAGTCGTAACTAATTACAACTGTTAATCATAGAGCCTAATTATATGAAAACAGTCAATGCTTTCTCTCTTTGAATATGTCAGATCACAGGATATAAGTTAATATCATTTTATGGCTTTTAATTAATAGAATTTCCTAAAAAGACATTGACGTTCAGTTGTTATCTTTTGCCCAGTTCATTGTTTAATACGTTAGTAGACTTAAACTCATTGACCAGTCGACAACTGTGTTTTTGGCAAGATTGCGTGGTCGGAAAAACGATTAGGGCCTAAATATGCGCTAAAATTACAGATATTGGATATTGTGTGGTTGCATGGACTTCTCAAGTTTAGGTTTCCAGGAATGCTTTAATTTGGGAATAGATTTATGTGAGAATTAGATGGATATTTTAACAGTGGACGGTGTTATATTACTGGAAATATTGTTGTATATCTCCCGAATTATAGCGATTCAAGAAAAAAAGGTATGTACATTTTTGAGGAACGAAACATTAAAGGTATATTATGTGATCTTTGCCAGGAGACGCCCTCAATACCGGGATTTCTTTTGGAAGCAGATTTATATTTCTGATCATAAATCATAACTACATTCCGAGTTATAGAGTGATATGATTCCTAATTACCTCAAAATCATGGTTTTAGAGTGAATTTGGAGTTAAAAATTAAACTGTCGGGTAACCCGAGGTGAACCGACAGTTTATTTTTACTCTAAAATCATGATTTTGAAGTAATTAGGAATCGTATCACCCTGTAACTTGGAATGTATTTACGATTTATGATCAGAAACGTAAATCTGCGATAAAATCTGTTCGGGGGGGGGGGGGGGGGGGGGGGGGTAAGAAGGTGAACGAGTAAGTGTAGTGGCTGATATGATTATCACTTAAATCAGCAATGACAAATGGTGAATCGGGAAGTGCATTTGGAATTCGTTGTAAATTATGAGTTAGAGGATCAGGAATTGTTGAAAAAGCCACACATTTTATATCAATTACTTTGAATCAAGTGAGTGTTACAAGTCATATCATTGAAGGATTTTTGTGTATGAAAATTAAATCAGGTTTGGATTTGAATCATATGGAACATTATACATTTATTTTGTTTTACAATTTATTTATTTTTGGTGGTTGATATACATGGATGAGAAATGTGTGTGTAAATGATGGAGAACATGCTTAAAGGTTTTTTTTGGTCAAAATTCTTAGAAAACTGCATTTTTGGTGAAAATTTGATACCAAAAATGGATTCTCTGACTCATTTCATTTACAAAAATGTATTCTTTTATGTATCACATTATTAGTTCAAAGGTTACAGAGCTTGATAAATGTCATCAAAGGGTTGATTCCTCCCTTAAGTGGTTTTACAGGGTGTATCAAAAAATTAGGACACTTTTTGATGATGGTTTAAATCCTTGTTAAATCACTGAAGCATGACCAATTTTTATTTCAATGAAAAGTACAACCGATAAAGACAAAATCCTGAAGAGATGAGAAAAATCCATCATTAATTAAGGACATTGTGACCTATTAGGCAAGGCAATCTATTTTGTAGTATGTACAATGGTCATTCACACAGTAACAGTAGAGTAACATAAACGCGCGCACTATTTATGCCAATATCATGGTAATGAACCATCTACAGTGGGTTCGAGAACTTTTTTAATTTGCACAGAATATGCATGCATCTGATATGTGGATTATTTAGCCAGTATTGATTTGTGCCAAAATTAAATGGATTACCAAACTAATCTTTGCTATTGACTGATCAATTATTTTCTATGTTTATAATTATTGTAACGTATTGAAACGTAAACCATGTTATTTACTGGTCTATACATGTAAATCCCATTGTACAAACCAGTAAATGACATGGTTTACGCAAATTATGCTAGTTTTCTTATTTTTCATCGGATTGATCTCACATTTTCAGGATATCATAATAATTAATTGGGCTTTACATTGAGACTAAATTGGTCATGGTTCAATGATTATAACAAGTATTACACCGTCACGAAAAAGTGTCCTAATTTTTTTGATACACCCTGTACAGTATAATATGAGTATTTATTGAGAAAAGCAATATTAAAAGCGCAAAACCCCAGATTTTTAGAACATAAATAGGGTGCTTCTGTATGCCAAATGACAGAGTATATCTTGAAATAGAAGTGCATTATCTCTCGTTTGGATCCAATTAGATCTTAAATTAATAACACTTTATGTTTTATGGAAAAAACAAAAGGATATATGTGACGTGATCAAGCGAAATTAGTCACATGTCGGCAGTTTTCAATTTTGATATTTGTCCACCATTTAAAAGCAGATGGAAAATGCTACAGTATAGTCCAAACCCCACTAAAATTGAACTTCTAGTTTTTAAGTTACAAACAATACCAACTGAGAAAACAAAGTAAAACATAAGAATTTGTTACTTCTTTTTACATATAACTCAAATTCAATATTCCCGACATCCGACTCATTCCGCTTAATCGCGTCACATATTCAAAACAGTTGATAGAAAGCCTCCAGCGCAACCTTCATGAGATGTTATTTATAACCATCCGTTAATAAAACTGCTTGTATTAGAACTCTTAAAGTGGACATTTTTGCGCTACATTAAATTTCGTGCTTTTCACGCTCTAACCAGCTACTGTGAAAATGATAACACACAAATATACTTATTTGGCGTATGAGTCTATGTGATGAAGCTGCGAATTGCGAATTTAAAAACATGCGAAAACAGTTGGAAATCTGCAAAGCGTGAACAATTAGTTGCGCGAAAATTACCACTTTTACAGTTTCATGAACTTGTAGTAGTAGATGCTTGTTACTTTGCTTGTAGGGATTAAAAGTACTTAAATTGAGAGATATTTTTGAAATTGATTTCTTTTTTTGCCTGTGTTAACCGATCGTTGCATTATATATTTGAACTGCAGGGCTGAATGATTTTTTTGCTGTTGATTGTAGTGCTTTTTATGTCGTTTTATCGCTGTATTTATAGTGGAAGTATAGTTTCAATTGTAATTTCCAATGTTTTCTAAATTGATAGTTTTACACTGTAATTTTTTCCATTATTGAGGTACATTTTGGCTTTAAATGTGCTTCTAAAGCTTAAATAATTTGTTGGGCACATGTGTGCATATAAGCGTTTACAAATTTGCTATCTTTGTATTGAACAACATCATTCCAATTATTCCATGACTCCCCTTTGAAAAAAAAACAGGGGGGGGGGGGAGGAAATTTGATATAATATCCCGCACCCTTCAAAAATTGGGAGGTGGAGGCTTACAATACAGAGCTAATTATCAGATAGAAATGGTTCCCGTGAGGTTAGGTTCCCTGTATATATGTATACAAATTAATGAACTGTGTCGCCAGGATTGATAATATTACAATTATTGTAGTGTCGCCTTAGACTCGAAGACTGAGTTTTTCAGTTGGTTGATTCCCACAAGGCCAACAAAAAAAGAAAGTTGTGTGTTGCCCTCAGCGACCGACCCTAAATTCGTAAAAACTAGGGTCGCATTTTTAAAATAAAAAAAAAAATTTATTTTTATTTTTTAAAGTGTCTAAATTTTACTATTTCTTGCTTGAAATGAATAAGTAAGTGTGAATAAATGTCACTCAAGAAACACTAATTAAATTGACATATGGGCCTATACCAATTTTGTCTTGACAAAAAGCATATATATTCAGCCAAAAATAAAAATAAAATAAAATTTCAAAAAGAATTTCACAAATTTCAAACAATTTAATTATTTTTTGGAAAATATGACCGACCTACCCGATTTTCAATTTTTAGCACTTGAGGGCAACATAACTTATTATTTTTTTGGCCTAAGGTTCAATGCTCTGTATATACTGTATATGTGTATACTAATTAGTGAACTGTGTCACCAGGGTTGATAATATTCAGTGGTGCCTTAGAATTCAGGGCTAATTTCCTGTCGGAAATAATTCTCAGGAGGTTCAGTTCCTGTTATATGTGTCTACCAGTTAATGAACTGTGTCACCAGGGTTGATGATATCATTATTTGAAATGACTGTATCTTAAAATCCAGGGCTAATATCGGTCATATGGAAATAGTACCCAGAAGCCTAAGTTCCCATTATATGAATTGTGTAAATGAGTGCAAGTTTAGGAACTGTGGCTGACTGAATGATGACTCTGCCAATGACGTTATTTTGGTTTAAGGAAACCCGTGCTGGATGACTATTGACGACATCATAGTCTTAACACTTTCCATGCGGCAGGCGGCTGCAGACGACATTCCACAATTTCACAAAATGTTTCAAAAATGTCAAAAATATTTAATTTCATTACCATATTTGGAATCACCATGAGAAATGCATTGAAATAAGTACAAACATGCCTAGTATTGGGTCAGTAATCCTTGAGATAGACTTTGAAAATTGTGAAAGGTTTCTGAAAAATATGTGTTGTGTATGGTAAAACTAATGGCCGCGTGGAAAGTGTTAAGTTTCCTGGGGGTGATAATGTATACATGGTATAATGTGTACCATGTGTAAAAACCTGGTCATTTTATTAGCCACAAATAGAGGGCTAAGCACGTACATTGGAAGTTATGTAACATGTTTATAGCCATTTTGATTGGCTTGCAAAGTGCAGTAGAGAGAGCGGTACACTGTAGACTTGCACCTGGACGAATGCGTAGGTCAAGATCAAGATTTTATGCAATTGGTATAACCCTTTGTATGACAATGTCTTCAACTTGGGAGTTTGACCTGGATATTAAACAGTATGTGCAAAGTGACATGATTTGAAGTTGGTATGACCATATGTGAAGGTGCTCAAAGTCGACAATCTCAGCTATTTTCAGAATCAGCAGGTCAGATGGATTACCCTTGACTTGGATCTGTACTTGTCCAAAGGTGGATTCAGGTCCAACAAGGTTTACAAGATAGGCATGTCTTTGTGTAAAGAACTCGACATTCTCGACTATTTAGCAGTGCAGTAGTAGGACCAATCGGAATTGAACTTGGACTCGCACAGGTGCCCAGTTCAGATCCTAGATTGGATAACTTTGAGCTCTATTTGAGAAAGGTTCCACCCAAGAGCTCACCATTCTGGGCTATTTAGAAGTGCAGTAGCAGGACAGCGGGATTGGGCAAACTTGGAATTGGAATTACCCTGAGTTCTCTTTGAGAAAGTTCTCAACCACTAAAGAGCACAACGTTCTCAACTATTTAGCAGTGCAGTAGCTGGACAGCGGGATTGGGTGAACTCGCACAGGTCCCCAGTTCAAATACTAGACTGGAATGACATTGAGTTCTCTTTTGAGAAAGGTTCCAACCGCTAAAGAGCTCAACGTTCTCGGCTATTGGACTTGGACTTACACAGGTGCCCAGTTCAAATCCTAGACTGGTATGACCTTGAGCCGAGTCTTTGAGAAAGGTTCCAACCACTTGTGAAAGCTAGACGATGGCATCCCTTATTTATTTTACATGTGTCTGGGCCGTGGGTCTTTCCCGGAGACTGCAGACATATGTCTCTAACGCAGAGCCACCGGAAATACGAGTAAGTTATGGAATATTATTAGCATCTGAAGTTTTAAATAGTTTATATGAATGAAAATATTGCTCCAAGCAATTCTGAACCCTGAAATTCCTTTACACTGCATACACACGTGTCATTTTAAATAAGCTTAAATATGTTGGTCTTTATTTGCATAAGCATTGCGAGAGGGTACATAATTGAGAGTGAAAATTCAGCGAAATTAACTTGTTTTACAGTAACCATAACCCTAGAAGTATTACAGTGAGAATGGACCGAAAACAGGGGGAGGGGGTTAAATGGGGACCAAAAATACTTGGACGGGGTGACCGCCACACACTCAGGTTCAGATTTCTGTACATTCAATGGTCGGGAGAAGTTTTTATTTTTATTTTTTAAATCACATTCATTTTTTCCTGAAAATTTTGAAATACTGTAAAACACTATTATTTTGCGGATACTTTATTTTGCGAATTTAAAATTACTGCTATTTAAGCAGGCATATAATTTGGCAACTCTGGACATTTTACTGTTACTTTCAATGCAAAATTGTCAGTTTCGCTGATATTTAATTTCGCGAGCCATAAACACTAAACAGTGTACAGTTCTATCAATTTTTTCCTGAAAATTCTGAAATACTGTTGATCACTATTATTTCGCGGATACTTTATTTTGCAAATTTAAAATGACTGCTATTTGAGCAGGCCTTTAATTTTGTGAATCTGGACATTTTACTGTATAATACTTTCAATGCAAAATTGTCAGTTTTCGCAGGTATTTAATTTCGCGAATCCACATCCCTCGCGAAAATTCACAAAATTAAATCCCTCACAAAATAAGGTGGTTTACAGTAGCCTTTATAGCCAAGCCCATCCTGTGGCCGGACACTATTTGACACATCCTTGTATTTTTAGTCCATTGTCTGATGTATATGGCCGGCACATCTTTTTCTTTTCAAATGGAAGATCGATAATAATAATAATAATAATAAATTACATTTGTTAAGCGCATAATACAACAGTTTCGATGCGCTGTACAATTTTCACCAAAATGTAGGCCCCCCTCCCAAAGGAAGATTTTGATTGTTCTCTTCCGACTGACCCTTATTTTGAAAATTGACAACAAATATGTTTATTTTTTCTTTTACTGTACAAATGAATACCGACCAACACCAATTTTGAAAATTTCTAGAATTTTGCTTTCTGGAAATGCACTAAAATATGTGTCTATGAGGGAATGGACCTTTCAAATACGAGTCGTCAGTCAGGGTCTGTTATAGAATACTGTGAAATTGACAATTTATGAAAAGAATGCTTCTTTTTAGCAACAAAAAAACCCCTTTTTTTACCCACCTCCGTCCCCTCAAATCTGAAAATGGATCCGTCAAGGTTGATAAAACAGTTTTCGGAAAGACCTTCGAAAAGTACACAATTTTGTTGTTTACAAAAGAATTATCTGTTTAGTATTAAAATAGCTATCCATAATCCATAACTTGAAACAATTGATTTTTCCTGTGGTTTGTGGTACTCCGCAAATCTCATTAATTTGTTAACGCTTTCCACGCTCCGGGGCGTCTGCAGACGACATTCCAAAATGTCACAAAATGTTTCAAAAATGTCAAAATTATTGAATTTCATATTTGAAATCACCATGAAAAATGCATTGACATGAGTACAAACATGCCTAGTTTTGGGTCAGTAATCCTTGAGATAAACTTTGAAAATTGGGAAAGGTTTCTGACAAATCTGTTTGTTTATGGTAAAAGTAATAGCTGCATGAAAGGTGTTAAAACAGACGGTCTATGTCAGGCAGGGGACCCCACTAATTCAAAACTGTGCCGAGTATTGTCGAAAAAATAAATAAATTTAGTATCAATGACAGATAGCGGTTTCCTTGAATGTGGACAGGGCTAAGACGTTGGGTGACTCATCGCCAAGATTGGCATAATTAATAACTTCCATGGAACAAGATCGAGGGTGCTGTAATTGAGGGATTTGGGCTTAATTGGCAGCGTGTTTACGGAAAGGTCAAATGTGATAACGGATATGATTTTAGGACGAAATAACAAACAAACAAGTAAATACATGAAGTCAAAACAAAAATACACACACACACAATTATAAGCAACATACTGACAATTTTGTGTGTGCATGCATTCTGATGTTTGTGAAACACCCGTAGATACATAGCACTTCAAATTCTGAATTAATTGCTTAATTAATATGATAATATGGTCTAATAAATTTTAAATGTTGTGATGAATAAAAATTGCTAAAGCTTCGATCATGTGTCCTGATATCCCTTAGGCCTAAAAAAAAGAAAAGGTTTGATTGGCGTAACCTGACCGACCCTAAATACATCGCCGACCCTGAATATTTGTTATTATTTTGAGGGGAAAAAATATATATATATTTATAAAGATTGAACAAAGTATTAAAGTTTTTGACTGTTTGCTTTCATTTTCGGCTATTTTAAGTCCCCATCGAAATGATATATTGTTGAACACAACAATACACTTTTGCCCGGCAATTAAATACGCTAGAGCTATGTGTAGACATTGCACAGTAGGTGATTTAAAAATTTAAAAAATAATTTAAAAAAAAAAAAATCCCGACCATCCTACCCTATTTGTTTTGGTCATGTTACGCCAATCAAACTTTTTTTTTTTTAGGCCTTACCCTAGAATTATTGCATTTTGAAATAGGAAGCCGTGTGGTTCTGTGTCGCGTAGGAGAGTTGGGGAACCCTATAACCCCTCTATGCAACACAGAATCACACGGCAATCATTAGCACTTCTGTAACACAACTTCTATCCCATACTGCAATATACATGGCATAATATATGGTCTGCAAAAAGTTAGCCTGGGAAGCCTAGCGATCTTGGTGTGGTGGTCGTCTCCCTTGCCTATCACCCCAGGGACCCGGGTTCAATTCTCGGGGGCGGTGTACCTAATTGTTGTGGTCCCCCATTTTAACCCCTTCCCTTGTTCTTTGGTCCATCCCACTGGTACACTTCTAGGGTTATTCAAGCTCTTTTTTCTATTAACCCTAACCCTGCTAAATCTTACAAAATCTTACAGCCAGAAACTATCTTCACGCATGTGCTGCTGCATTGCCTCGATGACGTCACCTACCGCAGGCATATATGGGCAGGAAGTTGCTGCCCGCATATGCGCTGGGAGTTTAGCTCAGTCGGTATTGGGACAGACTTTGGTGCGGATGGTCGAATCTTGGGGGGGGGGGGGGGTGCTGGGTGATTTTTCAGGTAAAAAAATAGTACTTTTTCCCCCTCCCCCGATACCCACAAAAAACATAGCAGCGGGGGGTTAGAGTTAAGAAGGGCCTTGTTCGCTGTTCAACATGTAGATATAAGTGACAAAAGATGTGTATTTTTATTTTACGGTGCTGTCAGATAGTTTATTTAAAATGAATGAGGATACTTTAAAGACAGCACTGGAGACTATTTGTAGGACCAGCACGGTGACACAACAATCTAGGCTAGAAATGTGTTTTTGAACGTAATATGCCTTAAAACCCCACTACAGATACGTTGTTCAAACAGTCCCTTCAAAGAATTGGTTGTCTTAATTATTTTCTCAAAAGAAATATTAGTGCTTTAATTTCCATAGCTTTTCAAATAAGTATGATGGAGTCGTTACAGCAAATGGCAATCAGACCGATGGTCGCCAATTTTCGAGTCTGAAATATCTGGAGCTCGGGGCAAATGGCATGTGTTAATGTTTAATTTGCTATCGGCAAAGCATGTTCCGTGATCAATGAATGAATGCATGTTTTTACCATGTTTTCGGCAAGCAAACTACAGGGTGTGACCCAATAAAAGAAGTTTACCCAAAATGAAAGTGATATTTTTCCACTTCCTGTAATTTAATATCTGTGTTTTTATTCTATTATAAAGAATGGGTAATGGAGCATCTACCCTGACAAAATTATTTATTTTGGTTGAGTGGTTTTCAAGATATGGTCTATTGAACATTGCTTTAACAAAACAGACTTGTCCTTGGAGCAAAGGCATGATTGAACACAAGTGAGACATCAAAACTCGATTATTGCCGGTTCCAAACCTGGTTTGTGAAGCTCCGTGGACAAGTCTGTTTTGCTGAAGGTAATGTTCAATGGACCATATCTTGAAAACCACTCAACCAAAATAAATAATTTTTATCAGGGTAGATGCTCCATTACCCATTCTTTATAATAAAATAAAAAACACAGATATCAAATTACAGGAAGTTGAAAAATATCACTTTCATTTTGGGTAAACTTTTTTTTGGGTCACCCTGTAGAACGCAAGGCTACTGTTGTGACAAGATGGTGGAATTTGCGGCATGAATATTCCAAGATTAATTTAACCCATCCATCCTGATGTTACTGTCATGCTTGTATGAGTTGAATAATGAGTATCCTCTTGATTATTAGTCTGTGGGGTTTTTATCAGATCTTCAACACAAAAAGTTTCAATTTACGACTGAAAAAGCGTTGATGTGGGTTTTTTTAAAATTGAAATAAATGTGCCGTGCCTCATAATCAGTGTATTCGCTTTAATCGTATCCTCAACTTGCAGCTGAATTGTAAATCAACTATTCCATCTGGAATCCTTACACCCCAGTGGAACCCACACAAATCTCACTAAATCTCACTTCCACGCCTATTTCCCAGCGCATGTGTGGCTGGTTTACGATGATTTTATCAACCGAGCCTATTATTTGAGCGCAGGATGCGACCATGAAATTGATAGATGTGGCTTGCCTATGCGAGCCGGCGGATCCATGCGCGGAGGGTCTCCGGATCAATCCCTGGTCGAGGAGCGGCAATTTATCTGTTCATCTCCCTTCCTCCTCCCCTCTCCCAGTCTTTGTTAAAAACCCGGGGATAATGGGTTAGGGTTTTAGGGAGTTAATATTACCTGCACCTATATACTAGACTACTTGTGCTACTGTTTCTTTGCACTGTCACCAAAAAGCAGTACTGACGTATGATACAAATGTCACATTGTGTGTTTGTGTTAAATATCAAGATGTAATTCTATTGCCTGTTTGGGGATGCCTTTTCAATTGTCACTTTAAACTTCACTTTAGTACTGTAAAAGGAGTAATGTTCACGCAATTAATTTCTCACGCTCAGATTTTCAACTGTTTTGTATGTTTATAAATTTGCAATTTGTAGCTTCATCACATAGACCTATCCTATACGCAATAGAAAAATATTGTTTGCGTTATTATTTTTTGGTAGTTGGTTCGAGCGAAAAGCGTGAAAATAAATGTAGCCTGAAAAAGTCCACCTTTTCAGTATTTAGTAACTCAAAGAGTGAACACCCTGCATGGATAAACATCTGAGGGTTAGGCCGAGTAAACAAAAAGAATGTGTTTCTCGACTGGACGTGTTTTTTAAATCGGTGAGGGATTTTAATAAAACTTTACTTTTCAATCGCACATGGTTTTCCAAACCTTGCCGACTCTGACAGTGTCCACGATTAATGACTTAAAAAAGGGGCATAATTCTGTTATACCCTACACAACAACATCGGTAGTATGTGTCGCTTTTTAAAAATAATGCACTATGAATACCTCTGTGAAGGGTATAACAGAATTACTCTGTGCCCTGCACTTAATAAGGATAGTACGGTAATGAAACAAAGTTAGCCAGGAAATAAGAAAAATAAGAAAAATATCGCACATAGTTTTCCAACCTTGCCGACTCTGACAGTGTCCACGATTAATGACTTAAAAAAGGGGCATAATTCTGTTATACCCTACACACCAACATCAGTAGTATGTGTCGCTTTTTAAAAATAATGCACTATGAATACCTCTGTGAAGGGTATAACAGAATTACTCCGTGCCCTGCACTTAATAAGGATAGTACGGTAATGAAACAAAGTTAGCGAGGACATAAGAAAAATAACACAAATATTTAAAAATCTTGAAAAAATTGGTGAGGGTGGAACAAGAAACATGTTTAATATTTTACTTGGCCATATTATAAGAGAGCATCAACCATTCAGTGACTCTGTCGTGATTTGATCGCAGTGATGGTGAAACTGTACTCTCAGAGAGAATATTGCAGGATGATCGCTCAGATTATGTATCGGTATTGAATAATAAGGTGCATTGAACTTTTCCAAGGTGGCCTGCGTCTTACTGTTAAAGTGGTAATTTTTGCGCATTTAAATTTTCGCAATGCGCCGATTTTCATCCATCTTCGCTTGTTTGGTGGTAATTTTTGCGCATTTAAATTTTTGCAATGCGCCGATTTCATCCATTTTCGCTTGTTTGGTGGTGATTTTTGCGCATTTAAATTTTCGCATTGTGCCGATTTTCATCCATTTTCGCTTGTTTTTAAATTTGCGATTTGAAAGTTCATTACATAGACTTCTACACAAAATAAATATGTTTTACATGTATTTATTTTCGCGTTAGCTGTTTGGAGCGCGAAAATGTCCATGTTTGCATTTTTGCAGTATTTCTTGACTGAAAAAATGTGAATAATAAAAGCCCACAGCACATTTTCTCAAAAGTTGTCTAAATTAAGCCAATAATGTCCATTTACATATTGCATAACTGTGAAAGTGTTTATTCTACACTTAGTTTAGTTTAAATGTAGTTTTGAATGACAAATGATGGTTTTGACAATGAAAAAAGAAACATGTCAACATGGAAACGCGCAACATAGCTGCGCTTTTGGGTTTATTTTTAACGCATGTCATATTTGTTTTGAAGAAAAAAAAATTACCTAAAAAAGCATCTTTTACTCCAAAGAGCATTTTTTCCAAAATCAGGGAGCATTTTTAGTGCTTTTAAAAAGCTCAAAATCACTGCCCCTAAATATCATGGTGTTCTTCTCTATATATAGCTAAGTGATTTGGGCAAGATAATTATTTTTCTAACATAATTATACTACGCAATGTTGTGCTTGCTGGACTTATTTGATTGGCTTATAAAAACAACAATTTTCTATCAATGGTTTTTGTAAATCAATTCAACGGTCAAATCAATACGGGATCAGTCACACAGTTTCCTATACAAAGAGCCTTGTTCTGGGGTTATGAAAGCCCTTCCTATGTTTCCTGTGGTCTCATTTGCTTACATCTATCTTCTATATAATAATACGCTACTCTCTGTCTGTTTGTCTGTCTGTGCGCGCTTTTTCATCGCCTTCCCGGGGTCGAGCGGCGTTTAAACTCAGTGGGTGGGTGCAGCTCGGTCCCCGCAAGAGCAAGTTCGCATTCGCTAGAGCATTCGAGGTCAAAGGTCATCTAGGGGTCAACTTTTTGAAGTTGGTCGGATCATGCTTAACCCTTTGAACCCGACGAGCCGCCAGACCGGCTTACGCATATGTGTACCGTATACCCGGTGAGACGGTGTAACGGCTTACAGGTATGTATGCAATAAACCATATGAGACGGACTATAGCCTCAGTGTAGGATGTCTAAACAGGGTTTGTTTACATATATAAGACTATTGTGCATCTAGAAACTGCCGGGTCAAAGTTCAAATTGATGTAATCTTTAATTTGCGAGTGTTTTTAGCAGTACATTTTGCTTGGCGTGATTCTTGACTTTTCGCATCAAAATTACATTGAAATATGGCGCGTTTTGGACATGTTGGACGATACTGATACTCCTTAGGATTTGTTTAGATGATAGTTCTGGAATTTCAGATGATTTTGAGACTGAATCTGATGGTGACAATATAAATATTGACGACAGAATGAGCATTGGTTGAAGTCATAAGCTTTTCATGTTTTTGCGGTAATGTATCAGTATCAGTATCAGTATCGGTTATGTCGGTACATGTACAGGTGGGTTTTGGAGTCCAAAATGTCGTCAATTTTATTTATTTTTGTCCTGAAAGCACTATCCAAGTAAACTGTTATTGTTTGTATATGATTTTATAATATTACAGATGATTCCGAACAAGTTTAGTATTGTTTATCCATTTCCTGCAAAAATCAATATTTTGTGTGTTAACCCCCGGAATGGCCAGGGTCAGCGGTACACATTGCCTGGCGCGGTCAGGGTTCAAAGGGTTAAACTCGGTGATCACAATGCTCGATGCGAGGCGAGCGTGGCAAAAATAAAACGGGTTAGCGTTTGTCGGGTCTTCCGGGGTCAAAGGTCGTCTAGGGGTCGACGGGAAGCCCGAATACGAGTCGAGCGTGGAAAAAATAAAACGGCTTTGCTTATCTTGGGTAGTCCGGGGTCAAAGGTCGTCTAAGGGTCGAATTTTCAAAGTTTGTCCTATCAGGCTTTATATGCATGCATTCTACAAACCACCAAACCCGAGAACCGGCAAACCCGGGTGACCGCCTAGTTTATATGAATGCAAATCAGTTTCCAATGTTCTATAATTGTTTGCCTTTCAATTTTCCCCTGTATTTTCAAAATGATATGGACAATATTACCATCGCTTATTGTTGGAGTGTTTAGGTTAAAGTCACGAATTTTTCTGCTTTGTAACTGTCGAATTCCGCGTTTTTCCGCTTTGTAAATTTTGCATTTTTCTGTGATGTAATTTTTCTCCAAGAAAGCTTAAAGTTTACGATCTATAAAACCAAAATAAACACACTTTACAGAAAAAAAACACACATCATTTTAGATTTTTAGGCTTACCTTATTATTAGTGTAGCGGTAGCCGACCCTCTATATCGCGGAGTTTTATATTTAAATATTGTTTGTTTTGTTTTATTACGTATAGTTTTTTAATATTTATATTGTTTTATTCAAGACTATTTATACATTTTGTGTTTTGGATGTTTTTTGTGCATTTTTTTCTTCTCCTTTTCATCAAAATGTCGTTTTCTGCGTTTAACATCAATTCCGCGATTCGTGACCTTAGCTTAGGTGCATACGAAAAGAAAAAAATGGTTTTCTAGGGGCAAACATCCATCTGAGGCAGGGTCAAGCGTTTTTTGTTTCTCTCTGAAATGTTTGTGAAAATTTGGTGAATTTTCAATTTTTTTTAAATGTTTTTAAAATTGATAATAACAAAAAAAGAGATAAAGAAAGTCTTAAAAAAAAATCCTGAATGTGTCGATGTCGGTCGCACCCTCCCCCACCCCATAGAAGGATGTTTTATGTTGTCTTAATGGACTATTCCCTTGATTAGGTCAAAGGCTGATTATCTTTCACTTACCATATATGTTTAATAATTATAAAAAATTAGGAATAACTGTGGAATAACCAATAATCAAATATGTTGCTCCAAAATGATATTTTGCTACACATTTTACCATCACAGTTAGGCCTACCACGAATGCAATGAGAGAAGATGTCTCATTCATGTTATACATGCTTCTGATGAGAGAGTAGTGTTGGCTTGATATTAGAGTAAAATACAACGCTTATAAAATTGTCCCGAAAGAGCGGACCATTTTGCCGGCGATTCCGACTTCTACACATTTAATTATTTCGAATGCAATGAAAGTGATATGAATTTTACATGGTGTGTACTAATGATAAGGCCAAAAAAAAAGAAGTTGACTTGCTCTTTCCGACCGACCCGAATTTTCGGAAATCTAGGGGCGCTATTTATTTTATTTTTTTCAAAAATAAAAAATGTAAAAAATAATTTTATTTTTTTATTTTTTAAAGAAGCACTCAACAATAAAGAAAGATGAAAATGTGTTTTTGAGTAGTATCTGCTTGTTTAAAAATCAACAAAAAAAATCAATTTTTTTTTCTTCTTTAAAACATGTTTTTGTGTAGTATCTCCCTGTAAAATTTTACAAATTAAAAAAAAAAAAAATCAAAATAATCTGACCGTCCGACCCAGACTCTGGCCCTGAAAGGGCAAGTCAACTTTTTTGGTTTTTTGCCTAACCCAGTGAGCAAGGTGTCTATGAAGACGACCACTTACTTGGGTATGTGGGCATGATGTGTTGGCATGGCACTATACTGTAAAAGCTGACATTTTTGCGGTGGTTTTATTTTTTTCACGCTTTTTTCATATTTTTCTGCGAAAATGATACCCAAAACACGCCAAATTCGCCAAATGTCTATGAATATGATATCTAAATGCGCGAAAAATATCATTTACGCAAACATATTGGCTTTTACAGTAAGCATGTTGCTATTCAATCACATTATAATCTTCACACACATTTTGGTGAAATTGGAACAATTTTCAAATATTGTCAACATTTTCCAAACATTTCAAAAAAATAATGTTTTCAACATTCATGCAGTGCATCCAGAAGGTCGCTCGCCAATTTTTTTTGTTGCGAAATGTCTATGATATCAAAATGCGCGAAAATATCTTTACGCGAACATATTTGCTTTTACAGTAAGCATGTTTCTTTTCAATCACATTATAATCTTCACACACATTTTGGTTAATTTATAACAATTTTCAAATGTTGTCAACATTTTCCAAAAAATTCAAAAAAAACACCATAACCGTTCTGAGCCCAACTGACCTACCGTATTATCCCTATTATGCACCCAGGGCGGTTAGCAAAGTCATTTTGGGTGGGCGCTTAGGCCAAAAAAAAAAATTTGTTATATTGGCGTAACCCGCCCGACCCTAAAAATACGCCCGACCCTACACTTTTTTTTTTTTTTTCAGTGAAAAAAAAAAAAAAACCCAACCGACCGACCCTAAAAAATAAAAAAATGAAAAAAATAAATGTTTTTTCTCGAACGAAATACGACGGTGCTCCTCGAATAAACGGAAATTCCTTCCGAAAATATGGTTTATTGTGTTTTATTTGTATATAGACTTGTACTGAGGGGTACTTCTAACAAACAATAGGGAATGTTTAAACTCGGTTAACATTGTTCAAAAACAGCTGCTAAAAAAAAAAAAAAAAAAAAAAAAAAAAAAAATCCCTACCTACCTACCCTATTTTTGTTCAGCCCGTTACGCCAATATAACAATTTTTTTTTTTTGGCCTTATTATGTTACCTTTTTTTAACTCATTTATCGTACTGAATAAAATGTACAAGTGGTCATTTGAAGATGCTGACCATTTGATGATCATTTGAAGATGCTGACCATTTGATGTACTAAATACAATGTACAAGTGGTAATTTGAGAAGGCTGACCACTTGACGTACTAACGGAAATGTACAATTGGACATTTGAGGAGGCTGACCATTTCATGTTCTAAATGAAATATGTATGGTAGTCATTGAGAGAAAAACAGGGGTGGGCGCTTATAAGGTCCTGGGCGCTTAATAGGGATAATACGGTACTATTTTATTTTTAATTTAATAATAATTTTTTCAAAACCTTTTTTCCTCTTCATATTTCAAATATTTTGCAATTCCATGATAATAAATATGTTATTAACTAGCTGTGGAGTATGTTTAGATACTTTACTTGAAGACGGACGGATGAGAAGCCATAACAGAATGCAGTGAAGGAGGTTAATAACACTTTCCACACTGCAGGCGTCAGCAGACGACACTCCAAAATGTTACAAAAATGTCGAAATTATTGAATTTCATTACCATATTTGGAATCAACATGAGAATTGCAATACAATAAGTACAAACATGCCTAGTATTGGTTCAGTAATTCTTGAGATAGACTTTAAAAAGTTGGTTTCTGAAAAATCTGTTTTGTAAACGGGGAAAACTAACAGCCGTGTGTATAGTGTTAATAGACACGATCTGTGTTTGTGTATCGGCACCATAAATAACAAAGACGCAATAATAGGTGTCCCCTAAATGCGAACCATTCTGCCGCCGGCAGGGTGCGACTTTCAATAAATAATAATGTCTGTCGATCTTACTTCAATACACATTGAATGTGCCAAGGCAAATTGAGAGAAAAAAGTATTTGCAGCGGTCTTTTTGCGTACATATCTTTCCGTCTAAAATATATTTGAAGAAGGAAAAAGAAATTCATTCACAAATGTCTGCACTATTTCAAAACAAGAAGGTTTAGTTTTAAGTTAGCGCTAAATTTTGTTTCATCTTAAAAATAAATTGGAACGTTTTCGGGCCCTTCAGCATGTATAAGATAGAAATGTCAATGATTATACATAGGAAGTATGGTTGTATATACATGTTCAGGGGGCAAGAGCACTTACAAGGTTTTGACAGATGTGTTTGTGGCCCTTGAACATGTTTACAGCAGACTGCCCAAAGGTTATTAATATTATATAGGAAGTATTACTATAAATTATGGATGATGGAGATACAAGGTTTGGACAGAACAGCGACACAATACTTGTCATGTTTTTGTATCTCTCTGATATTTCGAAACCATCCTTAAGGCGACGAAAACAAATAACCCACGGACCTGTCAAGTAGGGTCGGTCAGGTTTTTTAAAATTTTATCTTTTTACCTAAATTGTCACCAAAATCTGCAAAAATTAGGATTTTTGAAGAAAAAAATTGGAATCAAAATCCCCCCTAGATTTTCGGTCAAAAGCAAGCTGAGTTTACATGATTTGAGAAAAAAAATTCTTGAAAAACGCAAAAAGTGGGTCAGTTGTGTTTTTTCCCTCGCCTATATTATATTATGCACTCTTTTTCATGGAACGCCCTCAATTTTTTTTTTGCCTCAAAATTTGTGTCAAATTATAGATTTATAAACATGAAACTAATATATCTTGGATGTAACAGAGCAATGTGATTCTAATTACTTCAAAATCATGGTTTGAACGGGTTAAAATAAACCTGTCGGGTTAACCCAGACAACTTATTTTCTGAGTGTTTTTTTTCATTGTAAATAGAATTCCATGGTTTGACACCATGTTACCACCGTTTACAATGTTTCAGGCTACGATCACAACTGTACACGAGTGGACAACAATAGTACGGAAAGGGTTTTTTTATGATGAATTTCGAAAAAATATGTTGACAATTCCTTAAATAATTGGAAGCAGATTTTCATTGTGATTTAGTCAAGTTATGAGATTGCTCAACGAAATATACAGTCTTGATCATTTTATGAGTCCGGGAATGTCTTTCCTGATTAGTCAAAACTTCATTATCAGAGAGAAAAAAATACGTGCAAAAGTTTCAATGTTTGCAAATTGCAGATCCTCCTCATTTCAAATTATTTTTGAAGACATAGCCTCAGTGCAAGTGATACAATACCGAAAGTAATTCACAAACAATTTGCTGAAAGTCCTTTGTGAACTATTTTTCTTTTATATTCCATATGTTATGTAATACGCCATAGGTTTGGCCTATCCGATACCTCGTGCTAAATTTAGAACGGAAATTGTCAGGTTTTGATGTCAAAAATATGTGACTTAATCGTCTGCTTATGTCTTGATTGGGTGGTGATACTTGATGGGATGATGTGCGTTTTATTGTCTGTTCTGTCAAAACCTTGTATGTTTTTCCGGCCCTTCAGCATGTATAAAGTAACATTGCCCAACGGTTATGCATAGGAAGATGGTTTTATACATGTTCAGGGGCGTGTAGCACTTACAACGTTTTGATAGATGTTTTTTTTTGTTGTACGTAGGAAGTATTATTTTATACATGCTGAAGGGCCTGATGGAGATAAGAGGTTTTGACAGAAACAATGACGTTATGCGTCTGTCGTAAAGGCCTACATGTTTGGTTCACATGTTTATTGTGTTTGTCCTGAAATACTTACAATGAAAATATTGTCAAGTTTTCTTTAGGATGGGTGAGGTACCTTGCTGGACATTTATATGTTGCGTTATTTGTGGCGGAGAAAAAATGTGTTGAAATTCAGGAATATTGACTTTGAGATCTCAAGAACCAAATGAAGGATACAGTTTCTTATGATCCTTCAGTTCCTCTTAGGCCAAACAAAAAAAAAAGTTTGTCTCAAAGCTTGCGAAGGCTTCAACATCGGGCGACGCGCGCTGTTTTTTGTCTTCCATTTTTTTTTTTTTTACTTTTTTTTTATTTGTGTTGCAATTTTTACTCTTACTATTTGCAACCGTTGACACTTTCTGATATTTGTTTTTTCTATTTGAAATGAATATTGTGATGTAGTTGTGTATACGAACAATTGTGCAGCGTTTTTTGAAGAACTGAGTCATGTAAAAGTTTGAGAAGAGGAAAATCTGCCGATATTTTTAATAAAAACTCGAAATAAAAATTTGTATGGAAAAAAAAAAAAGATTTTACAATTTTTTGCATTTCAGACGCGGTATTTTGGCATTTCAAAACCAATGCGCGCGCAAGCTTTGAGACGAACCATTTATTTTGTTTGGCCTTATCTTTGGAATTTACCCGGCCATCTATTTTATTTTTTATAAATTGAAAATTACCAATACAGTCAGGTAGAAAATCAATGTAAAACTGTTCAACGTTTAGTTTAATTCATAGGAAGAGTTGCTTTATACTTGTTCAGGGGCATAAGAGCAATTATAAGGTTTTTGGCCCTTGAACATGTTTAGAGCAGACTTCCCAAAGGTTGTACATAGGAAGTATTACAGTCATCAAAAAAAGTAACTATACAGGTAATAAATGGGCTTTTAACTCTAAAAAATATATATCCTACCTAAAAATATTAAATAATAAAGTTGTTGAGGAATTTATCTACTTTAATATGGAATATTGCACGCTAGGATAGGTTGAATATTGAAGAAGTGACAATCCAAAATGTAAGGTAAAGTCACAACTTCATTTTCACATTTTACTTTTCAACAAGGGGGAGAGTATGACAGGTAGCATTTGTGTGGCGTATTGATCCATCGGAACAATACGGCCGACTATCCAACCTGCGTATGCATCCCCAATTGCAACTACCAGTAATCGATTGAATGTACCCGTAGCTGGGTCTGCGTGTAGAAAAGAACAAATGTGAAATTGAAAATCGGACTTCACCTTACATTTTGGAGTGTCACTTCCTCAATATTCAACAGATCCTAGCGTGCAACATCTCATATTGAAGAAGACAAATTTCTCAACAACTTTATAGTTTAATATTTAAGGTAGGATATATATTTTTAGAGTTAAAAGCCCATTTATTACCTGTATAGTTACTCTTTTTGATGACTGTACTTATATGCTAAAGGGCTAGATGGAGATACAAGGTTATGACAGAAAAGCGACGAAATGTGACATGATATTCCGGACTTCAGAATCTTCGGACCCGATTATGTCACAATTTGGAAAAAACACATTATAACTGAGGCGAATGCGCATGGAAAGAAAGACACCTTTGATCATGATTTAGAATATCTTTTATATTTTCGTACCATATCCACCACTGGGGACTACTTGCCTGCTGTCAAGGCTGGAATTTCAATTTGTTAACGGGACCTTATTGTCGCTCCTTCTCAGCAGATCAGATAGAACACTCACCATCCGGCCAAAGAAGATTGTAAAGATATCCCACAATGCATTGCGGGAGCACCAGCCAACTATGGCTTTTTTCACATGATGCATTTGTGGAGCTCGTAAGTTTTAGAAAAAGGAACACTGAGAACTAATTTATTGATTGATGTAAACTAGAATCTAAGAGCTCCAACGATGAATGCACTATGATGCCATGATTTTGTGCATTATGTCTATGGGAACCGAGACGAATTATTGGAGACCAGATTAAGGGCATTTTGCAAAAACGCTATGCATTGTGGGAAGACCTTAAAATCTTCTCTGCCGTCCGGCCATATAGCCTATTAGAGACATTAAAGTAAATGTACAATTTGCGTTTGTGACGTGCCCGAAGCAATCGCAATTTATCTAAGTGTGGCTCGGGTATCATTGAGAGGGTCCTATGTAGAAAGACAAGGGGATTTGTTTACGTTTGTTGTGAGACAATATTTTCAATGAGTACATTGTGTCCCTATCATAGTATTGTACTGACGAGTGCCCCCCAACCCCGCTTCTGATCAAACTGGGGCTGGGGTCCAACCCCACAGACAGATATTGTACCCAGGGGGGGGGGGCACTGACATTTGAAAAGGGTATAGGTAGGTGCCGCGCTGAAGACCCTCTTTTTCACCCTCTGCCGCTAGCTCTTATGACCCCCTTTTGAGCCTGCATCAGTTCTTAAAGACCCTAATTTTATTATAATTCAAAAATCACTTAATTTTGCGTCCCAAAGCCCCAATTCTTTAAACATTTTGCGTTCTAAAACCAAAGTTACCCCGAAAATTTGCGTTCTTGCTAATCAAAATTGAACTACAGGCCAGTTCTTAAGACCTTGAAAAAATCAGTTCTTAAGACCCTATTTTTCGTCATAAAATCCACTCAGTTCAGTTCTGTAGGCCCCCTTTTTGAGACCCTGTGCGGCACATCCCTACCCAAAAAGAAATTGAGTGCCCCTGCCCCCCCCCCCCCCCCCCCCCCGGGATTGTACCCCCCCCTTGTTAGTGGGATCAAAGAGCAACCCTCATTTCTAGAAATGGTGGAGACTGGTATTTGTATAAACTCTCCTGACTTTTCAATAAAGATCAATTCCATAATTGAAGACGTACTTGTAAGAAATAACTAAGGCCAAACAAAGAAGAAAGTCTGTCTCAGAAACATTTTGCAAATAAGCTAAGTGCTGTGCTATTTTTTTCTTTTAGGAAATAGGCTATGAGGTATGCGATTTTTTTTGTGTGGCTAATCCAAGCTCACAGAGAACTTTTTTAACCTTTTTAAAAATCAAAAAAAAAAAAAATCCAAAACATCCACACAAAAAATCCAAAAAAAAGAAAGAAGTTTTTTAGACCTGTGCGTGCGCATAGACCTACCCGCTAGCTCATTTCACATACCAATGCGTGCGGGCTTCTGAGACAGATCTTTGTTTGGCCTAAGGAGCTTGGTTTGGTAAATTGGGATATTCCATTTGCAATAAATCCATACGCCCCTTATAGAAGACTAGGTTTCTGCTGGGCACTGCAAAAAGTAAACGCTAATAAACGCTAAGTTCTAATCGGTCAGTTTTGAATCCCCCTGTTTCTACTCGCGAAAAGTTACCGCTAAGTTTATCGATCCTAGTCGATGGGCCACGACATTTGACATTTTGTAATGCCAAACAATGCCACCGCACCTGAAAAATATTGCTTAACAATAATGTGTATAACCCAGCGTGACACAGTTCACGGCGCAAACGGCTAAGAATCGCCTTTCTGTTTCTATTGGGTTTATTGCCAGTTATTGCCGGTTCCAAACCTGGTTTGTGAAGGTTTTGGGGATTACCAAAAATACCGATTATTGCCGGGTTCAGCCTGTTTCTACTGGGCAAACTTGGCATTTATTAGCGGTTTCTTCCCTAGCAGAAACACGCTCATATACATATGTCCATAATCGCTCACACATGGAGTGTATATTTCAAATGGAGTCATCCATGCAGGTAGCCCCATTTAAAATTCATGTGATTAAATGTTCACGCTTGGCTGACTTTCAGCTATTTTGCTTGTTTTTTTTAATTCACGCTTTGAAAGTTCATTACATAGACTTATGCACAATATAAATATGTTCGTGCGTTTTTGTTTTATGCGGTAGCTGCTTGGCGCGCGAAAAACGCAAAAATTAATATAGCGCGAAAATGTCCACATTTATAGTAAGTAGCCCAGTGTTTACAGTGGAGTTCCTGAGCTATAGAACTCTGTCAAACTGAAGGTCTGTCTGTATAATAAAGGCAACAAAAAATGTTTGGTTGTCCTTCAGAGCTCTCAGAGAAGATGGGTGGCAGGTGGATTCATTTTTTCTTCTTTTTTCCCCCTCTCCAATGGAAGCTCAAAGTTCAGCCAACCAGAAGTTAAAATCATACAAAGAGTCGCACATAATTATATGTTATTAATACTTGGAAACCAATAACAACGATATACAACAACAACAAATGTTCAATATTTACACTGAAATCATCTCAGACTATTAAAACTCATAAGTACACGTTGGTATATTGTCCTGTTTCCAGAAGATTTTCCCTAAAAAATCAAAAAATCAAGAATTTTCTATTTTTTTAATTTAAAAAAAGGAAGAAAAAAAAAGGGGAAAAAAGGAAAAAAAAGAAGAAGAAAAAGGGTCGGGACCGTTGGTCTAGGGACAACCAAACAATTTTTTGTGTTGGCCTAAGATAGAGCGTTCTATTTGCAATGGTAATGCAATGGTGTTATAAACTTCACCGCATCAGCCTGTATGAATATTTCATCGCTGCATTATCTGATTACGAACAGAAAGATACCACGATGATACATTAGTTATAGACCATTAATATTGTATATCGTTAGCTCTGATAATGGCTTTCAACGGTAGTGGTAGTTTTCATAAGAATTACATCCAATTGTAAATATTTACGTTAGGAGCAATATACACGCACAGAGTGAAGCCCTTGGGAGGAGGAGGAGGAGGAGGAGTAGGAGGGGAGGGCGAAGGGGGCGGCAGTACTCTAGACAATCCAAAGTGAATAACTCATTCACACAATCATTAATTTCTTATTAACATAACATATCAAATTAATAGGTATACGCTTAAGAAAATATTGTACACCAAAATGCAGCGTTCGCCAGTGATAGTAGGCTATTAGCTCTGATAATGGCTTTCAACTGCAGTGGTAGTTTCCATAAGAATAACATCCAATTGTAAATATTTACGTTAGGAGCAATATACGAATCGAGTGAAGCCCTTGGGAGGAGGAGGAGTAGGAGGGGAGGGCGAAGGGGGCGGCAGTACTCTAGACAAAAGTATGTCCCATACTAGTAATGTACCACTATGTTATTGGCCCCATTTAGTAGCAATCTGATAACAGCTCTGACAACAGTTTTCTGCTTTTAAAAGAGCACCTGCCAAGTTGATTCATTTTTTCTATGTAAACTGCAGATATTTCCCCTCTCCAATCAATGGAATATGGTTTAGTCATGACCCTGAGGAGGGTAGTGGAAATACGGGGTTGACGATCATGTGTTGCAGCTCTATTCATAATATTATGTGTACTGATCAGTGGCGTGCGCAGGATATTGTGAGTGGGGGGCCACCTGGCCATAAATTTACACCTTTTTTTGCACGATTGAGCTACATTTTGGCTCTAAACAAGCTTGTACCAAAGAATATTGCATTTTTGGAAGACATATGCGCGCGTAGCGTGCGAAAATTGTTCATCTGTGTTTTTGACTATCATAATTCCATGATGCCACTGACCTAGCCTCCTTCTCAATTCCCCCGACTGGCCTAAGTTTCCCCCGACTGACTCAATAGTGGGGGGGGGGGGGGGGGGGGCGGCCCCCCGGCCCCTTTGCGCACGCCACTGGTACTGATCATGGCAGTAGAATTGCTTTATTCCATATTAATAAGAGGGATTAAAATCATCCCATGTCCAGTTCACCCTCGCTAGTCTAGTGGTTAAGGGCAGTGTCAACCCGGCACTTGTTTCAAAAATTGAATTTCATATTTCTCTATTATTTTATACTTTTATATGTATTCTATCATTACCATCATAAGTTACTAATCGGAAGCTATTATTTCCCGTTCTTTTGGGTGATTTTAAATTGTTGTTTTGGTAAGTTTGAGTCAGGAAAAGGCGCTTAGTTATTTGGCGGGAATTTAAGCGGAGTTCCGCGCTTTTCAAATGCTGCGACAGCTGTTCGATCATTGCGTCGCGCGCTGAAACTTCCCGCGCGTAATACTAGACGCGCCGCTTAATATCCGCGACGTAGACGCGAAAAACAAAAGAGCGCAAAACAATGTCTAAAATGTAAACAAAGGCCAATCTTACGATCATTTAAATTTCAGTTTTCTTCCAATTTCTTCACATTGTGACAATTTAAATTGAATTTGATAGTTTATTATGATTGTTCATAATAGTATACTCGCTTTTTAGGTCACACGCCCGTGTGTTCCGTGAACATTTAGCTTTAAATGGTGGAAAATGTCAATATTTTTACTAAATCGATGTTTTCTAGAAGTTCAAATTTGAAGGAATTTTACGAATTTTCAGACAACGTAACTAACAATATATCAAACTATCAGGTCAGCTTTTACTACCATTGTGTAGAGGACTTTCAGCGCTAGGAGGCAATTTTTTATTTTTTCGATTATGGATTTTAAACTCGAGATTTGCATCCATTTCTAGCGAAATGTACGCAAAAAAACACGACTTTTACACTTTTCCGATGTTTTTAGCAATATTTCCAAAACCAAGCTTTATTTTGGAAAAAGAAAAAATTGCCTCCTAGACAAAATTGTTTTGTTTACAAAAACGTATATTAGAACAAATTACCATTTTTTATTTTATAGTTATGCTGTCTGAAAAATTTGGGGTAAAAAAATGGCTTTTTGGTTCATTTCTCAAAATTTAGTTTATTTGGTATCACATTGATATCACCATCGGCTTCCTTATCAAATTTCCTTTCTAAAAATGTATACTTTTATGTACTTTTATTCAATATTCTCAAACTTAGAAGCAAAAGTTGATCATCAAAATAATAGGGTTGACACTTCCCTTAAGTTATATGCCTTTCAATGCAAAGGACCATGGTTCGATTCCCACTTGGACCACTTTTTCACCTGATTAAATATTAGTGTTAGAAAAATTCTAAGTCTACAAAGTGTGTAGTTCCTACCTAGTCAACCCCGGGTGGAAAGTCATGTGGGTATTTCCATCACTGCTAGGTTATACATATGAAGTTTATACATGCTGAAGGGCCTGATGGAGATTGAACAGCGACGATATATAAAAGAAGTCTCCAAAATTAAGATGTAAACCGACCTTGGTTTTAGTCAAAGCTATACCCGTACTGCACCCAACCTCTGATTAAAATATATTGTAGTATCTTAACATCAATCTCTCTATTAGAAAATAAAAAATCCCGACAATATCTCGTAAATAAAAGTGCGGGATGAATACCGCGCGTAATCACTCAGATGTAGGGGTTGTTCATAATCCACCAGAGAGCCCATTCTATAAATCTCTTTTTTCTACGTGCTCCATAATGCATTTGCTCATTTAGATGTGCTTAATGCAAAGGTTCATTTTGCAAACTTGTGTTTGATGATTGGATGCATTATTTTGCATTGCATTGTGGGATGGATATATCCCACAATGTATGAATATAGCAAATTGTTCAATGTTTTAAGTATCTTGTATTGGGGTTTTCATTTTAAGAATGGACTTACTGTCTCAGATATTAATTTGACTCACAATTTTGTATGAGCAATATCACTCTTACCGCAGGCTATTGGATGTACTGCAAGTAAAAGTGGTAATTTATGCGCAATAATTTTTTTATGTGTTGTCAATTTGAACTATTTTCAGTGTTTTTAAATGCGCGATTTGTAGCTTCATCTCATAGACCTATGCCAAAAGAAATACATTTGTGTGTTTTTATTTTTGTGGTAGACTGTTGGAGCGCAAACAGCGCAAAAATAAATGTAGTGCAAACATTTCCACTTTTAACAGTATGTGATGTTCCCTTGATATAGGTCACCCATTGCAAGGCTGTCAGTGTTTCTTCACGCCAGCCATTTTGTGAGCAACCGTTCCAAATTTTCCGGACATGAATTCATGAACATCTAGGTAACGAACTGTCAATGATGGCGTTATGGCAGAAGTGGACCTTTTTACCAAAATGTTGATCTTTTTTGAACAAAAAAGCGTATAGCTACACTCACAAACAGCATTTTTGGACCTTTTTGTGGATTTTGGGATGAGGGGGGGGGGGGGGGGTGTTGGTTATGGGCCTGCTACTGACCCTTTTACTTTCTCATTAAACAACATGATACTTGGTCTTTGAATTTTTTTAATTTTTTTTTCAGTTTAAAATTCATTTTCAATTCTTGGTCTAATCAAAATATATGTGAGCCGAGGTGAAAGTATGTCCGCTGCACAAAAATGTAATATTGATGCATAACTGTCATTCAAGGCAACACCATAAATGAGGAATGTCGCCGATATTAAAAAAAACCAGAATGCAGTTCTTAATTGTCATTCATTTTTTTCTTCATATAAGGCCAAAAAAAATAAATTGTTATGTTGTCCTCGACAGCTTTCAGAGAGGAGGGGCGGGCGGGCGGATCTTTTTCTTTCTTTTTTAATTTTCTTTTACCAGCAGAAGCTCAAAGTTCAGCCAACAAGAAGTTAAAATCACTCTAAGAGCCGCACATATATGTTATAAACACTTAATTTAATATTCAATGCCATTTAAACTGTTTTAAAAAAAATCTGGAAAAAAAAACTGAAAAAAAAAAAAAAAAAAATCTGAAAAAAAAAAAAAAAATCTGAAGGAAAAAAAAAAGAAAAAAAGATTAAAAAAAAAAAAAAAATCGGAGCGGCCCTAAAATGACGAGCGGGCGGTCGAGGACAACATAACAATTTTTTTTTTTTGGCCTAAGGGAGAGCCGCCATTCTGTTTGAACTGGTTTATTGTTTTTCAATTCAATTTCAATTCATGGTTTATTAAACATATCATTATCGCAGCAAAATGCTGAATTACACAATATTTACAATATGTAATATAAAAAACAATAGAAACAATATATATTCATAGATATAACTAAGAATGCATAACACAACAACCCACCCCCTACTCGAAACAGAACTATAATGTTTGATTCAAGAGTTTGACCGGAATTGAGCTACGTGCGTAACGCATGGTGCATGCTTTAGGAACAGTTAATTTGTGAGCATTACTGTGTGTGATGAAGTGAACAACACAGGGGTGCTCATATTAATAAATAATATACAGAGTTCAACAACTCCCCCATACCTTAAGTACAGTAACAAAGCGTTGTTGATTAGAGATAAACTCACTGTTCATATGCAAATTACTAGGATAGCGAACCTTATTTGGAAACCGCAAAATTGTAAACAAACAAAAATGTTCGCAAAATTTGTTCCATTTTTTTCGGCGTATAAATGCATTTCGCCATGCAATCCTTAAAGTTAGCAAATAGCTTTATATACCGAAATGTAGCTATACCCCTGAGGAAAATATTTTTGGCGAGGGCCATATGTAAAGGTTCACTTCTAAAGCCACAATTTTAGCCGAACCGTCGCTACCTGAGCACAAGAGAATCGCAATTTTTGCATCATCGCGGCGAAATGTGTTCGCTTTGATCTACAGGACCGTACCACTATTGAAACGGAGGGGTGTGTTTTGAATTTATACAAATATTCCATAAACATGTATCGAAATGTGTTGTGTAAATTAAACGCATTCTTGATTTAATTTTTCTGTGAATGTTAAAGGTGGTGTGTGAATAAAATGCTATTTACAAAATATTTTTAATTTCACAATTACTTGCGAAATAATTTGTCTTCTCTCATGTTTACCTTTTGTAACCCAGCCCATTCTGAAGTTACATCGCCCATTTACGGGGAACGGACGATGTCCAAATAAGGGCCTAATTATAATAAACGTAAACCTTTTTTTTCTCGATTTTTAAAGAGCAGCTATTTTTTTTATGTCAAATTAAGCCTATTAAAACAAGTTTTGTACTTGTTTTCATTGATTATCCACAACAATATTCACATTTGAATGATGTAAATATGTTTGGTCGTTGTTGAACGGGGTTCAACAAGGTCTTCGTCGTTGTTTATCTTGAATCGACAACGGTAAGACGGACCCAACCCAACCTCCCTAAAAATCTAATGGTGCGTCCCTCAGCATACGCCTGCCAAGGTGGTTGGTCATTTGGTCAAGGGCTGAAACTCCACTTCCTGGGACACAGATAGGATCCGTATTGGAGTGCGCCCTCAATTTCCTGGAAATAAGTTTTTTTGCACCTACATATATAATACTATTACCATCTGAAACTGTTTACCTTAATTTGCCGTCTAACGTGTACAATTTCATGATTTGGTCATTTGATGTAATGACATGGAAATTATCAGCACCACTCGCCACATAAATTGCCTCAACAGAACAATTCCCCCAAAATGGGTCGGTCTGGCCCGTACAACAGGTGGTTTTTTCCTCCCCGTAAAAAAATAGATTTTCCTCAACATGTACTTCATGGATGGATTCACCATGTTCGGCAACTGGTTTTCCATACATTTGCAGTGCAACCTGATGTTAGTAGTGCTCTTTCTATCAGAGAGGTAACATATCCGGAAATTAGGCCATCCGGAAATGGATTTTTTTCTTTTTTTCTTTTTTCTTTTTTCTTTTTTGTTGTTGATTTGTTTAATTCCCAGAATTGATGATATTTTAGCATGAAAAGACAAAACAAATCATTAGGGGGTGATATCCTGTAGCCTATTCTCTGCACACACCTCCCTAAATGTTTGATACCATGTGCAAGCGCTCGGCTGTGGACGTTCTCATTTGGTCGATTGATTTTCAGGAAAATTTTACTTTACCTTTACATCTCTGTTCTATAGTATCAAGAAATGTCAGTAAATAATTATCAGTGGAGGGAAAGCCCAGTCGTGACCTGACCTATTTTCTGACAGTCTGATTCCAAAGAACGCTTGAATTCAAAAAAATATAAGGTAGAAATATACGCTACTGAATGAGTCATCAACACCTTATCCATTACATTTTTGCTTGGCGTTTAATTTTGTTTTACTTTGCCAATTTATTTTCATTTTCCGAACTATATGTTTATCATAATTTGCATTATTTTAAAGGGCTATATCTGCAAAATATAGCAAAAAGATGTTTCTCACTTTTAGTGAATGTGGAATGCAGTGCACCTGAAAATAAACCACCAACACTATCCACTACTCCACTATGCAGTTATTCAGGTCTGCACTTGTCATGCCTGTTTACAAAACATATCAAAAGATGTTTATTAAAGGCACATTATGTGATCTTTTCCAAAGAGCGCCCTATATTCATGATTTTTTTTAGAAAGTAGATTTTCTTGCAGATTTACATTTCTAATCATAAATCGTACATACATTCCAAGTTACAGAGCGATACGATTCCTAATTACCTTAAAATCATGGTTTTAGAGTGAATTTAGAGTGAAAATATAAACTGTCGTGTTAACCCGACAGTTAATTTTCACTCTAAAACCATGATTTTGAAGTAATTTAATTACTTAATTAAATTAATTTAATTTATTAATTTTTATTTTTATTCTTAAAAGAATCGTATCGCCCTGTAACAACTTGGAATGTGTGTACGATTTATGACCAGAATGTAAATCTGCAAGAAAATCTGCTTTCAACCTTTTTTTTTTGATTTTGAGGGCATTCCCTGGAAAGATCACATAATATACCTTTAACTGTAGTGAATGTAGAATGCAGTGCACCTGAAAATAAACCACCAACACATCGACTACTCAACTATTATTCAGGTCTGCGCCAGTCATGCCTGTTTACAAAACATATCAAAAGATGTTTATTAACTGTAGGAAATGTGGAATGCAATACACCTGAACATAAATAAAACAAATACTGTCCCTATCTCAAATATGCAGTTATATACCCGCACCTGTTTACAAAACGTTGCAAAAAGTTGTTTTTCACTTTTAAGTGAATGTGGAATGCAATGCACCTGAAAATAAACCACAATTAATACTTTACTAGACTATGCAGTTTATTCAGGTCTGCACCTGTCATTCTCAGTTACAAAACATATCAAAAGATGTTTATTAAAGGTAGATGACCCGATCACATTTTCGTAACACAGAATTATTTCAAACATACGGAGATTTTCATATCATATGAAAGCTCGTATTTTTCTCATCATCATACTGAAATTTGACGGCCTAAATCGGTATAATTACGGAGAAATCGATGAAATAACTTCGAATTACCGCGAATGGTGGTAACCACCGATATAGTTTGTGTACTACTCAATGGGTACAGTTCACAGCATCTTGTGCGTCTAAAATAAGAACCATTAGAGCTATGCAACTCAAACTTTGGAACACAACTTTTTTAAGGATGACCTTTCATGTAGAATAAAAAACTTCAAGTTGAAAATCGGAATGTGATCGGGTCATCTACCTTTAACTGTAGGAAATGTGGAATGCAGTACACCTGAACATAAGTCACAAATACTTTCCCCAACTCAAATATGCAGTTATATACCCGCACCTGTTTACAAAACGTTGCAAAAAGTTGTTTTTCACTTTTAAGTGAATGTGGAATGCAATGCACCTGAAAATAACCACAAAAACATCCACTACTCAACTATGCACCTATTCACACCTGCACCTGTTTGGAAATCAGAGCAAACATTTCTTTTAACTTTAGGGAGCGTGGAATGCTGTCTACCTGAAGATGATAAAACCACTAACACATTCATTACTAAATTATGCAGCTATTCAATGCTCACACCTGTTTTACAATTTACAAAATGTGGCAATGGGATATGTTTAAAGCTTTATTTAAGGGAATGTGGAACATTGTGCCCCTGAAAAACCACAAACAAGATCTTCTCCCTAGAAATATGCAGTTCTTCATGATTGCACCTGTTTACAATACCATGCCATTCAAATGATTGTTATGTTAGGGAAGGTGGAATGCAGTGCGCTTGAATAAAAACCACAAACACTCCACTGACTCAGAAAATACTCAGCTATTCATTCTTACACCTGGGACTTTCTGCATATTTAAGTGTGGTATGCAAACAGCTGGTGCTACAATGTACCACTAGTCAGGTGGAATCTTATTAGCTACATTTCCTTTGCTACATTCATGTGTCAGTTAGGATATTCAAAATATCCCTTGCAACATCACAAATTGTAAAGAATTGTTAATTGTAGTAAATAAGAATATTTTAGAGAATGTTAGTCTATGGAAATTGATAACCAAACAAAAGTGGCGAGAAGTTTTCTTGGTTGCTGTTATTATTAAGCACAGAAATTAACCTCAGCGAAAAAACCATGGTTCAACCATGGTTGACCATGGCCAAACCATGGGATTTGACCATGGTCCAACCATGGTTGACCGGGCTTTGAGAAATGGCACCACGGTCAGAAACCATGGTCTGACCATGGTCAACCATTTCTCAAAAGCATGGTCAACCATGGTTACGGTGACCATGGTCAACCATGGTCACGGTGACCATGGTCAACCATGGTTGACCGTGGTGCCATTTCTCAAAGCATGGTCAACCATGGTCACGGTGACCATGGTCAACCATTTCTCAAAAGCATGGTCACAGTGACCATGGTCAAACCATGGTTGACCATGGCCAAACCATGGGATTTGACCATGGTGACCAACCATGGTTGACCGGGCTTTGAGAAATGGCACCACGGTCAGAAACCATGGTCTGACGATGGTCAACCATTTCTCAAAAGCATGGTCAACCATGGTCACGGTGACCATGGTCAACCATGGTTGACCGTGGTGCCATTTCTCAAAGCATGGTCAACCATGGTCACGGTGACCATGGTCAACCATTTCTCAAAAGCATGGTCAACCATGGTCACAGTGACCATGGTCACGGTTGACGGTCGGGTGCCATTTCTCAAAAGCATGGTCAACCATGGTCATGGTGACCATGGTCAACCATGGTTGACCACCGTGGCGCCATTTCTCAAAAGCATGGTCAAGTGACTTATATTGACATTGTCAACCATGTTGTTTTAACTCACAATATATTCTTGAATACACATTTTGATGAAATGATTAGTGTGCATGTCACAAAAAAGGTATACCTGATTTTGTTTTATTTGACGAATTCCAACTTCTTTGGTGCTTCATAGACAGCAAAAAGTAACTCATTCAGACAGTTATTTCCATAGTTGGATTTGCGGTACGGTATTTAACTTAGCTACATTGTTTCATGATATTTATGGTGCTTTCATACTAGCTTGACGCCACACTTTTTAAATGCCGCAGTTGCAGCTACAAGCAACACTAATGCTTTGGGCTCACCGACAAGCAGCGATGTGCTGCTTGAGCTAAGCGTCAGGGTGGTACATTTTTGGACAAAAATTAACATCTTGTTTGCACCACAAGCATTTTTGCCTGATTTTTTTTTTTTATAAGTAAAAAACTTTTCAAAAAATTGCATGTAAAACTATTAAATGTTTAAGTTGCTCCAGTAAAACTTTATTAAAACTGTATCTGTACATTAAATAAATGCATATACAATGTAAAGAGTCTCAGAGTGTAAAATCTTTACTACAAAAAGCCGACGGCCATCTTGGAAAAAATAAATAAAAAGACCCTCTCGCATCCTTTTTTTTTTTAAAGTCCGGACGGTCAACTGTTGTTTTGTTTTACTTGGCCTAATGACATCATAGTGGCAAAGTGTCAAACATCAAGCTAGCATGAGAGCAGCATAACATTTCAAACTCAAGCTCTTGCTTTTTTACAAACACTATGGAGCATAAAGAATTCAGTTTCTTAAATTTGCATAAAATTAGATGCCTTGTTTTTACAAAGTAGCAATTTTAGGCATCTTTTTACTCGTGTTTTACCAATTTATCAGTACACTGGATGAGCAAGACTCAAGATTTTGAATAAACTTTTAACTTACAGAATTTGGGTCTGAAATTTGGCTTACTAATGAATTGTGTTTCTTCTTCAACATATAATCATTATAGACCACAAAATGCTTCACAATTTAGCAAAATACTGTCCAATTTTAGTTTCAACTATTTGAAAAATGCCACTAGAAATTGACACTTTTTTGTTGCTAACTAAACTATGTCCTGATCACGCACTTACATCAAGTGAAGAATCAGGGCTCAACTTTATATATTCATCATTTTATGGAATCATCCATAGTCCGATCATTCAAAGTAAGAAATTCAAATAATAAGCCTATTTAAAAAAAATAAGAAAAAATAGTAAAAATACAATCATATAATATAATTATTACGATCATATTTTGCGAACTTGTTATAGTCTGCACAAAATTATATAATACAATCTTATTTTATGAACTTGTTTTAGTCTTAACAAATTGAAAATACGATCTTATTTTACGAGCTTGTTTTAGTCGGTACAATTTTTTTTATTTTGTAGGTATACTCCCCATTATTTATCTAAACAAAAATCCCTTCCTCTTGACACATTTCTTAGAAGAAAAAAAACTGTACAGGTACATGTACGGCCGGGAGTTTTAGATAATCCATACTCCAAGGGTACTCCGGAGTTTTTATTGCTGGACTAAGGCCAAGTAAAAAAATAAAGCAGTTTCTGCCCCTTGCGCACCAATTTTCAGAAATTATTTAATTTTCTTTTTTTTCTTTTATTCTTTCCAATTTTTTTGGTTAAAATATTTTAAAAAGGCTGACATCTTGGTAATAGCTTTACCGTATTATCCCTAATAACCCTAACTCAACTACACCATACGGCAATTGGGCGGAAAACATGTTTTTATAACCCGGCGTGCAGGTTTTTGGGCTACAAAACGGACCCACGCTATATAACGAGGCGAATATACTCGCCTCGTGTCGACTGACAGACGTGGTGTTGTGGCTAGGATGCAATAGACATGATAGACAACAGATCGTTACACGGAATAAAGCGTAAACACAATGGGATGCATCCCGTTATAGTTGCAGAAAGAAATTAAGCGGCCCGGGTACTGGAGGTCCGTGGTTCAAATCCCGGGGGTGTCGGGGGTGACCTCTCTGGTGAATTTTGGGGGTGGGAAAAGAAATCTGTTGCCGTGTGGTGAAATAGAGTTAGGGTTAAGCGCCCAGGACCTTATATAAGGCCAAACAAAGAAAAAGGTCTGTCTCAGAAACATTGTGCAAATAAGCTAAGTGCTGTGCTTTTTTTTTTCTTTTTTTTTTTTAGAAAATAGGCTATGAGGTATGCGATTTCTTTTTCTGCAATTTTTGTTGTTGTTGCTTTTCCAAGCTTACGGAGCACTTTTTTTAATTTTTAATTTTAAAAAAAATCAACAAAAAAAATCAACAAAAAAAATCAAAAAAAAGAAGTTTTTGGCCCCCAGCGCATAGACCTACGCGCCGTAGCTCATTTCACATACCAATGCGGGCGGGCTTCTGAGACAGACCTTCTTCTTTGTTTGGCCTAAGCGCCCACCCGTTTTTCTCAATTACTAAAAACAAACAATCTCTTATAAGCGCCCACCTTTTCAAATGGTCAGCCTCCTCAAATGACCAATTGTACATTTTCGTTAGTACATCAAGTGGTCAGCCTTCTCAAATTACCACTTGTACATTGTATTTAGTACATCAAATGGTCAGCATCTTCAAATGACCACTTGTAATTTTATTTAGTACAATAAATGAGTTTAAAAAAGGTATAACAAGCGCCCACCCAAAATGACTTTGCTAACAACCCTTGGCGATTAATAGGGATAATACGGTACTTTAGATCAATGAGCATTTTAAAGCAGGTTTTGTCTTAACCAAACCCCAGAATCATGAAATAAACATATTTTACAAAGGCCTTGTGCTCTTCAAGTTACGCAACCAATCATGCAATACATCGCTGGTAATGGTGATTTTGCATTGTTTACTAAAAAAAGAAAGGGAAAAAAGTGCCCTCATCATCCTATTTTTCAAAAGTGTGGACGAGAAACTAGTTTTTATTTTTTATTTGGCCTAATGCCATGGGCATGTGGCATAAACATCCCAATTAGTTTAGACTCTCCCTTCACCAGCCCAAATGTTCACTTAGTTTCACTTTTTGATATAATTTTTCATAAGTGCATATTAGTTTGCATATCTGCTTGTTCTTCACATTTAATATTGCATGCTACGATGAGAATGACCATTTAGTGTGCGCGCTAGGCTGGACCATGCTCCTACATGATCAATGATGAATCAAGTTTAGTGTGTATTTTAGGGTGGCACCATACAAGGTTTCGCTATCAAAAGTGTGCGTATGGACTATGCTCACACAAGGTATCTAAAGTTGACGCAATCAAAAGAGTGTGAACGCACTTGGCTCATACAAGGTATCAAAGCGGACGCAATCAAAATAGTGCATTTACACACTAGGCTCATACAAAGTATCGAAGATAACGCAATCAAAATAGTGGGTACACACTAGGCTCATACAAGGTATCGCAATCAAAAAAGTGCGCTAGGCTCATCATACAATTACAAGGTTTTGAAGTGGACGCAATCAAAAAGTGTGCGTACGTACTAGGCTCATCATACAATTACAAGGCCGGTTTGAAGCAGACACAGTGAAAAGGGTGCGTACGCACTAGGCTCATACAGTTTATACAAGGTTTCAAAATTGACACAATCAAAAGAGTGCGGATGCACGTTATATAAGGTTTATCCGTTTCGAAGCAGAAAACCAACGCAATTAGCAAACACCCTACTTACCATCTCTATGCCTACTTCTACTGTTATGAACTGCACACATAGACTAGGCTCAATGCAAACCTTTGCTTGTGCTTCAAACCTTTTAGTAAAAGGTTTCGAAGCACAAGCAGACACAATCAAAACTCAAGTAAAATAACTCAAAGGGTGCATTCACACAGGCTCATAATAATAATAAGGTTAGGCCTATCATACAATAATGAAAAATACAAAGGCTAACAAAAGATTTGTTAAATATTTTATTTTAGGGCTCGGCTCAGGCTCAATCATATTCATATGATCATGATATTTGAGAATATTGAGATAGGCCTAGGCCTACTACATAGGAAAATTAATAATTGATTTGAACGAACATCACGAACGCAGTACAAAGATGAACGCGGCCAAAATTATCACGCGAATGGTTGTGCGCGCTTCAAGCAATGTACGAGATACGCTGCTTAGTTGTGTTCGTTCAATTATTAATTTACCTAGTTAACGGTTAGTAATAGTATACCTACTCGATCTCCTAAAATACTAACTAGGCCAGCCGATGCATGCGCAAATGATAAATGAGGCCGATGGTGCAGGGGGCGACGGATACAGTCTAGCTTGAACCTACCCTCAAGCCTCGACGCTACCTCGGCGTCGAATCGACGCTGAAGTGTGGGGTCATAAATTTGTTACTGAGCATGGAGCGGAGGTGATTGCCTTGGATTGGTGGAGTTTGGACATATTTTTATTTTTATTTTGTGAAGCTTTTACCTACAATTTTGATGAGCGAGTGAAGCTTGAACACATAGTTTGTATATGTTGGTGAAGCCACATCGAATAATCTAGTATGCCAGTAGTAGTAGTATCGAATTTCTGTCTTTCAAGTTCAAAATCAAAACAGAAGTCTGCCATTTCCCGGATAGTATCAAAATTCGGAACCAAAAACCTATAACTTTTTTTGTTTTCAACTTGATCTGCAATTTCACATTTTTCATAATTCTGCAACACCAATTTCCTTCAGACATTAGCATATGATACACAACTTATTTGTCTATCATAATTTATTTTCATTTTAAAAACTTATTACAGTAAAGTATGGGTAATACTATTCATCAAAGTCACAGCAAATTTTCAGAAAGATGACACAACTTTTTTACAGATATGATTGACCCTTGACCTCAGTGGCCTTGTTCCACGTGATGACATATTTTTTCACTGTAAAATACTTTTTTTATTGTTTTATCAGTCAAATATCATCATTAAAATTATTAATATATTATTTGATATTTTCTAAAGGTATTTTCCCAACGATAAGGAATCAAAAAGAAGTGAAACTTTCATTTTAAATACATTTAAAACTTTAAAAAATTAAAAAATTAAAAAAAATTAAAAAATAAAATTAAAATTTTTTAAAAAATAAAATGAAATAAAATAAAATATTTTTTTTTTTTTAAAAATTGGTTTTTTTTTTTTAAATGTGAAAAAAATATTAAAAAAATATTAAAAATATTAAAAAAAAGTATAAAGAATAAAATAACAAATAAAAATAAATAAATAAATAAATAAATAAATAAATACATAAATAAATAAATAAATAAATAAATAAATAAAAATAAGTAAATAAAAAATGAAATAAAATAAACTAAAATATGAATAAATGAAAAAAAATATATAATCTTTTTTTTTTTAAATGTAAAAAATATATTTAAAAAATAAAAAATAAAAAATAAAATATATATATATAAATATAAAAATATAAAAGAAAAGAAACTAAAAATAAATAAAAATAAAATAAAATAAATATAAAAAAATGGGGAAAAAAATGAAATAAATATAAAAATTAAATAAAATTTTAAAAAAATTAAATGATGGCTATATTTATTTTATATTTATCATTTTGTCTTTTATTTCTTTTAAATTTATTTTATTTTATTTATTTTTATTTTTATTTTTTTTCTCACTTTTTTTTAATTTATTTTTATTTTTATTATTTTATTTATTCTTATTTTTGTTCATTTTTTATTTTATTTTTATTTATTTTTATTTTATTTTATTTTTTTAAATTTTTTTATTTCAATTTTTTTAATTTTTTTTAATTTCTTATTTATTTTTTTATTTTTTATTTATTTTTTTATTTTTATTTTTATTTATTTTTAATTTTTTTTAATTTTTTTAATTTTTTTTATAGGAAAACAAGAAAAATTGAAGCTCCTAGCCGGGCGCGAACTCACAACTTTCCAAAATCAAATGATTATAAATCAGTGACTTATCCACTAGACCAACAGCCCAGATATGAATTCTGAAGTGCAACATTAGTTATATAGCAAACAGATATTATCCCATCATGCATTGCGCAAAACAGTAGTTTTTTTTATAATTATCGTTGCAGCGATCGCGGATTGAGTGAAATTTTGGCCAGTTTTTCATGGATTTTTGATATTTTTCGTGATTTTTGGTCATTGAATTTTAATCAGCAAAAGATACATCATCCCCTTTCCGTTCACTCCCATCAAGATAGGCCTTATGGATCTCCAGATAACTTGTCTCGCAAGTCGGACAGACAGACGGACAGACAGACAAAAGAGTGGCGAGACAACAATGGACAAGTCTGAAGTCTCAGGACAACGTCCATGGCTGACTAAGGCCAACCATGCTGAAAGATGTCCATGAACATTTAGACTATGGCCAACCACGGACATTTAGACTATGGCCAACCACGGACAGACATGGTCAACTATGCTTAAAGATGTCCACTAACTTTTCACTATGGTTGACCATGGTCAGACATGGACAAGTAAGCTCAGGACCATGGCTGACCATGGTCAACCATGCTTAAAAATGTCCACTAACCTTTTGACTATGGTTGACCATGGTCAGACATGGACAGTAAGCTCAGGACCATGGCTGACCATGGTCAACCATACCTAAAAATGTCCACTAACCTTTTGACTATGGTTGACCATGGTCAGACATGGACAGTAAGCTCAGGACCATGGCTGACCATGGTCAACCATGCTTAATAATGTCCACTAACCTTTTGACTATGGTTGACCATGGTTGACCATAGTCAGACATGGACAGTAAGCTCTGGACCATGACTGACCATGGTCAACCATGCTTAAAGATGTCCAGTAACGTTTTGACCATGGTTGACCATGGCCAGACATGCTCAGGACCATGGCTGACCATGGTCAACCATGGTTGACCATGGTCAACCATGGTTGACAATGGTGACCATGGTGACCATGGTTGACAATGGTCAGTACACCATGGTTGACCATTGCTGACCATGGTTAACCATGGTCAACCATGGTTGACCATGGTCGACCATGGTACCATGGTTGACAATTCGCCTAGGTATGCAACTGATCATAAATAGGTAGGGGTGACTTTGTGTTTGTATGTTTTGGTGTTTTTGTTTTTTGTGATTTTTTTCCCCCTTTTTTTCTCGGACATGTTGACATGTTGAGTTTTAACTAAATTCACCATACGATGAAGATTTTGTGAGTTTTTCTCCCAAGTTTGATCCCCTAAACAAGTAAATTATCATCAGGATTTTTTGAGGAAAACAAATCCACTTTTCTTGAAAAAAGGTTGCTTTTTTATTTGTATGCATGTAATGCATCGCATACGATCTAAAAGCACCCGTATGTGTTCGCTCGGTCAGTCAGTCACATAGTGTTGACTGCCCCTGCCAGGAACATATACTGTATGTAATTGTATAGAATTGCATTTGGTGGCACCAGGATTATAATTTGGGGGCAAGCAAAAATATGGGGGGGGGGGAGAAAATAATTTGGAGGGGAAAGATGCGCACGATCGTGCGAAAATGCCTGGAATTAGCTTAATTTGTTCTAAATTAGATATTTCAGACCAGTTTTAATCGAATTTTAAGCAATTTTGTCATTAAAAAGGCAACATTTTCTATTGTTTGGGGACAAAATGCGATAAGGCTTGAGCTGACATGAACGGTAAAAATAAACGTGTCATATGTAACTTTGCAGTTACAGATTTACATCAACAATGGCCGAGATCAGCTGTTATACCAAATGAATGTGATTTGGACATAAACCAACCTTTAGGTCCTTAAAGGGACATTAAGTGGTGGTGAAAATTTTAAATGTTTAAAAATTTACTTCAGAATTCAAGATGAACATTAAAAATTGCCATTATTGTTGTTTCTACTAACAAAAACACAGCAAAACTTGATTAAAACAATATCATCGCTATTTATTGAAAAACGCCCTCTATGCAAATGTAGTTCGCGTTATGTATCACACGTACTGCAGGGAATACTGTCAGACGTAAAATGCTCGTCGCGGCTGTACGAGCATTTTTGAATCGACGTTTTCTTGTACAAAGAGGGCTGATTTTTCTATATCCTTATAGGTGTAAGTTCATACATGTAATACAATTATAAAAATATACTAATCCCAGTTTTTATCATAATTGAGGGCGCAGTCTCCAACACATCTCTTAGTGCCCCTTTAATATAATTATATTATTCTCGTAACCATAATCTATTTGTACATTTCACGTCTTTGTCGCACACACAGATGGTGAAAGAAAACCGAGACATCAAACGTAAGAGTACTGCTTTCCTGTCCCGTGCCGGCAACCCAGATCTTGCAAAGCAGTACACGTATGTTTTTGAGGAGGATGATCACGAACTATCTTCCGATGGAGAAGGCACGGCGGAATCTATTGAAGTGCAGTCTCTCAGGGCACTCGCAGATGGTAGGTATTCTTGAAAGTAATCCAAATTGTTTCCATACATTTTTGAAATGAATTTCACTTGAAAAAATTAAATCACATTTTTGTTTTTTTAATTCCAAAATTTGCAATTTTTTTCAAAATGTCCAACAAGAGAGAAAAAAAATCAATTTGAATTTGATACAAGCAAAAATACACCTTACATTTGACCAGTTAACCAGTACACACTTTTTCGATGTAATTGACCACTTTTTCACTTGAAGCTTAAAGGCATATTTATACTAGTATGTGATCTTTTCCAGGGAGCGCCCTTTAGTCATGATATTTTTTAAGAAAGTAGATTTTCTTGAAGATTTACATTTCTAATCATAAACCAAGAATATATTCTGAGTTACAGAGCGATTTGATTCCTAATTACTTCAAAATCATGGTTTTAAGAGTGAAAATAAACTGTCAGGTCTGCGCAACAACTTATTTTTCACTATAAATTCACTATAAAACCAGGATTTTGAAGTAATTAGGAATCGTATTGCTCTGTAACTCAGATTATATTTATGATTTATGATCAGAAATATAAATCTGCAAGAAAATTTACTTTCTAAAAATAATCATGAATAGAGGGCGCCCCCTGGAAAATATCACATATAATATGCCTTTATAAGGCCAACAATTTTGCAAGGATAATGAGACATTCTTCTGATATCAACATCTTAATTTTGGTGAAGTCACAGGGGAAGTGAATTTGATCGGGTAATCTCCTTAGGAAACACTGCAAATTATGAGCGTTTACTTTTGGACAAACTAAAAGTAGGCCTAAACTAAAAAGTAAATGCAATTCTAAACACAAAGTAAACGTAAAAGTAAACGCAAAACTAAACGTTTCTTGCATTTTGCACCCAATTGACCTCAAAGCAGGCTCAAAGTGAGTGAATATAATCACAGATGTTTCAACCATCTGTGATACAATGGGACAGTTACTGATTAGAGGCTGGGTGGAAAACAGCTTAGTTGTTTGGCTCACATAAGTGTTTAGTATTGCGTTTACCTTTGAGTTTACTTTTAGTTTGTCCGAAAGTAAATGCTCATAATTTGCAGTGAAAGTTATATGTATGGTGCGAAAGATTGAAATTGGATTCAATATTATTTAGTCTAGGGTTAATCAAACCTTTAGGCGATGAACCCCCTCCCCCCCCCCCCCCCCAACCCTGTTCTACGGGCAAACGGACCTCTCAGGTAGGGTCAGCAGAAGATATCAGTAGCTTCCCAAAAACCATTGTGGCAGGTCGCATTACCCTGTCCGATCAAAATGGCACTCCCATTACTATTGTACAAGGTTCCCCTTTGGATCCGGAATTAACTTGGTAAACATGAATTGATAGTAGAACAAAACCCACGGTTAATGTTTACCATTTGATATTCTCTTTGAATGAAATGTGTATGCACACGATAACAAGGCCGAGACTAAACTAAAGTCTGATAATCCTGTTTATATTATTAATATCAAAAATCAATTTGTTACACCCATGAACTAGGCCATTGTTACACTAGATCCAGCTCTGTGGTTTCAAAGTATGATTAGGAAATCATTAATATCTTTTTCCGTTGCCTTAGCATATTTTGAGAACAAGCTGCTCTGTTTATGACAAACCTGTGCTGCATGGTAGCACTATACTACTTTCTGGTTGGTTCTGGCGATCTGGTGATTTTATAACCATGAGGGTGTCCTATGATGTGTGATTTAGACTGAACGCCACCTCATCTCTATTCATGGTGCAACATGATCTCTAAGACTCATATTTTTTAATTTTCATATCTTGTATTTGTCTGAGGATTTTGCATAAAAAACTAAGATTTTATCAACAAACTAACAAACTGATTTGCCTATTTGGTTGTACAGGGTGACCCAGAAAATGTTGAACCCAAAAATCACAAAATTCAATTGTTATTTTTTACCATTAAAATAACAAAATATCGCATAGCTCTTTCACTAGCTATGTGCAGTATACATTTAACTTTAAACATTTTAGATCATAAAAATAGGCCACACGAAACTTAAAATACGTGTAATTGTGTAAGAAGTGTTGTTTTGTAGTGTAAGTGAAGTGCACAAAAATGGTTTCATGCTACATGAGCAGAACAAGTGCCTGTTTGAAACCATTTCTTTCCGATTTGTTTTTACTTTTATCGGGATCTTTTGTTGTGACTGTAATGTATATCAGAAGTGAATTGTTTAAAGATCAATACAAACAATTTAAAGCAACTAACACCCGTTCCAGTTGCAAATGTTAATTTGATAATACAGATCAACAGAAAAGATTACTTAACTCACCGTACTTAGAACAGAATTAAGTTTCATATCTGAACCAAGTTACAATTTTTTCACTTTTACACAAGGGCGAAAACACCCCCTGTCACACAATCAAGTGTATGTTTAGTTTGGTTAGGCCAATTTACATGATCTAACGTTCTCCAGAAAGCTGAATAAATTGTTTACATAACAGTTGAAAACAGAATGCCATATTTATTTATTTTTATTCTTAATTATATTTTTTAAGTTTGTGATTTTTGGGTTCAACATTTTCTGGGTCACCCTGTATGTATAATGTAGTGGCCTCTCTTTAAAACAGGTGGTATTTGTTACAATATAAACTTTCACTGTCTTCCTAAAACCACACTGCTAATTTTGTAACAGTCAGAGATGAAATTCATCCCTTAAAAGTACTAAGTAACCCCTCACATGAAATATTGCTATCTTTATTACAACATTCAGATTTTAAGGAGCAGCTAATAGCCACCAAACGTGATCTGGCGATAGTAGCAGAGGAGAGAGACCAGGCGAGAGATGAGTTAGGAAGCGCTCATCACCAACAACAGATACTAGCTGAACAGGTAGGAAACTCATACCTAGGTAACAAGTCCATTGACCCTCAATGACCTATATGTAAATGTATGTATCATGGTCATAGTAGCCGAGATGAAGAATGGGGCGAGAGATGACTTTAAGAAGCACTTTTCAATAACAGCAAATACTTTTAGAGCAAGAACAAGAGAAAAAATCATACGGCGACGAAAACAATAAACCCTGATGTACATCAGGCATCATACTCCTGCATGAAAGCCCTCTTGTATGATCTAATGCTGTCATTGGTACAACATTTTGTGTTGATATGTCGTAGAGGAAAACCTTCCACATGTCAATAATTATTGAATTATAAAGGACTTCTGAATTCTGCAGCTATCGGTACCGATCAAAAACGTCAAATAAAGCCTGATCAGATCGGGATCGGGGGAGATATCCCTGTCAATGATGTACCCCACCAATAAATGACTTGGAAAATAGGCGGGACAAGTCATTTATATAATAAAGCCAAATGAGCCAAAATAATGTAATGTGTTCTAAGCTCTTGAATTATGCATTTTCCTACGGACATTACCATTTTTGTCACTTGTAAATGATTTGTTTACATGTCTCATGTTTACCCAAAGGTTTGAAACATATTGACAACTTTTTTCCACTGCCTCAACATCCATGCAAATGGTAGAATAGGCCATTTGAACTATTTCCATGTGGCCATTAGTTTTGCCATATCGTCAGCCTGCTTCGATAATTGCCTAACTCATTTTTTCTAGTTCTTAGAAAACAACAAAAGTATAAAACCTGTTACCTGTGTACCTGTTACTCATTTTGCATTATTGATGGATGGATATTCATTATGTGGAATGTTGATTGTATTGTTGATGCCTCAATTGGCGTGCATGGATGCACTAATCCAAGTCATATAGAAACAGATGAACACAGCCATACAATAATTTGATTAATTCCATGGATTTGTCAATGCAAATTCAATAATGCAAAATGAGTAACATGTTGGAGTGGTCTTGTGGCCCTTTTGCAACAAAGCTCTTCATTTATCAACACTTTTGATTGGTCAATGACTTAGGTATCATAATGTAATGAAGTCATGATTTATGCAAAAAACTCAGTTTTGCTGAAAAGTGAGTTAGGCAATTATCGAAGCAGGCTGACGATATGTGATGCGATCTGTGAAAACCCGCCACATGGTGGCATTTTTCATATTGAAGATATTTATATCATAAGAAAGCTAAAACTGTGCTGATTACAGAACTGTTTTGATCATAAACTGCTCACAAAAAGTATCGTAACACTTAGAAATGATCCAATATATAACGGCTAGAAAGGGTATGCATTAATCGAAGCAAATAACCAAGTGCATAATTTTGTTCTGCGTATTTTGACACCTCGATCGATGAGATACGATGTTGCAGAGCGGAGTTATTGTCATTTCAATGGTCGTGGGTCCAGTTTCAAAAGTGACAATCACCCTATAGAAAGAGGTTTGCATTAACTGTTTAGAATGATCAGATTCATGATTTTCAATAGGGATGAGTGTCACCTTGGAAACTGGACCCACGATCATTGAAATGACAATAACTCCGCTCCGCAACATCGTATCTCAACGATTGAGGTGTCAAAATACGCAGAACAAAATTATGCACTTGGATTTTTGCTTCGATAAATGCATACCTTTTCGAGCCGTTATATATTGGATCATTTCTAAGTGTTACGATACTTTTTGTGAGCAGTTTATTTCTACGATCACTACAAAAAAGTTATGAGTGAATGATGATTGTGATGTCATCAAAAGCTACAAAACAAGAAATCATGAAAACAGGCCAAAAGAGATACATCATTCAATATAATAACATTATTAATAAGGTTAATAATAAAAGTGACTTAAGTAAGTTTTTGAAGGTGAAATTTCATGAAAGATGATAACACAAAGTATTGGAAACTAATTTTCTCTAAAAAAATCTAAAAAAAAGAAAAACATTTTTTTATTTTTTTATTTTTTTATTTTACCCATAATCCTTAGTTCACATTTTGCGACATCCGGCGGGTTTTCACAGATCGCATCACATATATATATATACAAAACAGATTATTAGAAACCTTTCCCAACTTTCAAAGTCTATCTTTAGGCTTACTGAACCAACACCAGCCATATTTGTACCTAATTCAATGCATTTCTAATGGTGATTCAAAATATGGTAATGCAATTCAATAATGTTGACAAATTCAATAATGTTGACATTTTTGAAACATTCTGTGACATTTTGGAATGTCGTCTGCAGACGCCTGCCACGTGGAAAGTGTTGAGGGAATTGGTACAATACAAATGTGGAATAGATAAAGCAGTACAACATTTAGGAAATCCTTTGTGACAAAAACAAACTGTCAACAGGTTTTAATTTTCGACAACGAAAAACCTCTCTTGATTCTGTAGATCATCCCCTATCAGGAAGAGACGGAGAACCAGAAGGGACTGATGCAAGATGCTATTTTGGAAGTAATTTGACGCCTTTTGATATTAATGGTTTCCAAGAATTACTAATCTTATTTCTCTAATACTATGGAGGTTGATTGGGAAACTAGAACACTCTAACAGGAACAATGTACTGGGAAATCATATTTTGAGGCCTTTGTGCCATAAGGGTATATCTGTGATTGCTGCCAGTTGTTATATATTGGATTGCATATATGGGGGAACAATTGGTATAAAAGTAATGTAACTCAGAGTAGCTTTTGCAGATATGGACTTTTCGTCGAGATACCTAGTGATGTGATAAGTCACTATCTGTAATAGCTGCCATATGTTGTACACCCTGGAGTGCACTCTTGGGAAAATGCAAATTTACTCATGGCAGCCATTGTAGATAGGTCATTTTGGCTCCAACGCCTCAATTTGTATATTGATGTGTGTGGGAGGTGGTTTGTAAAACTAGAACATTCTAATTGGAAAATGTAATTAGTTGTAGACTTACAGAGATAGTCCTGGTACTATACATAACATGGAATTACTAAATATAGTAACTGGCTATCCGGTGATCGGTTGAATAATTGCAAACTTGATCAGCAAGAAACTAATTTTGGGTTTAATAAATGAATTGTGTCTTATTGTTCAATTCAATCAGTTCCAAATTGGCGAGAAATAGCCATGTGTAAAAGTAACAGGGCCCCATGTCGCAAGGGAAAAACCGAGAGTTTGCATAAAATCGCAAACAATCCGGAAAATGGCATTAAATATTTACAATTTCCACAGATCCCTTCAAAACTGATCAGATTTTGTAAAAATGTAATGCAACTTCATGGGTTTTCATGGAATTTTTTTTTGGTTTTCACAGGATTTAATGCAACTTCACACGAATTCATGGAATGTTCTGTTTTTTAGCGGGATTAATGCAACTTCGGATTTTCATAGAATTCTCTGTTTTTTCACAGGTTTCAATATTTTGAAATACAAACACCCATTTCCCCCCTTGAGACATAGGGCCTAGTAATCCAATTTTGGCCATATGCATGCAATTTTGGCTAAACACATGCGTCACACATTTGATGCATAAGTGCGCTTTTTTACACCAAGACCCTTCTGTATTAACTCGCTGCTGTAACGACTCGGCTTGCCAATTAAACTATAGAACTTTAGATCTCCTAGCGAAATTAGTGAAATTTAATTGCTAGCAAAATTAAGTTGTTTTAAAGGGGCATTGAGAGATGTATCATTATACTAAACTAGCGGGCATCCGCGCTTCGCGCGGAACCCGCTAGAAGATAACGGGGAGATTAGTTAACAAAGCGTAAGAAAATTTGGTACAATGTCAAGAACATGTCCTTTACATAATCCAGACGGGCCCTTAATAAATCTAAATATCGCAGGTGCATTTGATAATCCAGGCAAATCCAAAATGTCATACAATTCCGACATCGCCTTCATGCCAATATAAGCAAATAACGGCACTTCCGGGGTTGAGATTTGCTGTGAGTAAAACGATGCATAACTTCCGAATTCAGCACCTGAGTTTCGATATCATCATATCGAAACTAAGAAAATCATGACATTTTATATGATAAACGGCGAATGTTGGTAAACTGTTTCAGATGGTAGTTAGTATATGCCTAAGTATTACTTTGATGCAAAGAAACTGATTTCCAGGATAATTGAGGGCGCACTCCCATACGTATCTCTCAATGCCCCTTTAAGGTTTTCAAACTAACTTCTGCACTTCTATACAAGCTATTCCATTCCAGTTGAAATCCATACACCCCTATATTGAAGACATGATCTTAATCTACCACACAGGGAGTGTAAATTTCAAATCGAATCACCCATGCAGGTAACCCCATTTGAAATACACAGTCCCTGTGGGGACGATTAAGCTCATGTCTTCAATATAGGGGGTGTAAGGATTTCAAATGGAAAAGTCCAATCTAACTAACATTAAAACTATGCTGGCAGTGTGCCTTGGCTCAGTCTATCATCCTGGTTGATTATGGCGGGAGATAATATATATGCTGACGGAAAAGTATTTGAGAGCACAACCCCTGGCGCAGTGGACTTAGGGGACAGACTAACCATGCAGTGGGACCTGGGTTCAAATCACTCTGCAGGCAGAGTTGGTTGTTCACCAACCATTCCGACCATTTCTTACCCTGATAGTTTTGCCCGATTCTACTATGTGAGATGTCATCATACTAAATAGTTACAATGGTGTGGTTCGGCCAATAATTTGCAGCTAGGTAGTAAGATCGAAGGAAATAAGTTTGATTGCCATACAATTAAACTAAATATTGTTGTGTGTAATAAATACCATGTTCATATTTGTGTTGACATTTTATTTTTCTCAGTTGGTGAAATTAAGAAGAGAGCATGAAATTACCAAAGCAGCCTTAGCAGAAAGAGAACAGACACTAGCACAATTTAGAAGAGGTAAGCTCGGGGAGGGCGCTATTCAAGTCAGTGGCGTGTCCAGGGGGAGGGGGGAAGTTAGGACGATGCCAAGACCTCCACTTCCGGCCAAATGACTTCACAACATTTTGGCTGATAAAGACTATTGGGTCACTGAAAACATGCACGCTTAGCGCACACATTTAGTATTTACACGAAGTTGGCCATTATTAACACTTTCCACGCGGCAGGCAGCTGCAGACGACATTCCAAATTGTCACAAAATGTTTAAAAAATGTCAAAATTGTTAAATTTCATTACGATATTTGGAATCACCATGAGAAATGCATTGACATAAGTACAAACATGCCTAGTATTGGTTCAGTAATCTTTGAGATAGACTTTATAAATTTTGAAAGGTTTCTGAAAAATCTGTTTTGTGTATGGTAAAAATATAGCCGCGTGGAAAGTGTTAAGGTACATCTTGATTTTAAACGGGCTTAAATGATATTCCTGGACATATGCGCTCACAGCTGATTTGGTTTCCATTCCCCCGAATGACGTCTTGAAATTGGATAGAATGCAGTAAAACCATGAATGGGTGCAATTCGACCTAATGATAGTCATAGTCCCCCCCCCCCCTTTGGTCATGCCACTGATTTGAGTGTGGGCCACAAGGATGGAAGAAGGATAACGATTCGCTTTAATGTTATGTGTACTAGAACAATTTGGAAACAGTAAGTACAGGGCTGGGCAGTCATGATTGATGGTGCATGGCACAACAGGGGCAGGGAGAGTGGTGAAGGGTTGCTATAATTATGTGATGTGATGTGATCAAGCAAAATGAATCGGAAGTCGCACAAATCAATTTTGAGATATAACCAAACAAATGATAGAATTTCGACTTAAGACTCATTTTGCTCAAAACATGGGTAATTTGTTACCCCCATGTATGCATATTACAGCCCAGAACCATTAAAAACGGACGAGAATTAAGTTTAAAAAAAAAGAGAATGATAAATAAACAATAATTGTTTTCCGTAGATACATGTATTTTAAACCATAGCATCACCAAGAAAACCTATTATTTCCACCCAAAAGATGGCATGTGTAGGGGAGTCACAAGGGTGGGGCACCATTTAATAAAGCAACCTGAGCAGAAAAAAGAGAGAGCAGAAATAATTTGGAAGAGATATGCTCAGGGAGGAAAGTGAAGGGTGTCACAGATTTGAGGAGGTAGGGAGAAATGCATGCTTTAACCCTAACTTCCTGGGTGTTGTTTCGTGAAGTAAACTATCAGAGGAGAAATACGGGTCAAATTTCAGGGAAAAGTTGGTCTCTGCATGCACAGGGGATTAAACCGGGGCCGCGGGATCAAACCCGGGCTGATGCTCTACCAACTGATCTATAGGCCTACAGGTCAGGTTCAAAAACTGAAGTTTTATTTACAAATCGATCGGCTGTCAGAGCGTGGTACAAGATTGACCTCGCGGTACAAGATTGTAGCACTGTCGGGTTTGTAGTGTCTAGGAGTGTTGTGAGGGTTAAGGATATACTGCCCTTTTGCCTGTGAACGGAAGTGATGTACAAATTGTAGCCCTGCAAATTAACCTCAACAATCCATTGATTATCCTTTTTATAAACCACAGTATCTACATTAGCATATCAAGAACTACAAGATGTCCAAGAAAAGTACACGGAGGAGGTGGTTCTCAGGGAGAAAGCGGAGGATTTTGCTGCCAAGGTGAGTTTATAGACTAGGTCCCGCGTCCCTCTATAATATAGCTGCCATATTTAAAAATGACGGACCCAAAAGAGGGACTGGGAAAAGAACACAGCGGAAAAGTATGCGGTTACTCGTGGAATTCCACGAGTATTTAGGATATATGAATATGCAAACCAATACCAAACATGCGCATATGTTTTTTTCCTTTCTTTCTGGAATCGGATGATGATATTTCAGCATAAGAAGAGTCAAACATGGTGTGTGTTTTTTTTTTGGGGGGGGGGTTATACCCTGTAGCCTAATTCTCCAGACAAGCCCCCATAACAGTTTGATACCGTGCACAAACGTTCGGGGCCGTCTGGCCAAGCTTGTGTAAAAAGTTCAGGAAATTGATCAATCACCCACTTGCATCCCTGATTTACAATATATAGCCCAAAAAGTGGTTTGGCATTGCATATTTATCCAAGGAGTTTGCAAAAAATAAGAAATAGTTAAGATCCCCGATTTGATATTACTTTCCACTCCTAAGGCGACGAAAAAATGCACCCTGTTTTACGGGCGGACGGACCTGTAAAATAGGGGGTCGGTCGCTCGTGGTGTTTTTTTGTTTTTTTATACCTGAAATGTTACCAAAATCTACAAAAATCAGGAATGTTTAAAAAGAAATTGTGAAAAAAATGTCGACAGTTTTTCGGCCAAATAACGGCTGATTTTACATGATTTGAGGGAGATTTTTTTTAATTTTTTTATTATTGAAAAACGCAAAAAAGTGGGTCTGTCTTAAAATAGGGTGTGTATTTTTCCTCATCTAACTAACAAATCACTCCATGTAACGCTTCACAGATGTATCAAGAGAAACAAGCTGCAGATGCCTACAAACGTCAGAGTCTGGTGATGCTGGACGAAGCATTTGGTGAAGATGATAAGTTACAAGACACGTTGGAAAAAGTAGAAGAACTCACAAAATTATTAGAAGAGGAGAGGCAGAGACATAAAGATGAGGTTAGTTGTTAGGAAGGGAGGGAGGAAGTTGTTAGGAAGGGAGGAAGGAAGGGCGGGAGAGATGGCGGGAGGGGTGAAGGAAGGGATGAAGGACGAAGCCATCGGGGAGGATGATAAGTTACAAGACACGTTGGAAGGGTAGAAGAACTCACAAAATTATTAGAAGAGGAGAGACAGAGACATAAAGATGAGGTAAGTTGTTAGGAAGGGAGGAAGGAAGGGCGGGAGAGATGGCGGGAAGGGTGAAGGAAGGGATGAAGGACGAAGCCATCGGGGAGGATGATAAGTTACAAGACACGTCGCAAAAAGTAGAAGAACTCGCAATATTATTAGAAGAGGAGAGGAGAGGCAGAGTCAGAGACATAAAGAGGAGGTTAGTTTTTAAAAAAAGAGTGAGGGAGTGTGGGAGGAAGGAATGGATGAAGGACGAAGACATCGGGATGAGGTTAGTTGTACATAAAAGGAGGGAGGGAGGGCTGGAGGATGGGAGGGAGGGCAATTGAAGCCATCTGGGATGATGACAAGTTACAAGATGAGTTGCAAAAAAAAAATGAAGGAAGGGAGGGCGGTTAAGAGAGTTACTTTGCCATAAAATTAAAGATGTTATCGTGCATAACATCCTTCATTGCCTCAACAATAGGTCCACTCAAATCACAGGGCACATGTTATACACAGCAAAGTCTGAATTCCCTGTGCTGTATTGGTTAGACACATTGCTGGAGCAACAAATCCTATTATATGTGGCACTTTTGTAGTGGCCCTTGATATGAAATGTTTAGTGCCCTTAATTTATCAATGCTGGCTCTTCAGATAGATGCAGGGCTGGACGTTAGCACCGGTCCGCCCGCCAGCGGCGGGTAACTTTGGTGTCGGACGGGTAGATTCTCAAAAGTACCCGTCCCGCTGGCGGGTAACATTTTTAACCAACTGAAGTGTTGATTCTATTGTCGAATGAGTAGCTGTAAGCAGTAAGCTTAAAATAAAAAATAAAACACCACACACACACACTTACACGCACGAAGAATAAACCCACCGCAACCAAACATTAAAGTTTGCCGAGTTTGAGAATTGGGAAACCCCCGCCCATTGCAATGACCATGCACGCCATCTTCTCCAGTCAAACGTACTGTACGTACACTGTACATGCAGCGTAACAGCTGATTGCTGGTACCCTGCCTCAATGACACCACGCACCAGCCACCAACGTACCCGTGACGAGTGGACAGCGTGCAGGGAACCAGCGTAAACAGCTGAGTCGTCGTAAAGAAGCAATGCCCATATCCCTCCCGGTAAAATATTTGCAATAACGATACCCCCAAAATAGCGAACTGCGCATGCGGATTTCTTTATTTACATGACAATTTGTTATGATTTCCTCATTGTTCGCTTCTCGTTTCAATGCATGTGTTATGTTATGTGTTTCAGATTTCCAAGTCAATAGATGGGGCAGGTAAATTCTCTTACGGACTGGTAACTTTCTCAAGTTACCAGTCCCACTGGCTAGTGCCAAAAAAAGTAAAGATCCACCCCTGGATAGATGGAGAGATTGAATTCCAAACTGAGCGAGGCAAGCGGCGTAGGACACCTCGACTCACTATAGTTCAGTCACTTCCGAATCGGCAAACCTGCTTACAGCAGCTGATTAATACAGAAGACGTCTATAACACCCTTGTTTTGATTATTAATGTTTTGTTTCTGATCAATAGATAGAGGAAGTCAATTCCAAACTGAGCGAGGCGAGCAGCGTTGAACACCTCGACTCACTAGAAACCAAACTAAGCATTGCCAAAGAAGAAAACGAAGCTCTGGAACACAAAGTCAACGAACTACAGTCCAAAAACAGACTACTAGAATCCGAAGTATCAAAGACGTCGATGATGCCCGTGCCCCCACCTCCCCCACCCCCGCCTCCACCGCCGGTTTTATCACAGCCCAAGAATCCATTAGAGTAAGTTTACTGTATGTATAAGTGGAGGTGATTGATATGAATGGGTTATAGTCTATTTATCTACGAGGGTCATTCAATAAGTTCTACCTCCTCACTCATAACATAGCTAATATGAATGCCAGCCTCATGGCATTTGTCATGATTATAGCTCTAAATCATAACTACACTTTATAGAAAAATATTAATTGATATCTGTTTCAGTTTTGTTGTGATGCCGTCAAAGCCAGAGTGAGATTTTGGACAACGGAAATGGAAAATTACCTTCAAAATAAATACATGTTTTTCAGTGGGTTTTTTCTTATTGTATGGTTAGATAGAAGAACACGATTTAAATACTGAAAATGGAAAACAATAATAAATGATATCTGAATATAATACATTATTGTTATGTATAGATAAGATTGTAAGCAATATAAACTCTTGTAGGCTTGCAAATAGTGAAATATCAACTCGAATGTATTGCGACTCATTTGGCACACTGGAATACTGCATATCAGTCAAATTGTTGTTGTTACGAGTCAAATCACAGTGATGCTTCGTATGTTAAATGTTTAGCATGATAGTCACTTGATAGTCAATGGTAGAAAATGATCTCTTCGAGAGACTTGTAATCCCTCCATTTAGTTCTGCATATTGAAGATCTCTTAACCCTTACAGCCCCAGATCCCATGAAATCCCATTTCCCAGCATCCTGGTTCCGCGTGGCGCTGAGGTTTTTGTGTGAAATAATGGCCCCGGGCTATATAGCTGGGCGAATACACTCGCCCAGCACAGCTTCCCCCGTGGCGCAGTTGGTAGAGTGTCCGCCCGCCAACCGAGAGGTCGTGGGTTCAAACCCCGGGGCGTGGCACCTCTTGTTGTGTGTGCTTTTTTCGCTTGAAAAAAAATTCGTTGGAAAATCCACCGGGTGGGTTAGGGTTAATGCTTATGAAAATAAAATATGACTTTTGCAGGCTCTTTAGGGGAGGGGTTAATTTAATGGTTGTCCCGATCTGGTTCTGGCTAATCAGAGGGCATATTGTTTCCTAATAAATCAGTCACCTTTATTGTTTATAGTCTGTTAAAGAGATATCTGACATTTAGAATGGTTATAATTGACCTATAGGTACATTATGTCCGTTAGAATTGGGTAAATGTGATGCGATCTGAGAAAATCCGTCGGATGTCGCAAAATGTCAACTAGGGATTATGGGTAAAATAGAAAAAATAAAAAATAAAAAAACTTTTCTTTTTTTTTAAGATTTTTTTAAAGAACATTAGTTTCCAGTACTTTGTGTCATCATCTTTCATAAAATTTCACCTTGACAAACTTACTTAAGACTGTGTATTTTTAAAACCCAGCCGCATCTCGGGGATGAAGGTTGGAGAAATCATTTCATACTTGGTCCACACATCAGTTATGATGAACCATCTCATATTATGGTGATAAATCTTTCATCGCGAGTCCCAGTGTTTCTAGATCAAAACACCCTAAATTTGCCAATTTCGACCATTTTAGCCTATATTCAGAAACGGGTAGTTTTAGTTTAAACCCTCCAACTGCAAAACGATTTTGCACAAGACACTTACACTGCAGTATCATCTTAAGATACCTATAGAGTATATAACATGCGCATTATATTTTGTTTAGCTTCTGTAACTTTTGTTTTATAATGGGATCAAACTTGTGTTTTTCATGAAAAATAGCTCAAATTATGTGTCAAATTAAAAACGGGAATTATTTTACGTCAAGCAACCAATTTTAAAAATTCACATATTAATGCAATCTATACATATTAATCTTCAACATATAAAAAATCACCGTTGGCTTTTTATTCCTACAAGTCGCTGTGTGACGTCAAAGTTACGAGTGTATATCACTCTACATGAAATGTTGGAAAATGAATGACGCATAGTATATCAACCATCTCGGTCATATGAGGGATGAAATGTTGTGTTTACGACGTGCATCTAAATAAATAATATATCCCATCTTGATAACAATCTTCAAATCCAAGATGGCCTCCAAAATGGCCGCCATAATTGCCAAAATACATATAGAATGCTCATATTTAATTCCATACACTAAATTATGCAGTTTCAATGCCTATGATCGAAATGCCTGAAAGGAGACACTAATTTAAGACGTTCTTGAGGATTCTTTACCTTCCATGATGGCCGCCGATCATGTCAAAATGGACATTAAATGGATGGAACAATGATTCTTTATTTGTTATAACTATCTTCTTTAAGACTAGGGTTTAACAAAACGTATACGATATCGTTATTATGTATCAAATTAAGAACAGGAATTAGTTTACGTCATTTAACCAATTTTAATAATCTACAAATCAATGCTGCCTATACATATTAACCTTTAAAATAAACATAATCATTATTAGCTTTTTATTCCTACATGTCGTTGTATGTACGGTAAGTCCTAAAAAAATCATGGTACCATACAGACACATGTGGCTGAATTGGAATCACCGATTGATATACTTAATTTTCATTTCTCATTTTTTTTGCTAGACATATTTAATTTTCCAATGTATCTTTATAGCAATGTAGGCCTATGCAGAAATTCGTTTTGGGGTACCGTTCACTATTTAGACATTCAACCAGTTGCTGGTCACATTTTAAACGGTGAATCTGCCCCTTCAATGATCCTTACCATACACACATTATGTAACGGCTAGCAATGTATTGGCCATTTTGTTTTGTTTGTTTGTTTATACACGGTGGGTCCGCACGACACACGCAATTGGGTCCTGATTTTAATGCCCGTTTTAATGGCAAGCAGAAACGTTTGACTATTCTGTGGTCATTAATCACTTGCCATGCTTAAATCACAATTCATATCATAAACCAAAATTTTGTTTTCCAATGGACAATGGACAGCTTACACTAAAAGCAATGAATATTATACCGGTATGTCATTAACATGTCACCGAAGACATTTCAAGCATTTCATGGCCACATTCAGCATTTGGTGGTCAACATAGTTATTTCAAGATACTCATGATTAGTTATATGGTGCCTAAATATTATACTGTAATAACGATATTATATGATCTTTTTTTTAAAAAACCTCGTCTTACAGAAGATAGGTATGACAAATAAAGAAGCTTTGTTTCAGCCATTTAATGTCCAATTTGACATATCGGCGGCCATTATGGAAGCTAAAGAATCCTCCAAGAATGTCTCAAATGTGTGTCTCCTTTTAGGCATTTCGAGCATAGGCATTGAAACTGCATAATTTAGTGTATGGAATTTAATACACGCATTCTTTATGTATTTTGGTGATTATGGCGGCCATTTTGGAGGCATCTTGGATTTGAAGATTGTTATCAAGATGGGATATATTATTTATTTAGATGCACGTCGTAAACACGACATTTCATCCCTCATATGACGGAGATGGTTGATACACTATGCGTCATTCATTTTCCAACATTTCATGTAGAGTGATATACACGCGTAACTTTGACGTCACACAGCGACTTGTAGGAATAAAAAGCCAACGGTGATTTTTTATATGTTGAAGACTAATATGTATAGATTGCATTAATATATGAATTTTTAAAATTGGTTACTTGACATAAAATAATTCCCGTTTTTAATTTGACACATAATTTGAGCTATTTTTCATGAAAAACACAAGTTTGATCCCGTTATAAAACAAAAGTTACAGAAGCTAAACAAAATGTAATGCACATGTGATATACTCTATAGGTATCTTAAGATGATACTGCAGTGTAAGTGTCTTGTGCAAAATCGTTTTGCGGTTGGAGGGTTTAAACTAAAACTACCCGTTTCTGAATATAGGCTAAAATGGTCGAAATTGGCAAATTTAGGGTGTTTTGATCTAGAAACACTGGGACTCGCGATGAAAGATTTATCACCATAATATGAGATGGTTCATCATAACTGATGTGTGGACCAAGTATGAAATGATTTCTCCAACCTTCATCCCCGAGATGCGGCTGGGTTTTAAAAATACACAGTCTTAAGTCACTTTTATTATTAAACTTATAATGTTATTATATTGAATTATGTATCTTTTTTGGCCTGTTTTCATGATTTCTTGTTTTGTAACTTTTGGTGACATCACAATCATCATTCACTCATAACTTTTGTTGTAGTGATCGTAGAAAAATGATCGAAACAGTTCTGTAATCAGCACAGTTTTAGCTTTCTTATGATATAAATATCTCCAATATGAAAAATGCCACCATGTGGCGGGTTTTCACAGATCGCATCACAAATGAATAGCACTTAGGCGACATTTTGCTGATTTTCATCCGTTTCCGTCACACTAAACGGACGTTTTGTTTCACTGCATCTCCCAAAAGTTACAACCAGTACTCAACCCAATTTACTATGGATTTGTAGCTGAGATTCAAAGCTACAATTGTGGAATATCTCACACAAATAGCTTATATAATAGCAAAGTTATGAGGTAGGAGGTAGAACTTATTGAATGACCCTCGTATCGGAGACAGTGACGTAACTGCGACATTTACTAATTGCAGCACATGAACACTAGGCTTGCACGACATGGTTGCCATTAGTCATAGTAGGCGCAAGTCGGGACTAAAACTATGTACCTCGTAATAGTCGACTATTTCGAAAAACTTGTCCACCCAGTTTTCAGTTTGCAATAATCAAATATAATGGGTACAAAACATGGATTAGAGATAATGTAACCACGCTTAGACATATTGAAATGCATTGTGTAAGTTATCTGTTCTTATTTGTGTCATACTCCTTTATTTTTATGCATTTACAACAACTAACTTAGCATTGAAATTTCGTCACAATTTGACATCTAATAGTCGACAAAAATGACTAGTCGCGACTATTAGGTGTGGACTAGGAAAAAGCCTCTTGTCGTGCAACCCTAATGAACACACAGGACTACTCGAGGCACTATAACACAAGCCTAGAAAAGATGGAAGATATATAGGTGTACGTAAATGCTGCGCCTGTAAAGAAACATCACTATCCAGAGGAAGAGAAATAGATTAAAGAATAGATTACGATCTATTTATGTATTATTATTGCATGGCCAAGGCTCAAGATAAGCGGGCGCTGAGCGATTTTTACCCCTCGGTCCTTCTGTCATAGCGCCCGGTAATGCTGAAAAATAAACAACCGAGCGCTGATATTTTGTCCAAACCAGCGCCCGTTGACGGTCGGGAAGCTCGCCCAAGACATCAAATTTCGAGCTGACAATGCTCCCACGCTGGATTTAATCAAAAGTTAGCTCCCGGTAGACTGAAAGTAGCTCCCGGTTCTCAATAAATCCCATGATCCGGGCGCTACTTTTGAAAAAAGTAGCTCCCGGTAAAAAAACTGAGCCTTGTGCATGGCAGACCTTTATTTTACAAATGCTACCAAGTTTTATGATTTTAACACAGATGAACTTTCATTCTAAGTTTTATGATTGTTGGTTTAGAATTTGACAGTGTCGTTACACCTGAGGGAGCCCTGATGGCTTTCAACGGCAAGGACAAAATGCATAACAATGTGCTAGGTTAGTCCTTTTCATGCACTCTGCCATGAAACTCTACAGAAACCTTGGAGTGTGCCGCCTCTGACGAGCGACCCTTGTTAGCCCATGAACTATAATGTCATCATAATTTAATCATTTTATTTTTAGAGTCCTCAGAAGAATAATTGGTAAGAGAGGATCCTCATCGCCAGACGGTAAAATAAAAGGTAAGAAAAATTGAAAATGTTGAAGTTATTAGTTTTTTAACATAAAAAAAAAGGTTTCATACGGGTGGTTTTAATGTGATCATGTAAAGATAATTCACATTTTTAAACTTATTATCTTATTAACCAGGAGGGGGGATGTGTCAAATACATACCTGCAAAAAGAGGATCCTGCTACTAGTGCCAGGAATCGAACCAAGGCTGCTTGGGTGACAGGCAAGGCCCAGCAGACCACACCACACTTGTTGTTTCCCCTCAATCTAGAGAGACCATATCGTCAGCACTACCAAAACCCTATTGTATATTTCACGGACATAAATTATGCTAATGAGCTCATTAAATGACGTCACTCACATCATCGGGTTTTGCCGATGATTGAAATCCGTTGATTGAAATTCTAGGTCGAGTAAAATGATGTTCTTATTTGTTGTCTGTGAGCTTTTCTGATTTTTTTCCCGTATTGGAGTATTTTTTTATTGAAAATAGACAGTTCAAATTAAACGTTGGTTCCAAGTTCAAGTGACAGCACATGTATTAAAGGCGACAGCAAAGGCAATATGCAAGCAACATTTGAGAAAAAACGATGCCCGACTTTGCAAGAAAGTGTACGGGGAAGTGTACGGGTGAACATGACAAACCAAAACAGGGTGGCATTCAATCACTTGCATACTGAAGTGGTACCCATACTTGTCACAGCATCTCATAATTGGATCCTTTATTTTATATTCAGCAGTACCAAATTTCACCCCTTATTGGTGTAAGCTATACTTTCCATGCGCCAGTCGTCTGCAGACGACAGTTCCAATATTTCACAAAATGTTTCAAAATGTCAGAATTATTGATCGTCATCACCATATTGGGAATCACCATGAGAAATGCATTAAATTAACTACAAACATGCCTAGTATTGGTTCATTAATTCTTGAGATAGAATTTGAACGTTGAGAAAGGTTTCTGAAAAATATGTTTGTAAAATAATAGCCGCATGGAAAGTGTTAATGAAAAAATCCCTCCATTTGGGCGTGAAGGTTAAGTAAGGCCATTAATGAATGCATATTGATCCAAAAATGTACACAAATATTATTCAATTTTCACAGGCAACAAGCAGGATCCAAATCAGAAAGTCTACGAAGCAACGATAGACGAAATGATGAAGAGAATAAAGAGCGGCAAAGTACAACTCAAACCAGTTGAAACCCAGGTATGCAGATAGTGTGTATGTGTGTTCTACAAGGGTTTGTTTTGGGACCCACTGTATGTGTGCCCATGAGGGTTTGTTTTGGGACCCACTGTCTGTGTGTCCCACAAGGGTTTGTCTTGGGACCCACTGTATGTGTATGTGTGTCCCACAATGGTTTGTTTTGGGACCCACTGTATGTTTGTCCAATAAGGGTTTGTTTTGGGACCCACTGTATGTGTGTCCCACAAAGGTTTGTGTTGTGACCCACTATATGTGTGTCACACAAGGGTTTATTTTGGGACCCACTGTATGTGTGTCCTACAAGGCTTTGTCTTGGGACCCACTGTATGTTTGTCTCATAATGGTTTGTTTTGGGACCCACTGTATGTGTGTCCCATAATGGTTTGTTTTGGGACCCACTGTATGTGTGTCCCACAAAGGTTTGTGTTGTGACCCACTGTATGTGTGGCCCACAAGGGTTTGTGTTGTGACCCACTGTATGTGTGGCCCACAAGGGTTTCTTTTGGGACCCACTGTATGTACGTCCCACGAGGCTTTGCTTTAGGACCCACTGTATGTGGTTAAATAAACATAGCTCTAAAATATAGATCATTTATAAAAAATCGAGAGTGGTGATTTACTCATACAAGTTGATGCATACTGTCAGTTACGGCGATAAATAAAAAACTTCCTACGGGCAAACGGACCTAGGGGAGGGTCCATCTGTTGGGCAGAAATTTGTAACAATTTTTTTTTTTTTGGGGGGGGGGGGGGGGGGGGGGAGTCCAAAAAATTGATCATTTTGTTGTTGTTGACAATTTAAAGAAGAAAAAGGTTCAGCCGGGCCCGAAGAACAAGGTGTTTTTTCTTCGCCTTTCGGGTGATTATGTGTTCACCAATGGTTTGTAGACCTTTTTCCTTTTCATTGTCACTCTATAAACAACACGCTCTGGCCTGGGAAGTATATTAATAGAGGGCTCACTTATTGTGACCGCTCCCATCAGACTGGCTCCCATCCAATGATCTGGTCTTGGTTCTCAAATGGCACAGGTTTTTGGCACAGCGCAGTGAACTAAAAGTGAGCCCTCTTTAGATCAGAGGTTGTTGTTCGATTGAGTGACAGGGAACTGAAAAACAGTGTACAAATTTGGGGTTCTCAGATAGCAGAGGTTATTGGCGCAGCGCAGTGAGCTAAAAATAAGCAAACAGGTTTTTCGCCCATTGCCTAAACCCTTACCCCAGCGGCTATGTTTTTTTGCCGGGGGGGGAGGGGGGAAAAAGTACTATTGTTTTGACCTGAAAAATCACCCAGCACTCCCCCGGGAATCGATCGCGGGACCATCCGCACCAAAGTATGTCTACCTGCCCACATATGCCTGCGGTAGCGGTAGGTGACGTCATCGAGGCAATGCAGCAGCATGTGCGTGGAGATAGTTTCTGTTTTTGAGATTGAGTAGGGTTAGGGTAAAGTCTTATTTGTAGGCAATGCTGTATTGGTACTGTTGTTGTTGTACCGTTTTGTTTCAATGTATCATTGTAATTTGTTTGTGTTTCTCTATAGTTATAGAAACATTTGGTTTCGTTTCGATGTTTTATATTCCGTTTTTCTAGTGGAAAGCAGAGTACACAGATGGCAATGCTAATGAATTCAAGGTAACCATATGGTAACAATTCCTGCAAATCCCATACCCCCCAGCACTAAGGCAACACTACTAACAATTGAGCGAGTGGATTAATCCTAACAATGTGCCAGTGTGGATTAATCCTAACAATGTGCCAAAGTGGATTAATCCTAACAATGTGCCAGTGTGGATTAATCCTAACAATGTGCCAGTGTGGATTAATCCTAACAATGTGCCAGTGTGGATTAATCCTAACAATGTGCCAGTGTGGATTAATCCTAACAATGTGCCAGTGTGGATTAATCCTAACAATGTGCCAGTGTGGATTAATCCTAACAATGTGCCAGTGTGGATTAATCCTAACAATGTGCCAGTGTGGATTAATCCTAACAATGTGCCAGTGTGGATTAATCCTAACAATGTGCCAGTGTGGATTAATCCTAACAATGTGCCAGTGTGGATTAATCCTAACAATGTGCCAGTGTGGATTAATCCTAACAATGTGCCAGTGTGGATTAATCCTAACAATGTGCCAGTGTGGATTAATCCTAACAATGTGCCAGTGTGGATTAATCCTAACAATGTGCCAGTGTGGATTAATCCTAACAATGTGCCAGTGTGGATTAATCCTAACAATGTGCCAGTGTGGATTAATCCTAACAATGTGCCAGTGTGGATTAATCCTAACAATGTGCCAGTGTGGATTAATCCTAACAATGTGCCAGTGTGGATTAATCCTAACAATGTGCCAGTGTGGATTAATCCTAACAATGTGCCAGTGTGGATTAATCCTAACAATGTGCCAGTGTGGATTAATCCTAACAATGTGCCAGTGTGGATTAATCCTAACAATGTGCCAGTGTGGATTAATCCTAACAATGTGCCAGTGTGGATTAATCCTAACAATGTGCCAGTGTGGATTAATCCTAACAATGTGCCAGTGTGGATTAATCCTAACAATGTGCCAGTGTGGATTAATCCTAACAATGTGCCAGTGTGGATTAATCCTAACAATGTGCCAGTGTGGATTAATCCTAACAATGTGCCAGTGTGGATTAATCCTAACAATGTGCCAGTGTGGATTAATCCTAACAATGTGCCAGTGTGGATTAATCCTAACAATGTGCCAGTGTGGATTAATCCTAACAATGTGCCAGTGTGGATTAATCCTAACAATGTGCCAGTGTGGATTAATCCTAACAATGTGCCAGTGTGGATTAATCCTAACAATGTGCCAGTGTGGATTAATCCTAACAATGTGCCAGTGTGGATTAATCCTAACAATGTGCCAGTGTGGATTAATCCTAACAATGTGCCAGTGTGGATTAATCCTAACAATGTGCCAGTGTGGATTAATCCTAACAATGTGCCAGTGTGGATTAATCCTAACAATGTGCCAGTGTGGATTAATCCTAACAATGTGCCAGTGTGGATTAATCCTAACAATGTGCCAAAGTGGATTAATCCTAACAATGTGCCAGTGTGGATTAATCCTAACAATGTGCCAGTGTGGATTAATCCTAACAATGTGACAGTGTGGATCTCGATTAAAGCGAGGTTGGGGAAGGATTCGACTGTGGAAGGATTAACAATTCCACCAAGAAATTAAGATCATCTTTAATTATTGAGAACCAGGGCCTATTTCATGTGCTTAAACGATCTTCTTTTTCTGAGTCCTTATCTTCCGGGCATGAGATACAGCCTAATGGCCTATATCTGCCAAACCTGCGCACCTTAACCCACCCAAAATACACACAAATCAATTTGCAACAGTTTAGATAGGCCTGCATAAGTAACTGGTAGGTATAATTCCAGCTTCGAAGCAGAAATATTAACCAAATTAACATTTAACACTTGAGCATGAACGGGATAGGCTAAATCCTTCAGTCGTCCAACAATGTTGCACGGACGCAGTTCTGCGCTGTGTATACAACAACAAGGCCAGTGCATGCGCACAAGATAAGGAGGCTGACGTTGATGGGGCTGTTACGGAGACGGTCTATGAATAGGATGACAGAGGATGGACTGGATGAGAACGCTATTAACACTTTCCACACGGCTATTAGTTTCGCCAAATACAAAACAGATTTTTCAGAATCCTTTCCCAACTTTCAAAGTCTATCTCAAGGATTAATGAACAGAATACTAGGCATGTTTGTATTTATTTCAATGCATTTCTCCTGGTGATTCCAAATATGGTAATGAAATTCAATAATGTTGACATTTTTGAAACCTGCTGGACTGCACAAGAAATCTTCTTTGACACGGCGGTTTATTTGTTACCTCCACTAACTCTACAACAACATACACTCTTTAAAAAATCGGGGGTCACATTTCAACCTGAAAACATATGGTCAAAATTTGACCTTGTTTTTTACGTTGTGTGGGTAATTTGACCCCCTTGTTTTAAGAGTGTTAACAATAGAATGATGACAAAGGATATGTCATAACATTTTCCTATAAATCAGCTTATGTACGTAATATTGGCATTAATGTGCAAAATCGTTCATATCTGGCAGGGTATATAACAAAACCGTATGCACAGAAATAACAACTTTCGAAGCTAAGAGAGTGGTCATAAATACTTTGGTAGAGATTTAGGAAGTTGGGACCTCCAATGTTAAAATGTGTATCCCCTAAAGACAACTCATTTTTTTATTCCCCTATCCCATCTCCACCAAATTTGACCACAATCATGTTACATGAATTTCCGGTGTCCCCTTTTCAGTGTACTAAGCTTCAACAAACATGACAAGGGTCTCAAAATGGCAAGTTTGTTGAGTATTTATTTGCGTAATTGTTGGGCGTGCTTTTCAATAGGAACGAATTGTGCCGCTTGAATGATGTTACACAAGAGGTTAGCATTTATTCCGTATAGAACAACACTATTCCAATAATTACGCACATCACCACTCTCTTATGAGCAATCCCTTGCTATTTTGCTTGGGATTTTAAAATAGTTGTTTATGCATATAACCTAACATGTGTACTAATATTAAATTAACTTTCTTATTTCATCGGTGAATATAACATTTAAATTGTTTCTCATGTTATTTCATATTCCAGATTCTAACACATACTGGTGGATTTGTCCATAATTTACCCTGGGGAGGAGGGGGGGGGGGCAGTCAATTATCATGCTGTAAGCATGCATGACCAAATGTTTTGCCAGACCGCCCCCCTCCGAATACGTATTTCATCTGAAGTCAAGATTATTGTTTGTTTCTGCCCAAAATAAGAATGTATTACGCGCGAAACACACCCCATCGCAAAAACCCTTATTGCGCGTTCACACATGTTTACAGTGTAATGGTTGACTGCCCCCTCCCCCCCACCCCCGGGTTTACAGGTACTGGATATCAACCGTCACCCATATGGCACAGTGTTAACCATATATGTGGCCAGTCACAACAAAAAGAGCGTAAAGTCGCGGCGAAGATGTTGCTGAATTGAGCTAGGATAGCATGTTATTGATTTTTGCCGTTTGTTGTTATTTAGTATGGACCAAGCCCTTCTATTTATAGCGGGATTATAAAATAAATAGCCTGGCATGGCTGGTTATACTCTTAAAATAAGTATACGTACTGTCATTTTAGCATTCCCCTATAATAGAAGGTTTCAGTTTTATTATTGGTAAATAAAACTGAAACTGAAGGGACCTTGGGTCCATATACCAACAACAATTTAAACGGCAAATTAATAACATGCTATGCTGCCTCAATTCAGCAACATCTTCGCCACGACTTTACGCTCGTTTTGTGGTGCCATGTCACATGTGGCCAGTCACATCCAAATGCAGTTGAAGATATAGCAAAATGCAGTTGAAGATATTGACAAAATTAATCATGAAAAATAAAAATAAATACAAAAACCTGAAAATGCTACCAGTTTACCTCCCATAAAATATGACCACTTATTTCAGGTATCATTTTAAAACTACAAAGAGGTACGTTTTTCCAAAAATCAAATTTGCATTTTCATTTTGTACGACATTAGCCCCCTTTGATAGGACTGGTCACATATGGAACAGCATATTACTGTAAAACCGGAAATGTTTGTGTGCATTTTAATTTCGCTAGGAGCACTTACTCGCGAAAATATCATGCTGCGAATATTTCCTATCTACCTTGTAGCAATGCATTGCACAATTACATTAGTGAAATTGTTCATGCCGTGAATTAGGCCAGTATTGCCGAGTCGTGAAATTTTAAACTCACAAACATTTCGGGTTTTACAGTACATGTGCATTTTCCCGTTTTTCAGCCTTTAACAAGCACCGATCACATCCTTGTACTGTAAAAGTGGAAATGTTCGCGCGTGTAAATCTTCGCGCATTGCACATTTTGAACAATTTTGCTTGTTTTTATTTTCGCGATTTTGAGCTTCGATGCATAGACCTACATACAAAACGAATATATTCGCGCGTTTTAATTTTCGCGCTTGCTGATTTGAGCGCGAAAAGCGCGAAAATAAATGTAGCGCAAACATTTCCACTTTTACAGTATTTTAAATACTCATCTTTCTGTAAATTAAATATTCTGTGTGTCTGTGTGCTCCCTTTTAACAGGAAAATACACTATTACATAGAGGGCGAGGAAGCAGACTGGGATCAGTGAAGAAGACTCCGGCCATGAACCAGCTAAATGGATTAGTGGTATGTATGGGCTAATATCTTCTGAACATTTTGCACACACCAACGAGATAGATATACATAGAGCGCCCTGCTTGTCAAGAAAATGAAGTCAACAAATCAAAAATTAATTTTTGTGAAATTTCATCGTTTTACAAAATCAATCACATAAGTAGGTAAATATGCACATATTTTGGCCGAGAATCCCGTATCAAGATTTAAGATTGACCCAAAAAGGGCTGATTTCCAGTTGTTTTGAGTACCGTCTGCTCGCAAAATTGTATAAAGTTGCCGTATTATTTGCAAATCCACTAAATTCAATTGATTCATTCAGTAACCGTTGCTGCATTTGGTCGCAAGATTGCAAAATTGGCTTCACGCTTCACACTTGCGGCAACGGGTCCTGAAATAATATTACTGATTTCAGAGAATTATTTTGCTATCTTTTATTTAACACTGATATCTTATGTAGCTTAAACTAAGAAATTAAGATATCCAAAACAAAAGTTGATAACTATTTCTACATTTCTAATGTATAACTGATTGAATTCACTATGTTTTGAAAGATTTGGCAGTTCATCTATAATTGTACACGATTTCGAGCGCGAGATTTAGGATTGCATTGTAAATGGGCTGGCAATGACCCTAGCTACAGTCATCGCTCTACCTATATCTATCTCGTTGGCACACACTCATCTTTTTGTTTTACACAATTTGAAAACTTGGAACAGTTAGGATGTCAGCCTCGTGTTTTTGAGACTAGGATTCAATTTACACTGTTAAATGTCCTTGCACAATCGGACTTTGACGTTTTGACTCACATTCGAGCGCCCGATGTGTCTCTCTTTTTGATGGCGCGCATTTGTTGCATTGCTGAATATTTGCAATAGCTGTGCAGCCCCAACAAAAACGCATGACACAACGCGGTGCAGTTTCACGCTCAAAGGCTTGTGCATTGCATTTTTGATTCGTGTGGAATGTCATAATACAAAATTGTGTCGGATTTTTGATTCTGGGGGTGGGTGGGTGGGCAGGGGGAACCATGACCTACCGACCCTACCTGAGAGGTCTGTTTGCCCGTACAACAAGTTTTTTTGCCCCGTCGTCTAAAGGTCACTTTTTCACTACTTTGACCACCCTTGCTAAGGCCAACAAAAAAAAGAGTTGACTTGCCCTTTCCGACCGACCCAAATTTTCAGAAATCTAGGGTCGCTATTTTATTTTATTTTTTCATAAAAAAAATTTAAAAAATTGAAAGAAGCACATAACAATAAAGAAAGATGAAAACGTGTTTTTGAGTAGAATCTGCTTGTTTAAAAAAAAATCAAAAAAAAGAAAATCATTTTTTTTCTTCTTATAACGTGTTTTTGTGCAGTAAATTTTCAAAAATTTTCACCAAAAAAAATAAAAAATCCTACTGTCCGACCCTGACTTTGACCCTGAAAGGGCAAGTCAACTTTTTTTTTGTGGCCTAAGGGTGGTTTGTTGGAGTGCATTCACATGGATGTTTACAACTTTAATCCTTGAGTGATCCTGCCCCCACCCTGCCCCCTCCCCCGGGCTTAATCACTATTAATTTGAATGAATCTATTTCTCTCCAAACAGACTAATCTTAAAAAGAGGAGACCGGGCGAGTTGTCTCCGACAACAGAAGACGCTCCTGATTGCGGTAATGAGTTCACTCGTATTATGCAAAGAAGAAGGGAGCGATCGGAACAGCTCGACCAAAAGAGTGGGGGCAAATGTGAGTAGTGCTGTACTTATTTGTTGTCCTCTGTTGTCTTGTAATAAAGTAAGGATTTAAGGGAGCGATCGGAACAGCTCGACCAAAAGAGTGGGGGCAAATGTGAGTAGTGCTGTACTTTGTTGTTGTTCTCTGTTGTCTTGTAAGGCTAAATTAAAAAAATCATTTGTCTCAAAGCTCCCGCGTGCGTTAGTTTATTGATGCGCATTAGAAAAACAAAAATTTTAAGATTTTTTGATTTTTTGATTTTTTAAAAAAAAAAAATTAAAAAAAATCCCCAAAAATCTCAAAATTTCACAGATTTTTCAGATTTTCATTGATCACATCATTTTAAATACAAAAAGTCACTTTTACAAGGATTTCAATATTTTACAAAAATATATAAAAAAACTTTAAAAAAAACGCATTCCGCATTAGGTTTTGAAAAACTGAAGAGCTTTGAAACAAAAGATTTTTTTAAATTTAGCCTAATAAAGTAAGGATTTAAGGGAGGTGTTAACCCTTTGATGATGACATTTATCAAGCGCTGTAACTTTTGAACTAATTACACGATGTATATAAAAGTATACATTTTTGTAAATGAAATGAGTCAGAGAATCCATTTTTTGTATCAAATTTCACTAAAAATGCAGCTTTTCTAAGAATTTTGACACAAAAAAAAAAAAATCACTTTTTTGGCTCAACATTTTCGGTCAACGTAACAAAATCAGTTTTTTGTTTAAAAAAACACGAAATTGCACACAAATCATTTAAAAACACTTCTCTAGGATCTTTTTTTTTTTTTGATTTTTTTTTAACTCAAAAATAAAGTTTTTTGGTCTATCATTTCAAAACTAACAATTTGAATGTACAAAAAAAATACCCTAGAGAAAGAAGTGTCTTTAGATGATTTGTGGGCAAATTTGAGACACTTTTACTTTTCATTTTAGGACATCACTGCTTACATGCCTACTAACCTAAATTAAATATACTATACACAGTGCACACACATATCGTCGATGTTCTGCAAAACCTTGCATCTCTATCTGGCCCTTCAGCATATCTTTAACATTTGGGTAGTCTGCTTTAAACATGTTCTAGGGCCAAAAATGCACCTGTCAAAAACTTGCAATTGCTCTTGCCCCTGAACATGTCTAAACCAACACTTCCTATGTATAACCATTGGGCAGTTTTACTTTATTCATGCTGAAGGGCCAAAAACACACACCATGGTTTTGACAGAACAGCGACGATATCTTACGTGACATTTGAATTTGCCGGATATCATCTTTCTCTTTAAGGCATATTATGTGATCTTTTCCAGGGAGCGCCCTCTATTCTGGATTTTTTTTAGAAAGTAGATTTTCTTGCAGATTTACATTTCTGATCATAAATCGTACATACATTCCAAGTTACAGCGCGATACGATTCCTAATTACCTCAAAATCATGGTTTTAGAGTGAATTTAGACTAGAGTAAAATAAGTTGTCGGACATCAGACAGTTTATTTTCACTCTAAAACCATGATTTTGAAGTAATTAAAAATCGTATTGCCCTGTAACTTGGAATGTATGTACGATTTATGATCAGAAATGTAAATCTGCAAGAAAATCTGCTTTCAATTTTTTTTCGATGTTGAGGGCGTTCCCTGAAAAGGATCACATAATATACCTTTAATGGCATTGCAGCTTATAAATAATATGGAGTAGGGGAGACTAACACAAAGCAATTCTCATGTCTTTTCCCACATTTAAATTTGCCGGATATCATCTTTCGCTCGCATTGCAGCTTATAAATAATATGGAGTATAGGGTAGACTAACACAAAGCATTTCTCATGTCTTTTCCCAACTAATCCTCATCGCATACAGCCGCTGTAGCGCCACCATCACATAACATAGCTCAGACTGAGGAGTCGAGGTCAGAGAAAAAGGTCTCGAAACCTGTCCCTCCAACGCCAGCACCACGTACTGCCTCAAACAGGTAACGCATGACCTTTGACCTTAAGGTCACCATAAACTCATCTTCGTTGCTTTGCATGCTCTTTCATCTAACAGACACTTGTTTATTGTATGTACAGAATGGTGCAAAAAGGGTTCTCCCTGGGAGTAAGCTATCATGAATTAGTCTTGTACAATGCTATCATGAATTAGTCTTGTACAAAGCTATCATGAATTAGTCTTGTACAAAGCTATCATGAATTAGTATTGTAAAAAGCTATCATGAATTAGTATTGCACAAAGCTATCATGAATTAGTTTTATACAAAGCTATCATGAATTAGTCTTGTACAAAGCTATCATGAATTAGTATTGTACAAAGCTATCATGAATTAGTCTTGTACAAAGCTATCATGAATAAGTCTTGTACAAAGCTATCATGAATTAATTTTGTACAAAGCTATTATGAATTAGTCTTGTACAAAGCTATCATGAATAAGTATTGTACAAAGCTATCATGAGTTAGTCTTGTACAAAGCTATCATGAATAAGTCTTGTACAAAGCTATCATGAATTAGTGTTGTACAAAGCTATCCGTTAATTAGTGTTGTACAAAGCTATCCGTGAATTAGTGTTGTACAAAGCTATCCGTTAATTAGTGTTGTACAAAGCTATCCGTTAATTAGTGTTGTACAAAGCTATCCGTTAATTAGTGTTGTACAAAGCTATCCGTTAATTGTGTTGTACAAAGCTATCCGTGAATTAGTGTTGTACAAAGCTATCCGTTAATTAGTGTTGTACAAAGCTATCATGGATTAGTGTTGTACAAAGCTATCATGAATTAGTGTTGTACAAAGCTATCCGTGAATTAGTGTTGTACAAAGCTATCCGTTAATTAGTGTTGTACAAAGCTATCATGAATTAGTGTTGTACAAAGCTATCTGTGAATTAGTGTTGTACAAAGCTATCCGTTAATTAGTGTTGTACAAAGCTATCCGTTAATTAGTGTTGTACAAAGCTATCCGTTAATTAGTGTTGTACAAAGCTATCATGGATTAGTGTTGTACAAAGCTATCCGTGAATTAGTGTTGTACAAAGCTATCCGTTAATTAGTGTTGTACAAAGCTATCATGAATTAGTGTTGTACAAAGCTATCATGAATTAGTCTTGTACAAAGCTATCATGAATTAGTCTTGTACAAAGCTATCATGAATTAGTCTTGTACAAAGCTATCATGAATTAGTCTTGTACAAAGCTATCATGAATTAGTCTTGTACAAAGCTATCATGGATTAGTCTTGTACAAAGCTATCATGATTTAGTCTTGTACAAAGCTATCATGAATTAGTCTTGTACAACGACTTCTTTAATAGCTTTATGCCGTAACACATGTAGACTATGCGCTACCCTTCCTCTTTTGTAGGATTGAATTCACTGCCTTGGCACTGACAGCCTAGCTGGTCTACATTTTTTGGACCGATAGCCCCTGGGTTTGAATCCCAGTATAGTCAGATTTTATGTAAAACATTTGCTTTCAATAATTTGGCTAATTTGTGATATAGCTTACTCGTAGTTAACACTAAAAAAGGGAGCAGTATATCAGAGGCGGACGTCTCAAATTCCTGTTTTGTTAAACAACAATATTTTGGTCGGTTATGATGAAAACTGCGTTTGTCCACAAGTAAAGTCAGTGTCATAATGATGTGGACATAATTCTAACAATGCATGCGTATGAGCGTACGTGCGTAAATCTGGAAGTGCGTAAACCTGGAAGTGCATACCAGATGATTTCAAGAAAAATCACCACGCGTCCCGATAGGTCAATCATGAAATCTTCACGCGCATGCATGCATAGTTGTTCACACATTTTCATGCAGCTGGACGCAGCTCTGCGAACAACAACAAAACATGCTTGCGTGAAATATAGCTTGAATTTCGTCTATAGCATTTAATTATGACACTGACAGTGGCTATAACCTAATGCAACTTTGAATTCCTATAAATATAGTTGTAGCAATTTCTCAGTGGTAATGTGTCGATAACAGCATGGCAAATAAACATAAATAAAAGCAAAAGTTTGAAGACAACCTGGCAAAACTGGCACATTTCTATAGTTTGATCAGTTCAAAATTACAGCAGCGAATAAATACAGAAGGACATGGGCGGGCATGAAGGCAACAATCGCACTAGTGCATCATATGCAAGACGCGTGCGTGCGTGCGTACGGCCAAATCCATGTGCATGTGATGTGGCCATATATTCGTGTGCATACACTTGGATTACTTTTGCGCGCGGAGAGATAAAAAACGAATATTTCTCGCCAATTTGGAACTGATTATACTATAGAATGCTGTGATGCATGCCAATACAAGCACTGTGCGGCCGTAATTTAGCAAAACAGCGTAACTCGAAATATTGAGTTTTTTTGAGTTACATATGCATTTCTGGGGAAATCGAGGGCGCTCTTTTCATCTGTGAGAGTCTCAAAAGACCTCGACGCACCGTTTTAAAGATAGTGTAACGTATCTCAGCCTTATTTTGCAACTTTATGCATTTTAATATGGTAAAACAGCGTATCTCGAGTTACGTGTTTCAAAATCTAGTATTTTCATGGCAAAACAGTGTATCTCTAAGTTACGCGTCTTTTCCAAACAACTATTTTGCTACGAGATACGCGGGTTTGGCGAAAAAATAGTAACCAAAGAATTACACGTAACTTTGAGTTACGCTGTTTTGCAAGATTAACTCTGCGAATAAATAGATGTCGAATTGGCAAACCCGCATATCTGGACAAAATCAGCTGTCTTTAGTAAAAATAGTTTACTTTACTTAAGTTTTTAAAAAATTAAAAAAATTAAACATAATGCACGTTTCCATTTTTAAATCAATTTCCTTTGTAAATAATAGAGATAATGCAAACACTCAAACTTTAAAGTGCTCATAACTCAAAAACGTCATTTTCGAGTTACGCTGTTTTGCCAAATTACGGCCGAGTGCGTTTACAAAGAGAAGCAATAACGCATGACTGCCATTGCATTTGCGCATGTGTGAATACTTTGTTTAACCATTCCCCCTAAGGCCATATAACCAGCGCATGATATGGATCCATGATCATCCCTATCCCTCTCTATACCTTCCCACAGCAGCCTAAGTCTTTATCCCATAATACTACAAAATATAAAATTAGATAGGGGCTTTTCTTTTGTTCAGCTCCGGCGAGGTAAATTATGAACGCTGCTGGAACATGTATGTTACAAAGAACAGTCATATAATTATAATGATATATGTCGGTTGAGGAATTATATCCGGGATTTCTATGTGGGACCCCTAGTGCGTGGCCACAATGCTACACTACTAGATCAACTGTTTTGGCAAAGTCGTTGATAAAGATATATAGTATGCTGATCCCCATACTTCTTTCAAAACTAAAATAATGGAGCGATTAGCATTTTAAACAATGGGAATTGTTCATTAGGACCCCAACTTCTGGTGGGTACTATTCAGTCTCTAATTGCTATCAAGTATTACGTGCGCTAGGGCGGTGAGAATTGAGTGCAAAATGTCGCAAGTTGTAAGGTGGTTCCATGTTTAAAAATGGTTACAGACCGAAATGTGATGCGATGCGGGAAGATCATCGAGGCTGCTAGTGATACTTTTCGGTATCCTGATTGGCATCTGCTTTCATACATTTTATATATTCAAATACTTACTGGGTAAGGAAGCAATGCAGAGTGCTCAATGCAATGCAAAACGAAATATAGAAGTCACTTTTGTTTGTCTTTTTTGTTTGTTTTTGATTATCCACTATTAATGTTATAACTCACCGTATGTAGTAATATTATAATAATATTTTTATTCTGCAATGTGTACATCATCAGTATACAGTAATGTCCATGCCTCTGACAACATGTATCCGAATTTGTTACGTTTATGATTTATTAAGGGTGGCCAAATATATTTGCGAGCTCTGCTCTGATTTTGGTCAGCCCACCAATGTATTTACTTAAAATTATTGTATATGTATTATTGGTAAATAAAACTGAAACTGAAACTGAAAGTTGGACCTTTTGGAACTGTAGTTGCTACTCGAGTTTCACGCTTGTGCGATCATCAGACAACTGGTTGTCTAATGATTCGCACAAGCGTAAAATATTTAGATCAACACTAGGGCTTGAATTTAACATGCCCATTGGAAATATCCACTTGTGAATATAGCGTGGAATTTGTAGTACTGTCTCTCTTGCACATGGATGTGACCAGAGAGGGGCAGGCAAGATCATCCTTAATAAAGTTGTGTTCCAAAGTTTGAGTTGCATAGCTCTAATGGTTCTTATTTTAGACGCACAAGATGCTGTGAACTGAACCCACGGCTGTTTGACTGTCCGATTTATAATTAAAATTATGGAATAAAAAGTGATTACATAGTGGCCCAGTTATGGTTTGACCTGATTAAGGTAGCGCTAATGAATACGAGTATACGGTGAAAATTTCACGAAAATTGTTCGAACCATTTTTAAATTATCGGCATTTTCTACTTTACACACATTTTACATGTAACTCTATGGGAAATGTGGCCGATGAGGGCGCTATTATAGTAAATAATAATATTCAAAGCTCTATTTCTCAGAAATGGCACCAACAAATGTTCTGAAATTTCTACAAAAGATGGCCAGTATATTCAGGTACTCGAATAAGTTAAAACTAGAACCGGGCCAGCAAGTTACGGTGTTCTCAGAATAAAACGGACACATTATGTGGGATCAAACAGCCGTGTACCCATTGAGTAGTACCTCCGCTGCCAGAAGGCTCTCCCCTCTGTTGCCCCTCTGAAGTGATATGACAAATCATGTATATTAACCCAAAACAATTAGTTGGTTATGCTCCCCTGATCACAAGCCTCTCCCCCTCCTCTTTCCCCCCCTTAATAAAGACCCAATGTACGCAACTAGTATTGCATGCCTGTGTGTGTTCAATGATAACTGATCAACGCTTGTTTGACGCCACTCTATACAGGTTGACAAAGAGCGCCAGCCTCGACAGCGGAATAACCGACCAGCCGCCTAACAAGAAAAACCTGGAGGAGCAGACCAGTGACTCCAGCATACAGACTTGTCCAGATGGCGACACCGTCTCCGTCCTGACGGATTCGGACCGGGGTTCCGCGGGTGACATTCAGCTGCAAACCAACCCGGCGTTCGAGGAGAACTACATGGAAGGCGACGAATCGTACTCTAGCATCGGCGAAATCGCGACGTCGGAGGGCAGCGAAAACACGCCGGCGTCTTTGAACGCGCGCGAATGGATATTGAGTGCGTTAGATGACCTGTGATGATAACTTAATAGTAATATTTTCTAATTTTTGTTTTTTTATAATTATGATTTGATTTTTTGTTTTCATTTTACACATTTTTGAAATGTAAAATTGTACAAAATATTTGGATGTAAATGTGAATATTTCATTGAAAATGTGTTTTTGTAAAAAGATAAAATGTTTTAATTTAATGAATAATCTGATAATGCTTCCTTGTGAGAAATTTGAGAAATGAGAAGTATCAACAGAGTTTTTATATACAATTTTAGTTTCTTACAAGAGAGGAACCGTGGACGTTATAGTTCGCAGTCCTGTTTAAAATAAAGGGTCAGTTTTGGCCTCCCCAAACCAGATTTTCTTTTGGTCAAAATTTGAACTACATATCCACTCTTTATCATGCAAGGTTAAAAAAAACACCAATTATATCTTTTATCAGCTGCCAAGTTCAGTAAAGGCCCCCGAATGCAAGACAATGTCCTCAAAAATATTGCGTCCCCAGACGCGAAAATGCAATGTAACGAGAAGCCTGGCCTAATATAAGGGTAGTCATTTGCAGCTGTATTACAATGAATCTGCATCAGTTTTCCCAGTGATTTTCCCTATGCCTCTACTTCCAAATCCTAGCTTTTTCACTGCAGTACCATAACTCAAGCTTATTATATTAGACCATAAGGCCTAAAAAAAAGAGGTTTGATTGGCGTAACATAGAAGAAAAAATAGGGTAGGTATGTCGGATTTTTTTTTTGATTTTTTTTAAATCTGTAAAACGTCTATGAAATTTTATATACCAGCACACATATACCATACAGACATAAACAAATGGCACAAATATACATTTTCACTGTGTTTTTTTCTTTTTCACACACACAAAAAAATAAAAATTAAAAATAAAAAAATTAAAAATTAAAAAAATGTTTAGGGTCGGGGGTTAAAATAGGGTCGGTCGGGGGTTAAAATAGGGTCGGTCGGGTTACGCCAATCAAACTTTTTTTTAGGCCTAATACACTGACAATTCTTTTGGTTTCAGAGAGAGCCACAAAATCACTCAAATCTTTTGAACAAACAATTTAAATCTCAGGAGACAGAATATGCCCACCTTAACACTTTCCACGCGGCTATTAGTTTTACCATACAAAACAGATTTTCAGAAAACTTTCCTAAATGGCAAGGTCTATCTGAAGTATTACTGAACCAATACTAGGCATGTTTGTACTTATGTCAATGCATTTCTCATGGTGGTTCCAAATATGGTAATGAAATTCAATAATTTTGACATTTTTTAAACATTTTGTGAAATTTTGGAATGTCGTCTGCAGCCGCCTGCCGCATGGAAAGTGTTAAATTTAGAATCACAACTGTGGCTTTAAACACTTTCCATGCGGCTATTACTATTATTTTTACCATATGCAAAACAGATTTGTCAGAAACCTTTCCCAATTTTCAAAGACTATCTCATGGATTACTGTACCAATACTAGGCATGTTTGTACTTATTTTAATGCAATTCTCATGTGTTTGCAAATGGTGATGAAATCAAATATTTAACATCTTTGAAACATTTTGTGAAATTCTGGAACTGTTGTCTGCCGGTGGGGGTGGGGGGGGGGGGGGCTGGTAGGTACTCAAATATATATTTAGTATGGATGTGCCACCAGCAAAATGAAAATTAACCCAAACATTTACAATTTTTGGAGGGAAATGGACCAGTATGTTTACCGGAGACCCATAATTTTCATATTGAAATACAGCAAAATTAAGGATTTGAGACCCATAAATTTACCAACAAACGGCTTTGTAAAGGGGTCATTCATTACCAGAGGGTGAAAAATTGGACCCTATTTGCGGCCCATCACCCGTAACCTCATATCCACTAAGTACCCCCTGGTCGGTCGTCTATAGACAACTTTTCATTTCATGAACTTGAGTCAACCCCTCCTCCTAGGGGGGTGGAGGAGAGGGGGGGGGGGGGGGGGGGGAGATGAGAAGACAACAAATGAGTTTTTCCAGCTATCATGTGATACGTGTGTTATGTTCCCACCTTATTATTTTATGATTGTAATACTAGCATAGTGTTTGTAGCCATAGTGTACACAGTAGTATATTTTACACAGTATTAACACAGGTAATTGATAAATCTACCATACACACATTTAGATTTTGCAGCCACAAGGTCGTATCTACAAATGGCTGCTATGTGTAATAGTGTATTTTCACACAAGGGTGCACCAATAGCATCGCCTGTTTAAGGCAGCTATAGCAGGATAGTGCTTTCTGACATCATGCTAGATATCTTATACTAGCTTTATGCTGTCTACATTAACATGCTTTATTCCTTTTATGGTCCTGGACCATGATGTCGGGCCAAAATCTCACACAAACTGTCAGGTGTGGTGAAGTTGCCATAAAGTCACCCCTTGAGGCTTGAGCACTGCCTTCCTATCTAACGGTGTTTATGATTTGGTTGATTACATGGTATACTCATATGAATAACCAATTCAAATACCGCTTCAGAAGTATTTCACTCTAATCTTTATCAGATTCAAATATTCTGTAACAATGTATCTGATTGGTGCAATAAATAATATGTCCATCTTTCTCATCTTTCTGACCAATCGGCAGGCAGCTCCCAAGTGGCTAACCTATATGAAGCACTTATCAGAATTGAAAGCAGCAGATAATACACTGTAAACAATTACAGGCAATCAAGGAGACCTGGATCTATGAAAAGATACCATGAGGAGATGAATTGCGCCCCGGGGGGGGGGGGGGGGGGGGGCGGACTCAACTTTTTTTGGGGTAGGGGTGTGCGCCCAGGGTCTCAAAAAGGGGGGGCTACAGAACTGAACTGAGTGGATTTTATGACGAAAAATAGGGTCTTAGGAACTGATTTTTTCCAAAAAATAGGTTTTGAGAACTGGCCTATAGTTCAATTTTCGATTTATTTTGGTTAAGAACGCAACATTTTCAAAGAATTAGGGCTTTGGAACACAAAATTGGGGCTTTGGAACGCAAAATTTCGCGATTTCTGAATTTTCAATAAAATTGGGGTCTTAAGAACTGATGCAGGCTCAAAAGTGGGGGGGGGGGGGGTCTTAAGAACTAGCAGCAGAGGGTGAAAAAGGGGGTCTTCAGCGCGGCACATACCTATATCCTTTTCAAATGTCAGTGCCCCCCCCCCCCCGGGGAATTACGATTATGAATTAGCAATGTATGAGTGCAAACCAATATTTAGAATGTAAAAGAATTGTATGTGTTACTTAGATTGTATTTCTCAGAAGTCTACATTGTGATTTTTTAAAAGCTAGAATCATAAGTTCATTGTCACGTATTGATCTTTAAAAAAGTGTAAATGGAAAATAGTGGTTTTTTTTATATGAGATGAAACTTTGTACTCAAGATTAAAGGTAGATGGTCCGATTACTGGCCCGATTTTCATCTTGATGTTTTCTATTTGACATGAAAGGTCATCCTTAAAATTGTCGCATTCCAAAGTTTGAGTTGCATTTCTCCCCATGGTTCTATTTTTAGAAGCACAAGGTCACAAAACATTTGCCCATTGAGTTGTTAACAAACTGGTTGGTGGTTAACCACCTTTGGCAGTAATTCACCACATTTTAGCCTGTGATTTATAAATGGATCATTTTTTGGCCTCTAATATTTTACAGACATAATGAGAAAAATATGGGGATTCTTCGATATACAAAAATATCTTGATGTGAAAAAAAAATCATAGCCCCCAAAAAGTGATCGGAACATACACCTTTAAGATAATGTTCACCATTTGATGCTGATGCGAGTGTGAACACATTAAGAAGATTTCTTGTGCAGTTTCAGCATGCTTAGGAATTTTTTTTTGTTATGTTGTCCTCGACCGCCCGCTCGTCATTTTAGGGGCCGCTCCAATTTTTTATTTTTTTCAGATTTTTTTTATTTTAAAATCGTATATTTTTTAATAAAAAAAAATTGTCTCATTCTTTTTCTTTTTTTTTTCAGATTTTTTTTCTTCAGATTTTTTTAAAAACAGTTTAAATGGCATTAATATTACATTAAGTGTTTATAACATCTATGTGCGGCTCTTAGAGTGATTTGAACTTCTTGTTGGCTGAATTTTGAGCTTCTGCTGGTAAAAGAAAATTTTTAAAAAAATCAAAAAAATTCGCCCGCCCGCCCCTCCTCTCTGAAAGCTGTCGAGGGACAACATAACACTTTTTTTTTTGCCTTACCATCACTACAGTGCCAACCGGACTCCCCAGCCCCCTGCCCCCCCCCCCCCCCCCACCCCCCCCCCCCCCGCCCCCCACACAAACAAACAACAACACGCCCATACACAGATCCAAAAAGTTGGATAGCACGGCCCTCTTTTGACGTAAATGCGCCAATTATGAATTATGTACAGCTGAAATTCACCCGACTTCTCCCTTCTAATAATGCTATCAAAGGTCATATAGGGGTCAAATTGCAGAAATGCTCATTTGATTTGTATTAATTTGGTGTTATACTTCTTACCGTCAGCGAGAGTGCGGGGGTTGCCCTGCACTGGTAGCCGACAGACTGGCGGTGAGTTACGAGTAAAATATTCATGAACGAATAAAGCTCATCACATTCAACTAAAAATGATACCTATTGAATTATGTAAGCTTTTCAATAGGTTTAATATTGGTGGTTTCATGAATATCTTGCTCATAGGTAGAACTTGAGTTTATTAGTTATCCCTGCATGTTCACACAATACGGAAAAATACCTATGGTTTGGCATGTCATATCACATTCGGCCTGCGGCCTCATGTGATATGGCACAAACCATAGGTATTTTTTCCGTATTGTGTGAACATGCAGGGGATAACGAATTTATCGTTTTAGTCCCAATAAAAATTGTATTAAACACTCGCGGAAAACTAAACGTCAAAATCTAGTTAGAGCAAGGCGCTGCTGAATTCTCTTCCCTTCCTTACCTCCGTAAAATACAACCCTTTAACAGGCTCTGCACCATCGCCTCTGTCCATAAAATCATCGCAAAAAACATGTCTGGTTAGGTTATATGCAGATCATTTATTTTTTGGCGTGGGTTAGACCTTTTTGCAGTATATTTCGGCCTCAGAATGTAACAGAAATCGACTCGGTTGCATTTAAATCATCCGCCATTTTATATGTTTATTTTACATGTCGTATTTTGAGCAACTCTTCCACAGACGCAAAGCAATCGCTTTACACGTAATATCATTTCGCGCCATCTGGTAACGCGGTTAAACGACGATATGGAATATATCGTGTGGTTTGACTTGTTGTTTACACGATATGGATCAGATTTCATACGTGTTAACCAATGAGATTGAAGTATGTACACTTACTAAACGATAATACATGATAGTGAGGTTTTAAATGTGTTACGGGACTGGGAACATAATGAGAATTCAACTGGTTATAAACCTATGGAATTATGTTAGCTTTTCAATAGGTTTAATATTGGTGATTTCATGAATATCTTACTCAAAGGCAGAACTATTTGTTCATGTTATAAATACCAAATTTATTGGCCTCTACTGTAAAAGTGGACATTTTTGCACTACACAAAGTTCCGCGCGATTCACGCTCCAATTGTCAACTGCGTAACTAATAACATGCGAATGCATATCTTTTGCGTATGTGATGAAGCTACAAATGAAGAGGTATTTTGCAAAAGGGCTATGGTGCATTTTTTCAAAAAATGAGTTTGATATAGAAATGTATAGGGAAAAATCATATGTTTCAAGGAAACAAAGTCATTTTTTTCAAAAATACCTACATCTCATTGTAAACAGGCCATTGATATTGTTGTTTTGTTGCAAAAGGGCCTGTATCCAGAATTAAATCGGGATACAGGCCCTTTTGCAACAAAACAACAACTTCAATGACTGTTTACAATGAGATGTAGGTATTTTTGAAAAAAATGACTTTATTTCCTTGAAACATATGATTGTGACCTATACATTTCAATATCAAACTTATTTATTTGAAATGAATAAAATAAATGATTTTTTGTGTGTGGTATTTTTTCTTTATGTACAAACAGATGGAGTTTTGTTGCAAAGGGCCTACATCCAAATTTTCAAAAATGTAAACATGATTCTAAAAAAAAAATTAAAACTAGCACATTTAAAATTTATTCAATTTCAATTAGTATGTAGTGTACCTGTTTCATAATCCATTCAGTTTTTTCAATTGCTCAACTTGAATATTTAGAAACAGTTTTTTGACTTTTTCTCAAAGTAAGAGCCAAGTGGATGTAGGCCCTTTTGCAAAATACCTCTTCAAATTGTGAATTTCAAACATACAAAACAGTTACAAATTGGCAAAGTGCGAACAATTAATGGTACAAAAATTACCACATTTACAGTTACTGCTCGGCCGTAATTTGGCAAAACAGCGTAACTCGAAAATGACGTTTTTGAGATATGAGCACTTTAAAGTTTAAGTGTTTGCATTTCTCTATTACTTACAGAGGAAATTGATTTAAAAATGGAAACGTGCATTATGTTTAATTTTTTTAATTTTTAAAAACTTATGTAAAGTAAACTATTTTTACTAAAGATACAGCTGATTTTGTCCAGATACGCGGGTTTGCCAATCCGACATCTAATTATACCGCAGAGTTAATCTTGCAAAACAGCGTATCTCAAGTTACGTGTAATTCTTTGGGTTACTATTTTTTCGCCAAACCCGCGTATCTCGTAGCAAAATAGTTGTTTGGAAAAGACGCGTAACTTAGAGATACGCTGTTTTGCCAAGAAAAATAATAGATTTTGAAACACGTAACTCGAGTAACGCTGTTTTACCATATTAAAATGCTAAAAGTTGCAAAATAAGGCTGAGATACGTTACGCTATCTTTAAAACGGTGCGTCGAGGGTCTTTTGAGACTCTCACAGATGAAAAGAGCGCCCTCGATTTCCCCAGAAATGCATGTAACTCAAAAGTCAATATTTCGAGTTACGCTGTTTTGCTAAATTACGGCCGTGCTATACTATAAACCCCACCTCTGACCTGACCTCTGACCTAGTGATTAATTTTTGTATACATTTTGTACATTTTTTGTTGCTATTTGCTACATGTACAGTGTGACTAATTGCGCAACGACAATAAATTGTTCTCAACATTTTTTTTTACTATGTGACATTGAAATTCCATGTTTGACAGTGGTTTTTCAACATTTGTACGTAAAATGTTTAACTATGTTTTATCGATATATTTGCAAAGGCCATGTTTTATAATTACGATCTTTTATACAATTTTTGTGCCCATCTTTTTGTATTGTTTTATGGTTAGCTTTTATATGTTTACTTGGGATATGCAGCGAGAGCATATTAAGTCTATTATTTACCTGATTATTATACTCACCATTGTGTGGACTGCTTTATTCTGTTTTGGAAACAAATTGACTAATTACGTGACAAAAAACCTGTACCACCCACAGAGTCCGACCCACCCATTTTTTTCGTGTTTTTTTCACATCACTTGTTTATTTGAAATACAAGATGCGGTTTTTAATTTTTAATTATAATTTTTTTTTGAAGGGGGAGAGTTTGTTGTGTTTTGTCTAATGCTAATAATATATAAACACAACACCAAAAGTAAGTCCCCCCCTAAACAATTTGTCATAACATCGTAAGATAAAACATTTTGCCAATAAAACTTAGTTAGAAATAATCCTATGACTGTTTCCGAAGTGATGTTTGAAAATGAAAGATTTCCATTACTTCATGGCTGAATGAGCTCAAATGGAAGACAAAAACTGCCCTTCTCAAAAGTCACAAAAGTTATGAATTGCTTCTCACTAATGGAAAAGTACCCGTGGCTGAGCAAAACTTTACCTGTAATGTGTAATCAATTCATGATCATTCAGCCATGTAAATCCCATTCTTTGGCTCAGATATTAGCATAGTGAGTTGTGACCTTTTGAGAAGGGCAGTTTTTGTCTTATTTTTGAGCTTATTCAGCCATGAAGTCATAGACATCTTTCATTTTCAAAACACCACTTAGGAAACAGTCATAGGATTATTTCTAACTAAGTTTTATTGGTAAAATGTTTTATCTTATCATATGATGTTTATGACGATTTTTTTAGGGGGGGGGGCTTACTTTTGGTGTTGTGTTTAGTATAGAGGGTGTCCCAAATGTGACGTGATCAAGCGAAATGAGTTACATGTCGGCAGTTTTCAAAGTTGATATTTGTTCATCATTTAAAAGCAGATGGGAAATGCTACAGTATGGTCCAAACTACACTTAAATTGAATCTCTAGTTTTTAAGTTACACAAAATTTACGAACTGAGAAAACACAGTAAAACATCAGGAATTTGTGACTTCTTTTTGCCCGGGGGGGGGGGGGGGGGCAGTCAAACATTATGTTGTACACATGCGTGACCCAAAAAAAACGCGTAAAAAGGGGTGTTTTTTCAGTGTTGGACGCGTCACGCGAGTGACGCGTTAAGGGTATCAAAAACACTGCTCTTCAAGAAAAAGGGTGGCTTAAAATCCCGGCTTAAAATACAGGTCGAACGTGTTTAGGGTAACTTATTTTGTTCCCCGTTAAATAGACAAAACTTGTTTAGGGGTCATATTCTGGCAAGAACTTGTTTAGGGGTCAAATTTGCAAGAAAGTGCGCTAAAAACTTGTTTAGGGGGTAATTTTGCTTGCATGGTAAAAACTTGTTTAGGGGGTGTCTGGAAAAAATTTGGTCACGCATGTGTACACCATTATGTTTGACTGGGTCCCCCCCCCCCCCCCCCCCCCCCCCGGGTCTTTTTGCCTGTATCTCAAAATCAATATTCCCGATATCCAACTCATTCCATGTTGATCGCAAGAATGTCATCAAATACCATTTTATTCATATAAATCAAAGTTTAAATGCATTTGTAGGGATATTGTCATCATGCAATGTGTGTATGGGGTGCGTATATTTCCCTTTGCTTAGGTTCGACCTGTTCAGTGCTCTCATATGATGTCAGACTTCAATCTCAACCCAACTTGGTGACAATAACGCTTTGGGAAATGGGGACTTGAGATAACTCGTGCGGTGTACCCAGATTGACCTATAATGACCCCTACATGACCTTTGACCCAATTTTTCTTAAGGCTCTCTCATATGAATGAAAAGTGCAGACTACGATCTCAACCAAACTGCGTGACAATAGCCAGGGGGATTCGCAAGGGTCTAGACTTGCAGTATTTTTAGATTTAGTTTGATTAAATATCAATGATATTTGTCCAATGAGATGGTGCTTGCAGTAATTTGCATAAATTTACAAAAATATTTGTATTTACTAATTTTAACTATGTGTGTATGTATACAAATATAAGGGTGACACTCATGGTACATAAATTATATATGCCGCTCTAAGGCCAAGTAACAAAAACTACGTGTTTCACGTCACCGCCCGCACCAATTTTTGACGCCCCCGCCCGCACCAATTTTTGACGCCGCTCCAATATTTTGTTATTTGTTATTTTCAAAAATTCCTTCAAAATTCCAAAAACAGAAACACTCGTCGGCATAGATAGTGGTACGAATATCGAAACAATTCCTGCAAAAAGCTTGTCATTTGGCTTCTGAAAAATAACAAAATATCCAAAAATAACAAATAGTAACGGCCGCCCTCACTGTTTTTAAAAAAAATCCGGACGAGAAACGCATTATTTTGTTACTTGGCCTAATAGGTTGCTATTTTTGCAAGAAATCCCTAAACCTGGTATAAATTTGTGCTTAAAAATCACTAAACATGGTCAAGAGATTATCTGTGTAGCGCCTTCTTTACCGTCCCCCAGAATCTACTGTAAAGAATGAAATGTTCATGTGCATCAACATTTCATGAATTTCTTGAGTGCAGCCGACTCGCGAAATTTTCATGCACACGAATGTTTTTCTTTTGTAGAGGCCTATAATGACTACAATACACTACACATTCTCGAAATGTTTATGCCATGAAAAAAGGCAGAAGTCGGTGATTCGCGAAAATTTAATGTCGCAAACATTTCATGCTTTACAGTAACATCAATACCCCATACCTCACTAATACTTGGTTGGGTATTTGTTCGAATATTGGATTTTGTTTACTGTTTCTTTTTGTCCTACATACAATAAGGCAACACAAAAAAACACCTGTTTGTACGGGCATGACCGACATATTTCTTTTTGATTAAGTTAACATTTTTGGACATTTGTGAAACAATTATGATTTTTGTTTGGAAATTGTTAAAGGAAGGGTCCTGCAAGCATTATTTGTTAGAAAAATAATTATCGAGCCGAAATTTCGTAATTATATAGAACAAAACACCATACTAGTCACAAAAATGAATAAAAACTGCCATCACTCAATATTCAATTTTTAAAATTCGCGGCGATCGAAAGTCCCGGTGTCGATGACGTCATGGGTATCGGTGCTAAAATTTGTGCATGTGCATTGTATAACTATGACATCATCGACACTGGGACTTTCGATCGCCGCGAATTTTAAAAAGTGCATGATGAGAGATTGCGTTTTTTATTTGTTTTTGTCATAAGTGTGGTGTTTTGTGCTATATAATTACAAAAGTTGGGCTCGATAGTTATTTTTCTAACATATAATGCACACTTTTATGCTTGCGGGACACCTCCTTTAAAAATTCACCAAAATGTTGATGAAATGTTTGATTCCTCCATCAATAAAAAACAAACACCCCGGCCCTATGGACTGCCCTACCTGAGAGGTCAGTTTCCCCGTAGATTAGTTTTGTTTTTTCATCACCAAATGGTATGGTTAATTTGAATTTTAATGGACCCAAGACAAGAATCTTTTTTAATGAAATAATATTTGTACTATAACAATTGTCGATGAGATGAGAAATTAAAAGAAAACTATCACAAAATAATACATGTTTATTTGTTAGCTTTGTTTTTAATGTCTCTAATAAGGTCACATGATAATAATATCTTAATTTTATAACACGCCTTTAACAACCTGAAATTTGAACATATGAAGAGGTATTTTGCAAAAGGGCTATGGTGCATTTTTTCAAAAAATGAGTTTGATATAGAAATGTATAGGGAAAAATCATATGTTTCAAGGAAACAAAGTCATTATTTTCAAAAATACCTACATCTCATTGTAAACAGCCATTGATATTGTTGTTTTGTTGCAAAAGGGCCTGTATCCAGAATTAAATCGGGATACAGGCCCTTTTGCAACAAAACAACAACTTCAATGGCTGTTTACAATGAGATGTAGGTATTTTTGAAAAAAATGACTTTATTTCCTTGAAACATATGATTGTGACCTATACATTTCAATATCAAACTTATTTATTTTAAATGATTAAAATAAATGATTTTTTGTGTGTGGTATTTTTTCTTTATGTACAAACAGACGGAGTTTTGTTGCAAAAGGGCCTACATCCAAATTTTCAAAAAATGTAAACATGATTTAAAAAAAAATTAAAACTAGCACATTTAAAATTTATTTCAATTTCAATTAGTATGTAGTGTACCTCTTTCATAATCCATTCAGTTTTTCAATTGCTCAACTTGAATATTTAGAAACAGTTTTTGGACTTTTTCTCAATAAGTGCCAAAGTGGATGTAGGCCCTTTTGCAAAATACCTCTTCATATATGTAATGCTTATATACGTACTAACTATACCATCTAAAACTATGGAGCTTAATTTGCAGTATTTTCATGTGAAAGTCATGGATTTGATTAGCGCTTTGACTTGCGATGTGATCATATAGAAACGACCCCCAATTCATCTAAAAGGCCACAGATGGCTTCTCACTTTATTTGTTTCATGTTTATTCAAAATATCCTTGAAGACCACCTATTGCTTGTTACGTGATGCTTAGTCATGAACTCCCTGATACAATTGGTGACGACTTTTAACAAAAATACCAAAAAAAAGTGAAAAGCACTAATATACCTTCAGAAATGTTGAGAAAATATCTTTATTTTTCATTTTTACTGATTGTTTTTGAAGAAATCTTTAATACATGAGAGGGTTTCTATCAGAGGTATGCCACTGAGCTTGCCGATCGGGTCCACTTTTAAATTGAACTTAGTCAGCATAGAATTGGTGGCGCTATACCGATCAGGCGTGATTGCAGACGTGTGATTGTAGCAGGCAACGCTGGCCACGCGTCTCTCAGGCGACCCAATTTGGCAACGGGAGTGCACCATTGTGAATTATTTTTAACAGTCATCGCCCGGTTAACGATAAAAATCCTTCTAATTATGATGTATTTGTCAAAATGATCGGTTTAAAATTCGCGATTACGTGTAATATTCACTACGAATTCAAAATTTAAGTTTCGCGTGGCCGCCGTCGTCTGTTTAAATCTACAGCGCCCCAAAACCTATGCTGACTAACATGCCGTTTAGTGCAGTTAAACCTGGTTAAACATTGTTAAACGCGTTAAACGCCAGTCACCGACGCATTCCAGACGATTATCATAATTTATTCAAAAGGACCGTTTTCGCTACGTACGTTAGTATACGACTTTCCTATCCCAAAGTTAATAGTATCCCTGTTTCTATGTCCTTTATCATTTATCTAAACAAAGTGAAAAATATTGAATTTCACTTTTTGAGAAATCTCTCTGTGCCCCTTTTAGACTGGAAAAACGTATGAAGTAATTGTTTGGAAGTAAATGTGTCTATTTTTACAATGACAGGCAACTATCGACTCGACAATGTGGTAAAAAAACATTATTCCACATTTTCGTACACATGGATAATTCCAACATTACACATGACTGCCCCTTCCCCCATGGGGTGATCCTACAAGGATATTCTATATTCGAGTGTAGCGAGTACAACCATATCAGCACTCATGCATTCATTTCATTCATTCATTTTATTATTTCCATCATAAAAAACAATCAATTTAAAAAACAAATCAATTTAAAAAACAATCAATTTAAAAAACATTAAAATACAAATAACGATGGAGGAGATGCAACAAAAGGCAAAGCCTGCCTGTGGAGGTGTTGCACCACCTTTACAAGGAAAATATGCATAATCAAAGAAGAAGAAAAAACCCTCGCTCACACACAAACATCAACACACCCACCTCAACCAACAAAGGAACAAGTATGTTATGAAATCAACACGATAGTTCAAGGAACATGAAAACATTTTAATAATTCCGATGTCATTTGATCACATTAACTTTTTTTTAATATGATAAAGCTATTTAATAAATGGGATTAAAAATGCAATATGAAGGTGTCATGATAGATTACAATTGATTTTTTAGATATAACAATTAACATGAGGCTCTCTTTAAAAGTAACACTCGATGTCGTTTTTACCACGCAAGCTCCAGAATTTTGGCCCGTCAGTTAACAGATTTAGTTTTGTGGATGTCAAAACGGTAGTTTCTTTTATTTCTTGTATTGTAATTATGAATGTTGTCTAAATGGGTAAATAAATGATCAAATGATGAAGGAAGGAATCCAGCGTTATACTTATACATAAAGATACCCAGATTTTTATCATATAATTCAAATATGTTTAAAGTATTAAAATTTTCAAACAACGGTTTAGTGTGACACAGATATGAACTATTTGAAACAATCCTTAAAGCTCTCGTTTGTATTTAAATAATTTTGTCATGTATTCTCTTATGGGATTTTATTATGGGGTAGTGCCTCAAGTCAAAACAAGGCATAACAAGAGTGCAGTATAATTTGTACAAAGACTTTTTGGCAAGAAGTGTTTGACTTTGTTTAGGACGCCAACATTTCTCGAGCAAATTTTACAAACATTATTTATATGAGATTTCCATGACAAATTTGCATCAATAGTTATTCCTAAAAACTTTGCCGAGGAAACATGGGTTAGTTTACCACCATATCAGTACTCTATATACAAATAGTTATTGCTCGTAAATAATTGCACAGTGTGGCCCTCACATTGCAGTCCTTTTATGGCAAAAGAATGTATCTTATATGTAGTTTTCTAACAGTATACTTCCTTTTAACATCAAAGTTAGCTTTTTTCGCCATAAATCATGTAGTGGTAAAAGGCAGTATATTACTTTTATTGTCTTTACAAGTTGCAACCTTTTCCTAAGTGAGGATTATTCAACCAAGTTATCACAATACATGTTAAAAGGAAGTATATCATAAGATACATCCTTTTGCCATAAAAGGGCTGATTTATATAAATCATTGTGGGACACCCTGTACAAGTATTAACTTCATTTGATGTTTTAAAAAGCTGAATATTGTTAAAAAGTTAAAAAGTATACAGACGAGGGCATCAATGATGCTGAACCGCGATATTTTTGCAGGTATCGTATAAAAGGGAGCCGTTTTTTAAAGAGCGTTTTATAAGTGCCTATTATAATAATAATAATAATTAGCATATATCTACAATAATGACTCATGATAGATACGGCCTTGACGAAATTGGAATGTTGGATTTTCAGCTTAGTTTAGTTTTAATTGGGCTTCACATTTTAGCAACAACTCGGCCTATTTTACATTACAATACGACCTGTAATGACATTTAACCTAGTTAACATATGCAGGGTCCCGTGTTACAACTGTACAGTAACCCAAGTGAGTTCCAATTCGACTTCAACTTATTGGTTGAAGACTGAGAGTTATTTTTAGATATATAGTTAATTGAATTAGTCGGTGCATTACGTGAATTAGTCGATGATCTAATTATCATATTTACATAAATGCAAATGAGATCTAGCTTACAACAATTGTGCAGCCGGTCATGTCTAACCATACTAGCCTACTTGGAAGTTTATCACTTATTGTTTTCAAGATTTAAGAGCCAAATTAAAGATTTGACCAAAATATGCAAATTAGTACATTAGCATAATTACAACCATATAAAGTAAGTTCAATCAATTAGTGCAATCCTAATTAGTGTTAAAGTCAATATACAATGATGACATTTTAGTGTGTACCTTACGAGGCTAGTATGTGCATGAACGCATAACCCAATATATATATATATATATATGCTTATATCGCGGTAAAAATGAAGATGCGTTGTTACTGTCCCTTAACATTCATTGTAGTGTATATCTGCAATCAGTTTATTTTTAGCCTTGTATCCCGCGATATTACGCCAAATCTTTCCCACCATGGTCATATGAGTGTTACCATCAGGTCCTGGCTGGGCTCTGTTAGACGATCCTGGTACTATTGTGACAACTGATCCCGTACGGCCTCCATCGGAAGTATGGAGAGGAGAAGTGGGTTTTATCTGTTGTACATGTGCTTCACATCCTTCAATCTATAAATCGGAAAAATGATTTAGAAAAATGAAGAACGAATGATTAAAGGTGCATGTTCCGACTAGTATAGATTTTTACTCCACATCAACGTGATGTCCTTATATATCAAAAGAAAGACCATATTTGTCTCATTATTTCTGTAAAATCTTAGGCACTAGATATGTTTCATTTAGATTTTATAGGCCAAAATGCAGTGAATTACCGCCAAAGGTGGTTAACCATCCGGCTAGTTTTTGTACTACTCAATGGGAAAATGTCATGCCAACTTGTGCTTTTAAAATGAGAATCATTGTTATTATGCAACTCAACCTTTGGAATAGGACTATTTTAAGGAGGACTCTTTATGTAGAATAGAAAATATAAAGTTGAAAATCGCGCCAGAAATCGGAACACCTACCTTTAAAACATTAATGCAAAGAACGTTAGTCATTATCGTGATTATAATGTGACCCAACAGAGGTAAACGAGGCACGAGTTATTGATATCATGATAAAATATATAAGGTATGGGACATTGTGGTACCATAGTCAATGTTATATCACATTTCTAACCAAAGTTATGGAGTTCCTTTTTCTTAAAACATGAAATACAAATTGTCAAGTTATGTTCCACAGATCATAGTAATACTTAGTATGAATTTGACTTATTTTGACCTAGTCCCAGATTTGTGCTCGATTTATTTTGACCTAGTCCCAGATCTGTGCTCCTAAATAAAATTAGCTACTGCCGCATTGTGCCACATTTGCTCATGCTGGGTCACAATAATTAAAAGGTTTGAAATGTGCCAGTGCAAAAGAACATTAACTTCTGTGAACCAGGGTCCAAATACTATTTTCTCATTTGCTGTAGTTTAACGTAGCCAGCTACTATCAGGTTTGATATGCTAGGGTTTCCAACGCATAAGTGTTGGTATATCTTGTATATTATTCACAATTATGATAACATAACATAATTGTAAATATTTGCACGCCTTGCGTGTTGGTTGTGACAACAATATAAATACACGTATAATGCTCGTAATTTGGGTGGGAAAATGATTCACATTATATCAGGTATTGTTATCCTCTGTTTCATGACATAGTGATGTGTGTTATCAAAATAATGCTGTATAATAAAAGTGGTTCCTTTTCCCCAAAGCAATTCATTTGTAAGCCAAAAAGCAATTCATTTGTGAAGCTTACATGGCAAGATTAATGTATAATAATTCGATACACACGGTTTGAACTGAGTTTATCGATAAACACTGTTTTTCCCTTGAAAACACAGTTTTTCAATTTGATAAACTGAGTTTATCGATAAACACAGTTTTTCAATTTGATAAACCGAGTGTATCGATAAACTATGTTTTTTGAACGAAAAACATAGTTAATCTCGATAAGCTCAGTTTATCGGTCGAAGAACAATGTTTTCCAACTGAGAAACCGTGTTTATCGAATTATTATACATTAGGCTTACTAATCCAAGCTTGGCAAGCATAATGTATAATAATTCGATAAACACGGTTTATCAGTTGATAAATTGTGTTAACAAACCGTCTTTATCGACCGATAAACTGAGTTTAAAGAGATAAACACTATTTTTCTCTCAAAAACACAGTTTTTCAATTTTTTTTTTTTTTTTTTTTTTTTTTTTTTTTTTGCTCATTGTTTCTCTTTGCCTGTACTAGGGTCTGGTGGAAAGGAGAGAAAACATACAATAATGGTCCCCAGACCCCTGCTTTAAAATGTCACGTCACAGATATAAGTACAATAATAAAATCACATATTGGGTTCACATTCCCAAGGGGTCAGGACCAAAAGCATCTCTGAGAAGAAAAAAACCCCCAAAAAGCGTCTTCAAAAACAAAACAATTTTCTTTAAAAGAAAAATACCATGACGAAACCACTCGCGAACGCACCACGGTCACCCGAATTAATATACAATTCACCACAGCAATTCGAGAGACAGCCATGCGCCCGCTCGCAGTCTCGCCATGAAGACACACCCTTCGTAACTTCTCCCACAGATAACCTTACTCGTCCCGACCCCCTAAGTATCAAACCTCTGAATTATAATGTATTACATAAAACCGAAAAATCATCCCATTTCTTGGTAAATTTATCGGTAAGCCCATTCTTGATAAAAATATATTTTTCCATAGCGATGTACTTTGTTACATCTCTCTCAAATAATTGAATTGTTGGTATTCCTTCCTTCATTTTCATCTTGTATATTAGGAATCGACATATTAATAATATAACATTAAGTGCACCCATGGTATTGTCTAAAATTCCAAAAAGTTGCATTTGCTTATCCAAAATTAACCGAATATCAATCTTTTGGTTTACCCAGTTAACAACATCTATCCATAAAGCTAATGTGATTGGGCACTCACAAAAAACATGAACAATTGTTTCCTCTGCGTTTTTGCAGAAAGTACATAAATTTGAATCTTTCCTGCCAATTTTCTCCAAAAAAGAATTTACACCCAAAATTCTATGAGTCAAACGATACTGAAACCATCTTAATTTTGTATCTTGAGTACATTTAAAAGGTATGGTAAAAACAATTGACCATTTGGTATAATCATACCTCGTATTCACCTTAATTTCCCATTTCTCAGTAAATTTTCTTTTTACCTCCCTAGATGAGATCAGGATTTCATACAGCCTTCTAGATCCTTTATCATCAAGTATCACAATATCAAAATTGAAAGGTATAAACGGACGCTGAATACAGATCGTATTGTTCCTCAGAATATGATTACAAGATTTTTTGACACAATTTATCACTGCGCCATATTCTAGAAAGTTGGTCCGAATGTTATACTTTGTCCTGAACACATCCAGGGAGAGAAAATCACCATTTTCATCAATAAGATCATTAACAAGGTTTACCCCATTTTTTACCCAGTGACGATAGTATATTGTCTTTTTACCGAGTCTGATGTTGTCATTATACCATATGGAATTCCTCAAAAAATCAGTATTCAACTTAGGCAGATTATTTCTTGCAATCTCACTCCATGCATTGAAAACATCCTTCCAAAAATAATTTATTTTATTCCAGCGTTTTAAAAACTTAATAATATCTGAAGATCCACCTGCAATGTCCAAAATATGATTAATTTGTGTTACTTTGTAAAACATTTTCACCCATTGAAGATCCCCTGCTTTCAAAATTCTTCTGATCCAAGTTGATTTCAAAGCATGTATGTAAGCCTGGATGTCTACCATTCTTACTCCCCCATTACTGTAATCTTGAATCATTTGATTTCTTGAGACCCTATCCATCCCTTTCCATATAAAATTGTGGAGCAACCTGTTAAGATCCTTTATAAATACCTCTGAGGGATTCGGAAGTGTCAAGATTAAAAAAGTAAGTTTTGATAATAAGAGAGACTTAACTACTGTAACTCTACCTAACACGGTAAGATTCCTTCTTGACCAGTTATGTATTAACTTCCGTATTGATTCCAAAACATCATCATAATTTGCCTTTATCATACTCTCTATATTAGTTGAAAAAGCAATACCTAGTGTTTTGAAGGTATCATCTTCATTAACCCATTTTACATTAATATTTTTACAAAGAACATCGTTACTACCTCTTTTTGAACCAATCCACACTGCTTGTGTTTTTTCAATATTAACCTTAAGACCAGATATGTTTGCAAAAACATCCAATGTACGAAATGCAGCATTCATTGAATTTTCTGAACCATCTAGGAAAATTACTGTGTCATCTGCATATTGAGACAGCTTAAATTCTATGTCATCAATTAAAATTCCTTTAATATTTTCATTGCTACGAATCATTAACCCAAGGACTTCGGCGCAAAGAAGAAATAAATACGGACTCAAACCATCGCCTTGTCGACAACCTCTGCCAACCAAGAACGACTCTGACAAAAACCCATTAACTAGAACTGAAGCTGAAGCCTGGTTATAAAACACCTTAACCCATTTTTGGATAGATGGGCCGAAATTAAAGTTATGAAGAACCTTTCTCAGAAATAAATGTGACACAGAATCAAAAGCTTTCTCAAAATCTATTGATAAAAACAATCCAGGTATATTTGTTTCTTCAGTCAAAAAAAGCAAATCGTACATCAAACGAATGTTTTCCCCTATATATCGGCCAGCTACAAACCCCTTCTGATTTTCATGGATTATGTTCAAGAGGTAAGATTTAATTCTCTCTGCGATACAGGCAGATGCAAGTTTATACGAAACATTTAACAAAGAAATAGGCCGCCAATTCTTTAAAAATTGCCTAGGTTTTTCTCCTTTAGGTAACAGGGTAATGATACCGTATTTTTGTGTAACTGATAAAGTGCCATGTTTATAGGCATAATTCAGTGAACGTAACAGGAAACAAGATATGTCTTTAAAGAAGACTTTATAAAATTCGTAACTGAAACCATCTGAACCGGGAGATTTCCCATTTTTGCTCTTTTTCAACGCGTTTTTGAGTTCAACATGTGTTATAGGACCTTCAATCTTGTCTCTTTGAACATCTGAGAGGGTCTGTATATTTTCTGTATCAAATATTGATTCTACATCTACCGATTCATCGATTTCCCGTCTAGAATACAAGTTCTGATAAAAACGTCTTGTTTCTAATAAAATCTCCTTCGAATCTGTAAGTACCGACTCGTCTTCCCCTTTTACAATATTATTGATTGTTTTGTTAACAAACCGTCTTTTTTCCATATTCAAGAAGTACCGAGATGGTTTTTCCCCTTCTTCCATCCATCCATCCAGTTTTTCAATTTGATAAACACTGTTTTCGAGCTAAAAAAACATTATTTAACGATAAACGCAGTTTTTTAATATGATAAACTGAGTTTATCGATAAACTATGTTTTTCGAACAAAAAACAGTGTTTATCGATAAACCGAGTTTATCGATGAACTGAGTTTATCGATAAACTGAGTTTATCGATAAACTGAGTTTATCGATAAACTGAGTTTATCGATAAACTGAGTTTATCGATAAACTGAGTTTATCGATAAACTGAGTTTATCGATAAACCCAGTTTTTCAATTTGATAAACTGAGTTTATCGATAAACTATGTTTTTTGAGCGAAATTCATGCAGCAGTTCCGTGCTAATCATGGTTTATCTTTGTTGTTAGGGAGCAAATTTGGCATCAAACTATGCCTAAAAGATCTAAATTCCTATCTAGCCTGTTTGGTCAAACAAAAACTGAATGTTACTCAAAATGACATAAACAAAGTGGTATACTTTCTTTTGTTGAACCCTTTATTTGCCCTCTGTTGTTGTAGATGCGCTGATAAAACGATCAAACAGCCGTAAAGTATGGTTTATGTGAAAACATGGTTTTTGTTAATACCCGACCTCTCATGTACCAAAGTAATAATAATAATAATAATCTTTCTTATACGAGTAAAAAATAAACAGTCGTTACAAGAAAGATTATTATTCTTTCGTATTTATGCACTAGTCCTTTTTGTTTTCATTAGTTGGTCTTTTGTCAAAAAACGGACAAAGAATGCAAAATTGTGTTGAGAATGATAAGAATGAATTACTTGAATGAGATGAACACCACTTGATCTTCAAGTTATCGTTGTCAAAACCATCTGTACAATTATTCAAATTTCATTTTGGCCAAATATGTTTAATAATTATTTCTGTAGAATCGGCAACATTTTGAACTTCATTATTTCGCAACCGAGACACGTTTACCTTACATATTACATGTACATGCACTAAGCCAGGTTTTTCATTTGCCGTCGAGTAAGAAAATGACAAGCAGGAAAAAGGGGGCTGTTAGAAGCGTTGCTACCCCATACAGACGTGAAAAACTGCAATTTTCCACCTAATTTGCCTGTCTTCCCCTTTCCTTTTTGTCTCCTCTTCTCCATTTCTTTGCCTTCTTCCCCATTTTCCAGGTCAAATTTCTTTTCAGCCCCCTCCCCCTTGCACCCCCTGGCTACGATGTTTAGTACAGAAAGTATTTGTGTGTGAATCTATGCATGAAGCTACCAGTATGGTCTGTGGGAGAGGGGAACGAGGACTGTCAGTAGGGGAGGGGGGGGGGGGGGGGGGGGGGGCTGGTCATCAAATGTCATACATGAGTTTAAAAGATGAATTAATGCTTCACAAACCTCTAGCTTGAACACTCTCCTCGGGAACATGACTTCTATACGACGCCATTCGCACATTCCAATGTTGAAATCCAAATCGGCGATGAAGCCTCCACGCCAAACCTGCCGTTGTTTTATTGCAACTTGTTCAATTAACGTAACAGCTGTTGGATAAAAATGGAATATTTTTCTTGGGTGACGGAAGAATTCTAATTGTGAGAGGCTTTTACGACGGGTAGGCCTATTACGACGGGTATTCAAAGAGTTTAACGGGTTCGCCGTCGGACGAGTTTAAAACTGCCAAGTGTTCGTCAGGATTAGCTCTGACATCTTTAGGACCAAATTATTATAATTAAGCTAAACATAAGAGATTGCCACTTCTGTATTATCATCAATCTATCATCATTTGATGGGCTACCCCTTGCCCGATGATTTGAGCAGGTGCCCCATTCCTACTTGTGAAAGATTGGTGGCTCTGAAAAGAAGCGTTCAGATGGATTGCCCCTTTTCCACTAATGGTGGCTCTGAAAAGAGCTCTGAACTTAGGTTGCCATTGGCCTACTATAAATTTGGCTCTAATAGAACCTACCCCAAACGTAGACTGCCCCTTGACTATTAGAAAAAGTATATTGAACAGTAGTGTAGGAAGTATGCCTCGTCGAGAGGTGATTATTTCTCCTCTGATTAGCCAAACTAATCGAAGAGTGTCTAACCGCACCAGTGAACATCCTCTGTCTGATCAACAAGTTGATCCTTCTCAATCGATTGAGGCGTCAGAATCAGAGGATGAGGACGATGAGCTTGACGATGAAGATAGGTCACGCGTTGTGAACTCGCCTCCCAATAGGGTGGTGCTGTTACACTTTTTAGTTTCATGCTATAATAGTCCTTAAATATTTTTAAAACCACAAAGGCTATCTTAACAAATTTGATATCCCTAATAACGAGCTATCTGCCTGCAAAATGGCATTGGTATAGCTAATACAGAAGTGGAGATACAGCTGTTTGAAGTTTGGGGACCAGGGGTGGTGCCGGAAGGGGTGCCACGTGTACAAACGCAATGGGGATAATCCCATGCTTTGTTATTTTTACAATAACTAGTCATCCCCAATGTTACAAACACCATGCTGGTCCCATTTTAAAGGATATTTAGTAGTCTTTAAGTACACCTAGCACATAAAGTCCCTGACCAGGTGCTTTGAGGTTGGCTAATTCAAAATATATAATCGGTACCAGAAATCTGAGATATACATTAAATGAGCAAATTTCTTCTCCGCAGTTTGATACCTCATTCAACAAAATCGAATGGATACTTTTAAAATTATGGCGATTTCAATGACCGCGCATAACAACAGCTAAGTTGCACTAGGTATAGGAAATCATTGATTTGTGTGACAGTTGTGACAGTAATCACACACAATTCGATGAATACCTAGTACACCTTTGCTGCAAACTCCTTCACTTTCTAATCATGATATATTCAGGGTTGCTTGTTCTTTCCAGTTGGCTTACATCCTGTATTCATTTTGCTCATCTCTATGGTATGGTTCGTTATTTATCGGACACACACTTTGACTAGTCGGAATGGTATGAGCTCTCGTTCTACCGCTTAGTTCGGTGCAAGTCTGGTATGCAAACGTTTCAAGCTAAAGAGGCGAGTATAATTATAACTCCGCCGCACAAAAAGAAAGTAACCACTTTTTTGAGACACCCTGTGTTTAATTCCTAAATAAATTCAAAATATGGGCAAGAACTGGAATTTTCTCCTGCGCATTTTGACACCCCGTTTGTCACAATAGCACCAATATTGATGAAGCAGTGTCCATTTGAATACAAAATGATGCAGATTCCATTGTTGCACTTAACCCTATACCCATGAAATAAAGAATAAGTTCACATACGCAAATGATAAGGATGATAAGCAAGGTTTGATTTGCTCATGGGCTTTGTTAATCAAAACAAAAAAAAGAAATTAAAAAGTATTGTCAACATTAACCATAAATCCATCAGTAATGTGTGTGTCTTCCTCCTACAGGTGTTGGAAACAATTGACGAAGTGAGATGTTCGGATTATGATTTTCCTTTCATGGAGAAAAGGAAGTGGTACAATTTAGATTTACTGTTTTGTTTACGATCTTTTCATATGGGTATAGGGCTAAGTGCAACAATGGAAACTGCATCATTTCGTATTCAAATAAACACAGCATTAATATTTTTGCTATTGTAACAAATGAGGTATCAACATGTGCGAGAGAAAATTTCTGTTCTTTTACATAGTTTGTTTAGGGCCCAAGGAATTAAACACAGGGTGTCTCGAAAACTTTCTTTTTGTGTTGTGTTTATACCATGGCGAAATGAGTCTTTATAAACTTCAAATTGCGTCACATCTATCACATCAGTGAATGTTTGGGTTAGTTAATTTAATATGCAATTTGGTTTATATCCTGGTTTAGATAGTAGATAAATAAAGCTTACTGGTTTCACAATTTACTCCGGTATATCCTGTTAGCTGAGTGTAAGTGTACTACAGTCATCAAAAAAGTAACTATACAGGTAATAAATGGGCTTCTAACTCTTAAAATATACATCCTACCTAAAAATATTAAATTGTAAAGTTGTTGAAAAAATTGTCTTCTTCAATATGAGATATTGCACGCTGGGATTTTCATTTTCACATTTTTATTTTCTACACGCGGATCAATCTACGGGTACCTTATTGAATACCAGTAGTGCAATTGGGGGATGCATGCTAATAGGTTGGGACAGTCGGCCGCATTGTTCCGATGGATCAATACGCCACACACACGCTACCTGTCATTCTCTCCCACGTGTTGAAATGTAAAATGTGAATTTGAAATTGTGACTTTACCTTACATTTTGGATTTTCGCTTCCTAAATATTCAACCGATCTTAGCGTGCAATACCTCATATTAAAGAAGACAAATTTCTCAACAACTTTATAATTTAATATTTTTAGGTAGGATATATATTTTAAGAGTTGGAAGCCCATTTATTACCTGTATAGTTACTTTTTTTGATGACTGTATACCATGGCGAAATAAGTATTTATAATAAACTTCACAAATTGCGTCACATTTATCCCATCAGTGAATGTTTGGGTTAATTTAATATGTAATCTTGGTTTATATTCCGGTTAAGATAGTAGATAAATAAACTTACTGGTTTCACAATTTGCTCCAGTGTATCCTGTCACACAGTTACAAGTATAGCTGTCAAACCCGTCGACACAAGTACCTCCATTTTGGCATATACCTGAGCTACAATCATCTGGAATGTACGCACACAAAATACAATCAGTACTAATGCATTTAGGAAAGTAAATTTAAATATAAGTGTACGTCACGGTATAGATGAAACAAATGGGTAGTTTATCATGTTTATATTGTATTATTGAAGCTATGTGTGTTTCTGCCAAAGGACGTTAAAGACAAAGAGCTTGTGTAATATATCGCACTGTCATGAAACAACCAACAATGTCTAGTGTAGACTGAGTTGAGTGTAGGTGTGCTAAACCATGGCGAAATAAATGTTTATAAACTTTACAAATTGCGTCATATTAATCACATCAGTGAATGTTTGGGTTAATTTAATATGTAATTTGGTTTAGATACAAGTATAGCTGTTCCCGTCGAAACAAGAACCTCCGTTTTGGCAGATACCTGAGCTACAATCATTAATATCTGGAATGTACGGACACAGTTTACAATCAGTAGTAATGCATTTATGTTTAGGAAGTAAATATGAATATATTGTACGTCACGGTATTATAGGTGAAACAGAAGGGTAGTCTATTTTGAAGCTATATGTGTGTTTCTTCCAAAGAGCGTTAGAAAAAAAAAGTCTGTGTATATTTCGCACTGTCATAAATAAACCAAAAATGTCCTACTGTCCGTCGCGCTCATGAGCTGAGTGTAGGTGTACTAACCATAGCGAAATAAGAGTTTATAAACTTCAAATTGTGTCATCAATCAATCAGATCAGTGAATGTTTGGGTTTTTAATTTAATATGTAATTTGGTTTATATCCCAGTTTAGCCTGATGGTAGATAAATAAAGCTTACCGAGTGTACAATATGGTCCAATATAAGAAACTCCTGTCGGACAGTTACAACTATACATGTTAACCCCGTCGTAACAAGTACCTCCATTTTCGCATAATTCTGTGCCGATACAATCATCGATATCTGGAATGTACGCACACAAAATACAATCAGTACTAATGTATTTAGGAAAGTAAATATTAAGATAGTTGTAAGTCACGGTATAGATGAAACAAATGGGTTGTTTATATTGAAGCCGTGTCTCTGCCAAAGAGTTTAAAGACAAAGAGCTGTATAATATTTCGCAATGTCATGAAACAACCAAAAATGTCTTAGTGTAGACTGCGTTGAGTGTAGGTGTACTAAACCATGGCGAAATAAATGTTTATAAACTTCACAAATTGCGTCACATCAAACACATCAGTGAATGTTTGGGTTAATTTAATATGTAATTTGATTTAGATACAAGTATAGCTGTTAATCCCGTCGAAACAAGAACCTCCATTTTGGCAGGTACCTGAGCTAATGTACGGACACAGTTTACAATCAGTAGTAATGTATGTATATTTAGGAAAGTAAATATGAATATAATTGTACGTCACGGTATTATAGGTGAAACAAAATGGGTAGTCTATTTTGAAGCTATATGTGTGTTTTTTCCAAAGAGTGTTAAAGACAAAGAGCTTGTGTAATATTTAGCACCGTCATGAAACAACCAAAAATGTCCTATACTGTCCGTCGCGGACTATTAATTTTGGTTTATATTCCGGTTAAGATAGTAGATAAATAAACTTACTGGTTTCACAATTTGCTCCAGTATATCCTGCCATACAGTTACAAGTATAGCTGTCAAACCCGTCGACACAAGTACCTCCATATTGGCATATACCTGAGCTACAATCATCTGGAATGTACGCATACAAAATACAATCAGTACTAATGTATTTATGAAAGTAAATTTAAATATAAGTGTACGTCACGGTATAGATGAAACAAATGGGTAGTTTATCATGTTTATATTGAAGTTATGTGTGTTTCTGCCAAAGAACGTTAAAGACAAAGAGCTTGTGTAATATCTCGCACTGTCATGAAACAACCAACCAACAATGTCTATCAGTACTAATAAATAAACCAAAAATGTCCTACTGTCCGTCGCGCTCATGAGCTGAGTGTAGGTGTACTAACCATAGCGAAATAAGAGTTTATAAACTTCAAATTGTGTCAATCAATCAGATCAGTGAATGTTTGGGTTTTTAATTTAATATGTAATTTGGTTTATATCCCAGTTTAGCCTGATGGTAGATAAATAAAGCTTACCGAGTGTACAATATGGTCCAATATAAGAAACTCCTGTCGGACAGTTACAACTATACATGTTAACCCCGTCGTAACAAGTACCTCCATTTTCGCATAATTCTGTGCCGATACAATCATCGATATCTGGAATGTACGCACACAAAATACAATCAGTACTAATGTATTTAGGAAAGTAAATATTAAGATAGTTGTAAGTCACGGTATAGATGAAACAAATGGGTTGTTTATATTGAAGCCGTGTCTCTGCCAAAGAGTTTAAAGACAAAGAGCTGTATAATATTTCGCAATGTCATGAAACTACCAAAAATGTCTTAGTGTAGACTGAGTTGAGTGTAGGTGTACTAAACCATGGCGAAATAAATGTTTATAAACTTCACAAATTGCGTCACATCAAACACATCAGTGAATGTTTGGGTTAATTTAATATGTAATTTGATTTAGATACAAGTATAGCTGTTAATCCTGTCGAAACAAGAACCTCCATTTTGGCAGGTACCTGGGCTAATGTACGGACACAGTTTACAATCAGTAGTAATGTATGTATATTTAGGAAAGTAAATATGAATATAATTGTACGTCACGGTATTATAGGTGAAACAAATGGGTAGTCTATTTTGAAGCTATATGTGTGTTTTTTCCAAAGAGCGTTAAAGACAAAGAGCTTGTGTACTATTTAGCACCGTCATGAAACAACCAAAAATGTCCTATACTGTCCGTCGCGGACTATTAATTTCGGTTTATATTCCGGTTAAGATAGTAGATAAATATACTTACTGGTTTCACAATTTGCTCCAGTATATCCTGCCATACAGTTACAAGTATAGCTGTTAGTCCCGTCGATACAAGTACCTCCATATTGGCATATACCTGAGCTACATACATCTGGAATGTACGCACACAAAAACAAGTAAATATTAATATAATTGTACGTCACGGTATAGATGAAACAAATGGGTAGTTTATCATGTTTATATTGAAGCTATATATGTGTGTTTCTGCCAAAAAGCGTTAAAGACAAAGAGCTTGTGTAATATCCCCGCACTGTCATGAAACAACCAACAATATCTAGTGTAGACTGAGTTGAGTGTACGTGTACTAAACCATGGCGAAATAAATGTTTATAAACTTCACAAATTGCGTCACTTTAATCACGTCAGTGAATGATTGCGTTAATTTAATATGTAATTTGGTTTAGATACAAGTATAGCTGTTCCTGTCGAAACAAGGACCTCCATTTTGGCATACCTGAGCTACAATCATTAAAATCTGGAATGTACGCACACAATTTACAATCAGTAGTAATGTATTTATATTTTAAAGTAAAGTAATAAATTATCAAAATGATGCACTGCCCGTATCAAAAGTGCTTAATTCATAAGAAGAGCGTAATATATTGAAAAACAAGCAGTAAATTAAGAATTATTTATACATAGTAACTGGCAGTTTCATGCACACCAACCACACAGGGTGGTGGCAATCTTCAGACTGGAGTACATTTAATTATAAAATAGTCAACAATAATAATAATATAATAATACAGCATATCCAAGTTATTGACACACATAAGTGGAATATCAATAACCCATAATAGGTGTGAAAGTCATTCTCCAGATAGGATAATCCATTATGAGTTGAATAGGTGAAAAGTCAATCACAAGATTAGGTTTAAGGTAATCCCTGAGGTAATCACTAATCAGTCATAAAGTTGGATCATAATAATGAAAAATGAAAACAATAAGTCAATAGAAAACAGGATGAGCTGGTAGTCTGGTAAAATATGGCCATCCAGAAAAAACATTACGTTACGCCGAAATCATTGAGTTTGTGTTTCCGTTTGTGTCTGCACATAGAGTATAGTTCCGAGCGTTTATTTAGAGTACATATCCTGGGCGCACTCATGATGTGAAACTTCTCCGCGATGCATAGGTTGCAGCGCTTTGAGGCCGGGTTGTATGGAGTTGGATGATGGACCATTTGATGTGGAATGGATCTTTTTTGCGTTTTAGATTCCAGATGAATTTGGATAGTTCCGATGCAAGAGACTTTGATTCATCCTTAAATGATTGTGTGTTGTTACCTATAGTCTCCGGGCTAGTCTCTTCTTGAAGGTGGTGCTTGTGAGACCGATGTATTCCATTGATGGGGATGAAGTTGGTTGGACGGTGGCTTTGTACACGATGTTCTTCACCAGACAATTTCCATCGAGAGGGCAGTTGGCCTTTGCACCTTTGGGGCAACTACAGCAGCGGTTGTTTGAATCCGTATCGGGTGTTTTCAAAAGTTTTTTTTTATTGTGAGCGCTGATGATGGACTTGACATTCTCGGTGCATGAATAGCTAAGTTTCACCGTATTCCGATTGAAGATCTTGGCTAATGGTGAACCCTTTGGGAAATGGCGATCCACGAGCTTAAAGAATTCCTTGCCTATAATTGTAGATATATTCCTCGAGAAAGGAGGATTGAACCATGTAATGTTCCTTGAGCGTTGCCGTCTCATGGATGTCTGGGGGCTGCTCTGCTGGTATTTGAAATCTTGTGAAAACCCTGATTCTGATAGGGCTTTCCGGTACATTGGGATGGCGTTGTTGAAGGTATTCTCTGAATCGGAAAGTGTTGACAGGCGTTTGTTGATGGAGCTTGGTATATAGTTCTTTGAAGATGTTGGGCGGGTGGTTGGATTTTACATTGATGTATACTGGTATGTCATTCGGCTTTCTGTAGGGTTTGAAGGATCCTTGGCTCAGATTCAATGTCACGTCGAGGTAGTCTACAACATTAAGGTTGGCGATTGCGGTGATTCTTAAGCCAAAATCGCTCAAGAATTTCGCACACAGGCGTTTCTTGGTACGTTCCATTTCCGAGGCATTGGTATTGCGGATAACCGCTAGTCCGTCATCTCTGTAAAGCCCAAATTCTTCCAGCACATCAGATACATTGTTCAATATGTAGAGGCCAATAAGTTCGCAAACTTCAGCTCCATCGTAACTGCCCATTGGTACGCCAAATGGGTTGGCTCCAGTGGTCTTTCTTTTGATCCATGTTTTGTCGCCGGTGAACAAGAAAGATTTTCGCGAGTGGAGGATAATGTCCTCATCAGATTCAGATATGGGAACAAACTGTCTGGCAAATTGAATCGCTTTGGTGAGAAGGTTCACGCTTATTGACGGATAGAAATCCACGATATCAAACACTAGGAAGCTGCAGTTCTGCTTTTCGTTAATCGCCTTAAACCATTTGATTGTTTCTGAAGTTGATTTCCATTGGTTAACGCGGGTTGATTGCTTGATGGCAGTGTTGATATTATCCAGGATAGTTTGACTAATTAGTCCTATTTCAGTTTTGGCAGGGTTTAATTTCCAACTATCCCAAAGTGAGTCAACATTATCAACATATCAGTATCCGAGTTAGCATGGTCAACAAACTGGGAATAAATGTCGTGTTTATACGCTCGTAATCTGACCAATCATGATGAATCCAGCTTTCGGCAGCTTGGTGCTAAGCATTGGTTTCCAGTTTCCAATACGATTTATTCCGTAAAATATATACTACCGGGTTCCAAATTGTCGGTTCCTTTCATCTATGTATAGCACCAAGCTGCTCAAAATGAGATTCAATCATGATCATGATTGATATCCCAAATTATACGTTTCGAAGGAATCACGGGTAGATTTACGTTTAGGGACGCACCATTATATTTTCAGGGTGGGAGCGGGGGCGTATGTATGAAGTTGGGTTCGGGGTGATTTTGTTGTTGTTGGCTGCCGTAAGGGGGTATTTTTTTATGTACTCATTCAAATGGAGTTGGGTGGGGTAGAGGTTTTTTTTTTTACTCATCAGGGGTGGGGGGGGGGGGGGTGGTTTGCCTGCATAGAGGGGGATTTTTTTTTTTTTAAACTTCCGACCCCCCCCCCCCCCTGAAAATCAAAATCTAATGGTGCGTCCCTTAGTAGACATACCAGGCTTAATTTTACAATTCAACATAATTGTGATCATTACCGAGATGAAAATGCCTTGACAATTAATTATATTATACGTTCTAATACAGTGTTTTCACTCACCCTATACAAAGGGTGAAATACCCTTCACTTTTGATTTTCACCCTTCAAAATTTGTCTCAAGAGTGAAAATGTTAACAATGTTATTGTTTTACTGCCCAAAACACTGTGCAAGCACACGTTTTGGCCATCATTTTGGTTTTTCACCCTCAAGAATTAAACCCAGTGAAATTGCTGAATACAATTGCGGAACATAGCATATATAATTAATAAAAATTCCATTGAAATGGAATGGGGGCGATCCAAGAGATTTTAAAGAAGCATGTTTTGTAACCATTTTCTGTTGCATACCAAACAAAATACCATGGAAATGGTGTATGTATTTTCGATAATTTAGGGCAGGAAGACCTGCCCTAACTTACATCGATGTGCTAAAACAGGACACTGGTTTGGATGTAGGAGACTTAAAGACATCAATGCAGGACAGGAAGGTGTGGAGAGCCATTGTAGATCGAGAACACAACTCGAATTAAGCAAGTAAGTAAGCATTTTCAATCATTCAAACCAAAAAACATATCAAAACAATGCAGTCTAAAAATAGTACAGGAAACCAAAAAAGCTGAATTGTGTGCATGGAAGGGGGGTACCGTCTGAAGAACAATCTAGGTATATATGGCAGTCACAACTCGCCATTTATTCAAAGATTTGTTGATTTATTAGACAACCCCACAACAATTGGGAGATTTCTCCTTAGTCAAACAAGATAAGCTATTATGTCTCTCTGTTGGGAGTATAATAACATCTCTCTGATTGAATCATCAAGGCTAAACAAATATAGCTTTGACTCCATCACAGACTGCAGGACTGTTGACATAAACTGCATATAGGTACATGTAATTTACAAAGACTACAAACATGGCGGCCCCCACTTATGTCTAGAAAGACCAAAATGTGTAAGTTTTTGCAATAACATGCTATAAGGGTGGCTTCGCCCCCCCCCCCAAATGGTCTCTGCACATGAAAACTATTAAGTGGCCAAAGCGAAATTTGACATGCCTGAGTAGATTTGCTATAATTTTTATAATGAAAGCTCCAAATTGGATAGAAAAAATTCTTATGACACATTAATGATTGCTGAACATGATTATTAGTACTTCATTTCTAATTGTCTGAGACACATTTTTAAACTATTGTTGCGCACAATTCAAACCCTTAACCTCTTTTGTTTTGAATTAATCAAATATATTAAAAACTAAAAAAAATGAAAATAATATATTATTTGAGTCAATTTAAATCGATTTAAATATTATATTCATTGTTTATTTAATTTACTACTTAATATATACCGTATACCATTTTCAAACTTATTTTGACTTAAAAATGTTTCTGTAAGTTCCTAGGGTACCTACCAATGTGTATGGTATACCAATGTGTATGGTATACCAATGTGTATGGTATACCAATGTGTATGGTATACCAATGTGTATGGTATACCAATGTGCATGGTATACCAATGTGCATGGTATACCAATGTGCATGGTATACCAATGTGCATGGTATACCAATGTGCATGGTATACCAATGTGCATGGTATACCAATGTGCATGGTATACCAATGTGCATGGTATACCAATGTGCATGGTATACCAATGTGCATGGTATACCAATGTGCATGGTATACCAATGTGCATGGTATACCAATGTGCATGGTATACCAATGTGCATGGTATACCAATGTGCATGGTATACCAATGTGCATGGTATACCAATGTGCATGGTATACCAATGTGCATGGTATACCAATGTGCATGGTATACCAATGTGCATGGTATACCAATGTGCATGGTATACCAATGTGCATGGTATACCAATGTGCATGGTATACCAATGTGCATGGTATACCAATGTGCATGGTATACCAATGTGCATGGTATACCAATGTGCATGGTATACCAATGTGCATGGTATACCAATGTGCATGGTATACCAATGTGCATGGTATACCAATGTGCATGGTATACCAATGTGCATGGTATACCAATGTGCATGGTATACCAATGTGCATGGTATACCAATGTGCATGGTATACCAATGTGCATGGTATACCAATGTGCATGGTATACCAATGTGTATGGTATACCAATGTGTATGGTATACCAATGTGTATGGTATACAGTGGCGCAGCTAGGTTATACCGAAAAGGTTCCGTTGCCAGAATGGAAGAAACCGGAACACAAAACCAAATTCACGAACATCTTCATTTTCAAATCAACATTATTTTTGTTATTTGAAATATTATTGAAATCCAAATTGACTTGTTTATTGTTCCAATTCATATGTTCGTTCATGAATTTTATTTGAATTCAAACATTTGCAAATAATTATCTGATAACCGTGGTGTGAATTGACGATTTCTGCTTTTATGTGTGAAGTATGCCTTGACACGGAATATTATAGTAGAAAACAAATACGTGTCAAATACGTGTATGTATAGTATCAGTACCCATTGGCGTAGCCGGGGGAGGGGGTACGTGCCTCGAGGCCCTGGCACACACAAAATAAAGTTGTTTTTTTAGGGGGGGGGGGGGGTTCTTTTGCTAAATACAAAAGTGCACCCCCGCTCCACTACATTTTTACGTTCCCGGCACATGTCCCACTTTGTCTCAGTTGGTCTGCGCCATACAGGTCGGGGCTTGCAAATTATATAATTCAAAAATGTGGAGGGGCACCCTTCGAACCTAAACACAACACCAAAAGTAAGTCCCCCCCTAAACAATTCGTCATAACATCGTAAGATAAAACATTTTACCAATAAAACTTAGTTAGAAATAATCCTATGACTGTTTCCTAAGTGATGGTTGATAATGAAAGATTTCCATTACTTCATGGCTGAATGAGCTCAAATGGAAGACAAAAACTGCCCTTCTCAAAAATCACAAAAGTGTATGAATTGCTTCTCACTAATGGAAAAGTACCCGTGGCTGAGCAAAATTTACTGTAATGTGTAATCAATTCATGATCATTCAGCCATGTAAATCCCATTCTTGGCTCAGATATTAGCATAGTGAGTTGTGACTTTTGAGAAGGGCAGTTTTTGTCTTATTTTTGAGCTTATTCAGCCATGAAGTCATGGACATCTTTCATTTTCAAACACCACTTTAGGAAACAGTCATAGGATTATTTCTAACTAAGTTTTATTGGTAAAATGTTTTATCTTACGATGTTATGACGAATTGTTTAGGGGGGGGGGGGACTTACTTTTGGTGTTGTGTTTATATAAGCTGCTCACAAAAAGTTAGAAAACTTTTTAAAATTAAGTATAGGGTCACGCGTTATGAACTCGCCTCCCAATAGGGTGGTGCCGTTACATTTTTTAGTTTCATGCTGTAATTTTCCTCAAATATTTTTAAAACCACAAAAGCTATCTCAACAAATTTGGTATCATTTTAAAGCCCTAATAACAAGCTGTCTGCCTGCAAAATGGCATTGGTATAGCTAATACAGAATAAGAGATACAGCTGTTTGATGTTTGGGGACCAGGGGTGGTGCTGGAAGGGGTGTTTCTGGAAGGGGTGCCGCCTGTACAAACTCAATGGGGATAATCCCATGTTTTGTTCTTTTTACAATAACTAGTCATCTCCTAATGTTACAAACACCATTCTGGTCCCATTTTAAAGGATAATTTAGTAGTCTTTAAGTATGTGGTTCAACAGACTTGTCAACTATTTGTAACAACTAATTAATTATGGATAAGACAATGAACATCAGCTTTCTTCCTATTCGCTACACAGTAAACATGAATAATCAGCCTCAATTTACCGGATTTATAAAAATGACAATAACAGAAAAAGTTTTCAATCTATGATAGCAAAAGTATACATTTTTGGAAAGCTTGTAACTAGAGGAATTCAGAAATGCAGTTTATATCAGGGAAGGGTTCATCCTTAAACAAATATTTTTGAAAATTCTAAAAATATATAAAATAAAAATTGGAGATATTCACTAGCCGGTATAATTACCATACCGACGTAGTAACTTTAACAATTATATATCATCTAATGGGCAATTTCATGAGGAATTCAAATATGTAAAGTAAATAATGATACGGGTAGGTATAAAAATATATGGATCTCGAATTAAAAATTAAAAACTCTGATATTTTTCCGAACATTTCCGATCATACCATTTTAGTTCTTAGTCGTACTATAATTTTAATGGCATATTTGGTTTTCTCATAAAATTTCCCTTCAGAAAATATATACTTTTACTACCTCAGGGGGGTATACAAGCAAATATAAATGTGCAAAGTTAAAATCATGTCGTGAAAGCCAAAATCCGTGTGTAACGCGAAAGGAGGCGAGCTTAAAACACATGACCATATATATATTTTTATTTATTACCCTCTTGTATTATGTTGCATATCAATGGAAAGCTGAAGTGTTCTTCCTTAATGTTCAATGATGTCATATTGTAGAACTTAGCCACATTAATGAGAATCTGACAAAGTCACAAATCAAATGTGCCCAAATTAGCAGTTTTGTGTTAGTGTGTGAACAAACAAATTGACAATGTATTTTAAAAACGAGCAAGACAACTTACTGCAAAACTTTTACCGTGTTTCAGAAAAAATCACAAGTTCTAGGCCTAAACCTGTCATCACTTACCTTCATGACCTTCCACCTACCTGTTAACCCAGTCTTGTAAATACCCAAACAATGGTTTTTTAAAGAGATGAGGGTTAAATTGTGTGTCTTGTGCTCACTGGTGCAAATCTTTGTGTAAACCATTCATGGTTCTCAACAAGCGCGGATACAGGTGGGGGGGGGGGGGGGGGGCTCGACCCCCCGACCCCCTCCACAAAAAAAAGGGGGAAAAAAGGAAAAAAAAGAAAGGAAAAAAAAGGGGAAAGATAGAGAAAGAAGAGGGAACAAACGAAAAAGCAAAGAAAGGGTGGGGGAGGAGGGGGCGGTACAACAAGGCGGGAGGGGAGGCATGCGAGTGACATAAGAACATGAGCTAAATTGTACCCCAATCATAGCAAAAATAAGTGTAATGTCGACAATTTTCGCGCACTACGCGCGACATTCTCTTCTGACAATCTTGTCGGTTCACTTACATTTTTTGCCCCCCTCCAATATGAAAAACCTAGCTACGCCACTGGTCGGGATACATACGCGTACGTACGTTGACGAGAAATCTGATATTTAATTGGAGGTCACTATATATAGTTTAACTTCTTTCTGGCATAGGCCTATATAAAAAGCCAATATTGATCGGAAATAAAGTGATTGCTTTACAATATAATATATTGCTCAAAAGTACATACCAAATCGCACCAAATGAGTTCGAAAATTGAGGGGAAAATAATCAAATTCAGACTCCCCCTGTTCGAGCTTTTAAACAATCTATACTTAAATCAAGAAAATATCAGTATATGCTCAACTTCTTTCGTGCATTGATAAAAAACAAAATATTTATTGGAAATGAAGGTGGCTTTTTTTTAATTTATTTTTTTAAATAATATTTTATGTTGAATAATATATGTATTAAATTATATTTTCATCTTAATTTGCCAAACCTATCAACAAAACTGCCCTGCAAAACACCAAGGAGATGCAAATCCAAGATCCTACCACTATCTAGTGAAAAACAGAACATGTCAGAGACCATCCAGCATGGTCTGAAGGTTTGTACTACTACAGGCTGCCAGCTGCACTATTAAAATAAAATATATGTATTAGCTTTAACCAGCCAGGCTATGTTTTTAAGGTGTGGAAACTGGGGGAGGGGGACAAAGTATGAATTTGTTAACCAAATAGTCGCCGCGAAACCCATGGGATTCGACCTCCGGACCCTCCGATCACTGCGCCGGCCGAGTCCCTAACCCCTCGGCTAACCTGCCAACGCTCACCCGGGCAGCGATTTTGTACACACATTATCAGCTTGGTTGATGACGTCATTGAATCGAATGCTGTGGCATGCGCGTGGACATGGTTTTTTGCCGTAGTGAATCGTAGTGTAGGAAGGTTAGGGTTTTAAAGAACATTAAAGTGTATTAAAATCTAATTGTCATAGTATTTTTCTTCACTAAATGTGTCTAAAGGTAATCGACCTACCGACCCACTTTTTTCAACTCTTGTTTAGGCCTTAAGAGTTATTTACACTGATATTACTGAAATTGTTAATCCATGAGCGACTATCATACAAATTATCCTTAAATATATGATCCATACCACATTCAACCAGTGCATTCTTAATATGTTTAAACCATTTCCATCTTAAGCAATTACTATTAGACTTACACTTATCATTAATTATATAGAATGCGTTTCATTAAAAACAAGGTTAGGCCAACGAAAAGGTTGTAACTGCCGAAGTCTGTTTAGATACTTTATGGCGATTGTTATTATTAATTACCTCAATCGGTTGCCACCCTAGCTAGATCGCCCAGTTAACATTCCAAAGGGGTATTTTTGGGATCTTTTAGAATAGCCCTGGCCATATGATATTGCAAGGATTCATTGCATTTGGTATCGTTAGCACCACCAGGAACCCAGATAGCGGTGGCATAATTTATAGCCGGTAATACTAGGGTTTTCCATAACAAATCTCCATAATACTATAGACCCTTTTAAAGTCATCTTGGCCATCAATAATAGATTTCACATAACCAATTAAGCGGTTGCCCTTCTTAATTGTTAATAATGTCATTAATATGATCGGAAAGATTTCTAGAAAATGTGACACCTATGTATTTATAACTATTTACTTCAGATATATAATTATCCCCTAATTACCATAATTTAAGAGCGTTCATACGCTTACTTACTATTAATACATTTGACTTGTCATGATTAAAACTTAGTTTCCATCTGTGTGAAAAGGTAGCGGCTAGATCAAGCATTTTCTGAAGCTCATAATCATCGTTAGCTAAAAGTACAATATCATCGGCCCAAAAGAGACTACTCATTGGGATATTACACAATTTTACACCCAATTTATGTGACTCGAGTAATTGTTTGAATTCGTTTATATAGATGCAGAAGAGAATCGGAGATAAACACATCCTTGCTTTACTCCTTCCTCAATGTTAAGAATTCAGTTTCAATATTACCGAATTTAACTTTCGCCTGTACATTAGTATACATATAATCAATCAATTTCCATAAAGTGTCTCTATACCAATATTCCATGCAGCTTTTAAAAGCCCATCGCTCCATACTGTGTCAAATGCCTTTCGAAAATCTAAGAAAACCATATATGTGTGTTTCCGATCATCACGTCTACTCGCTACAATATTTTTCAAAGTGAAAATGTGATCTTCACACCGATAATTTTTTCTAAATCCTACTAGGACTTCCGATAGAGCATCATTATCATCGAGAAAACCTGAGATTGTATTTGCAATAATCCTATTAAAAACTTTTGAGATACAACATGTAAGAGTAATACCCCTGTAATTATTAAGATCTTTGCGATCTCTTTTCTTAAATATAGGAATAATAACACCCTTATTCCACTCAGATGGTGTAGATTGCAATTCAATAATTTTACGAAATAAGGATAATATCGAGCGGTTGAGGCACGTGCCGCCATTTTTCAACAATTCATTAGTAATGTCATCCAATCCTGACGATTTATTTTTCTTATATTTCATAATAGCATCTCTAATTATATTTTATGTCTATCAAATATTATATTATTACCCCCTGGCTCCTTGAGACAATGTTTACCCCTGAGTGATTGCCAGAACTTACGACATTGAGGACCACCTTCTTGAGCAATTTGAATAACCAAAGAGGTAATAAAAGGAAAGGTAATCCCACAACCTGCATCAAATTACACAATTCGCATCGGGTCACTACTGATAAAAGTGTAATGAATCAAACCATTACGCAATATTGGAATACTTTGGGTAAAATGGACAGGTCACTTTATGATTGTAATTATGTAAATGGTCGTGTTGAGTTGGGACCCTTTTGTGTGACGTAGGCTATGCTAAAAATGAAAAAATCACATGGATTTTGCTTAAAACATGTTTAGCATTAAAACTATACATAGGAGTATATTAAGAAACTATACATTTCCCGAAAGCATACAAATTTCCAAATCTCGCAATTTCAATATCAAGGTCATTATACAGGGTGGGTAGATAAAATATAGGGTGCAAACATGAAGAAATGCACTAAAAATACAATATTTTCACTGGCCATTTTCATACCTTGATGATAAAAGTATAATTTATTAAGCTGCATTATCCATAAGTATACACTATTATTACAAAGAAAAATGTTGCCACCTTTGTCTTTAGTCATAAAGGGTACTTATACAGGGTGGTCAAATTTGTAACAATATAAGTATGTGAAAACGTATTTCTGAAATAAAGTTAAGCGTTATCATAACTTAGTGTCATAATAAATTTTAAATTTACGTTTTGTAATAATATTGCACCAAACACAAACATATGACCAATAATCACCATTTTATACAGGGTGTAACAAACGAAATGCACATGTAGGCCTATGTATATCGAGTTCTCAATCCACGCTTCGATGAAAGCAATGATAATGAAATGAAATAAAACACACATGAAATGATCATTTTACAATTAGAAATGTTGCCTGGATATACATACTAAATTTAATATGGCCAATAACATCATTATTATACAGGATGTTACAAAATAAAGCACATGCGATCTAACGGAGCGCTTTTTGTGGAAACGATTTATTTTCTTCAGTTTACTGACCTAAATATGGGTAAAAACAATTAGTATACGGTATTTGTGCAAGGGGGGGGGGGGGGGGGGGGGGGGTCGGGGTGACCTTTCTGGTGAATTTTGGGGGTCGGAAAAGAAATCTGTTGTCGTGTGGTGATCTAGAGTTAGGGTTATACATCAATTTCTTTTCTTTCTTTTTTCATTCCAAAATTTTGTAATTTTCATCTTTGTTATTATATAATATACGGTGCCAAATATTATCCAATCGGATTGATTTTAAGGGACTACTTAGGAGGGAAGTTCCCGTGCGTGTCTGCGTTTTTACATTTTGATCATACACGATTTGGAAATGGCGCCCAAATTACTACAACAATCTAGAAAAAAACACAAAATTTCTTAAATATAGCAGCATAAAATGACCCAAAAACATATCAAACTAGGATATAAATCAATTGTAGAACGGACGGCCCAGAATATTTTTTTAAAAATGTAATATTTATATGAAGAGCTGTTTTGCAAAAGGGCCTACATCCACTTCTGGTCACAGGTCACTAATAGGTATATCAAATAAGGTGGGATCGTTTCAAAAAATCCTTAAAATCGTGATACGTGTCTTTATTTTAAATAGAAATTGTCAAAAAAACATAACATTTTTGGTATCATATTAAAGACAATTTATCCAGCTACCGAATAAAAAAAGAATTAAAGCCACATGTTTAGCAACAGTGAAGTTATCAATCTAAACGTCGAGTGAGTCAAGGGTGGGATCGGTGAATGAGGCGCCCATAGGTTTCTACACAAAATAGTGGGAAACTAGAACTTTTGAAATTGATGCCATTTTAAAATTATACATAGGAAAGTTTTCAAACTTTCATATATGTTAATAACATGTGCTTGCTACTATGAATAATAATAATATTGAATTGTTATCTAGACATTCTCTGCTAGAATATGATGTTCAATTCAGGGAGTGTTTTAATGTAAAAAACACACAGTTTGATTCATTTTAATGATTAAACAATGGCCAAATCGCAGTCTCTCTATTTCATTTGTGTGACTCTTCGGTCCTTTTCTACCCTGGGTAGTAAAACATTTAACTAAAAAAGCCAGAAGTGTTTCTTCACAGAATTCTTCATAGATTTATGAAAATTTTGCTATTTAGACCTATTTTGGACCACCCTGTATTTAAAATAAAAGGAACTTTAACGATATTCGTGTAGTTCATTTTGATAACCATTTTCTTTTAAATTAAATAGTCCATGCTAACTTAATTTCATAGAATATTATATACTAACCTTCATTTTATGCAACATTTCATCATAATTTTAGACACCCTGTAGTTTTCCTGTGAACATTTTGGGCAAGTGATTCTTAGCAAATTTGGTAGCATCTTCTGCGGTTGTTCTGATTTTGGTGACTATCTTCAGCTAAACCCTAATTGTACAAACTATCAAAATATTTTGTGAGGAGCAAAAACCATCAACTTTTTTAGGTTCCACCCTGTAAAAATGTTACTCACCCTGTATAATTTGATTCTTTTTTGCAAAAATGAAAAACCTTGAATCATAAGCTTTCCAACAATATATAGTTTGTGGGTCATTAAGTATGTAAAACTTAAGTTTTGTCCCGTTTAATCAGAATTGGTGCATTTCTCAACATTATTAGAAGTGAAACATTTTTTTGGACCAGTTTGTGACTTCTGACCATTATTGAATGGATGGCTATTGATTATGTGGAATGTGGCTGTATTGGTTGGTGCCTTAATTGGCGTGCATGGATGCACTAATCCAAGTCATTGAAGGTCATGCATTATGAACTCGCCTCCCAATGGTGGTGCTGTTACACTTTTTAGTTTCATGCTGTCATATTCCTTTAATTCTTTTAAAACCACAAAGGCTATCTCAACAAATTTGGTATCATTTTAAAGCCTTAATAATGCAAAATGGCATTGGTATAGCTAATACAGAAGGGGAGATACAGCTGTTTGATGTTTGGGGACCAGGGGTGGTGCCGGAAGGGGTGCCGCCGGAAGGGGTGCCGCCTGTACAAACTCAATGGGGATAATCCCATGCTTTGTTCTTTTTACAATAACTTATCATAGCCTAATCAGGGGTGTGCCACTCAGCTTGCCGATCGGAAGCCACTTTTAAATTAAAATTTGGTCGGCATATAATTGGTGGCGCTATACCGATAAGGCGTGATTGTAGCAGACGACGCGACGCTAGCCACGCGTCTCTCAGACGACCCAATATGACAACGGGAGTGCACCATTTTGAATTATTTTGACAGTCATCGCACGGTTAACGATGAAAATTCTTCTAATTATGATTAATTTGTCAAAATGATAAGATTAACGTTTGCGATATACGTGTTATTCACTACGAATTCAAAATTTAGGTTTCGCGTGGCCACCGTCGTCTGTGTAAATCTACAGCGCCCTCAAACCTATGCCGACCATATATGACGTTAAACCTGGTTAAACATTGTTAAACGCGTTAAACGCCGGTCACGGACGCATTCCGGACGATTACCATAATTTATTCAAATATGCAAAAGGGACCGTTTTATTAGTATAGGACTTTCCTATACCAAAATTAATAGTATCCCTGGCCTAATGTTACAAACACTATAGTCTGTGGTTCAACAGACTTGTCAACTATTTGTATTAATTAATTAATTATGGATAAGACCATGATCATCAGCTTTCTTCCTATTCGCTACACAGTCAACATGAATAATCAACCTTAATTTACCGGATTTATAAAAATGACTATAACAGAAAAAGTTTTCAACCTATGATAGCAAAAGTATACATTTTTGGAAAGCTTGTAACTAGAGGAATTCAGAAATGCAGTTTAGATCAGGGATGGGTACATCCTTAACAAATATTTCTGAAAATTCTAAAAATATATAAAATCAAAATTGGAGATATTCACTAGCCGGTAAAATTACCTTACCGACGTAGTAATCTTTGACAATTATATATCATCTGATGTGTAATTTCATGAGGAATTCAAATATGTAAGTAAATAACGATAGGTGTGTGTAGGTATACAAAATATATGGATCTCAAATTAAAAATAAAAAACTCTGATATTTTCCCGAACATTGTGCATCATACCATTTTAGTCCTTAGTCGCACTATAATTTCAATGGCATATTCGGTTTCCTCATGCAATTTCCCTTCAGAAAATGTATACTTTTACTACCTCCCGGGGGTAAACAAGCAAATATAAATGTGTAAAAGTTAAAATCATGTCGCGAAAGCCAAAATCCGTGTGTAACGCAAAAGGAGGCGAGCTTATAACACATGACCAGAAACAGTGATGAACACAGACAGCCATACATACAATAATGTGTTGTAATGTAATGTACATCTATATACCAACATAACATGGTTTATCAATTCATAATGAGTCAAAATATTTTTTTAATGATGATAACATGTCATTTTTGTGCCAATTCTGCGAAAATATGACCAAAATGGTCTATTTTGGCCAACTTGTAATTTTCAAAAGGTCACAGTTCAAAAACTATTGATCTACGATCAAAGTTGTGATTGACTTTGTTTAAAACACTTATCCCAACAATAAAATATACTTTATATAGCCTAGTCAATAGCTCATTTTTTAGTTTTTTTACCATGTTAAATTTAGTTTTTGACTTTTTGACCCTAAATCGAGGTCTAGGGTCATAACGTGCAACCTACGAACGTGGGATCAGGTGAATTTGTGTTTAGGGATATATTTGCCACCTTTTGGTAATAATTTCATGTTCTGCCCAGAGGTGGATTACAAGAGTGAAAGATACAGACCATCGTCCCATAGTCTATAAGGAAAGAAGGGGTGGGGTTCGCACATGTAATGTGCAAACAGGATGTCTTTTTTTGGGGCTGATGATGTAGTTCAAATAGCAGATAACGCAGTTGCAAAGGATCACGCAAAGGATGCTAGACATTGCATTAACTTTCTCACGAACCTGTAAAATCAGACTTTAATATTGATAAATCTAAGGTATTGGTGGTTTGCAAACGTACAGATAAAACTAAAACTTTGGAAATTAGGTAATCTATCAATTTCCGAGTGCGATCACATCGGTGAATGTGATTGTGTGGGTTAATTTAATATACGGTAATTTGGTTTTAGATACTAGATAAATAAGCTTACCGTTCACGTTTTGACAGTTTGATCCAATGAATCCTGTCGGACACTGACATCTTTCGCAACCGGCCGCCATATACGCCGTACCTCCATTTTCGCATTCACCCATAGTACACTCATCTGGAATGTACGCACACAAAATACAATGTAGGAAAGTACTTAAGAAAGTAAATATTAATGTAATTGTACGTCACGGTATAGATGAAATTGAGGGTAGGTGTACTATGTAAACCATATCGAAATAAGTGTTTATAAACGTTACAAATTGCGTCACATAAATCACATTTTAAAGGGTTTGTTTATTATCCCACCAGTGACGCGACTTTCGGAATTAATCTCCTTATTCCCTATTGTATTTGTAGAAGCATTCAAGGCTAAATTTTCAAATACCCTACCATTTTTGAAGCTCAACCTTTTTAAAAATCATCATCGATGGCGCGAAGCTCAACTTTAAAAAAAAAAATGCAACATAGGAAAGGTTTTCGAGGCTTTTTCAGTATCACCTTCGCCAGATTGAAAGCACCGCCGGTGTGAACATGGTGAAGGCATATTCGCCGTCGCGAAGTTCAATCTTTTTTTGTGAAAAAATCAACATCAGAGAAGCACCGCTGGTGAAGCCATCATCTTCGCCGGTTCAAAAGCACCGCCGGTGAACCATCATCTTCGCCGGCGCGAAAGCACCGCCGGTGAACCATCTTCGCCGGCGCGAAGCTCGGCCTTTTTTTTGGAGGGGGGGGGGGGGATCAACATCAGAGACGCACCGCTGGTTGACGCCATAGTCTTCGCCGGCGCCAAACTCAACCCCCCTCTGGTAACGCCACAGGGAGAAGCACCGCCGGTGAAACCATAATCTTCGCCGGCGCGAAGCTCTTGTATTCATCCCGTAAGACCGTAAGAGTTATTAGTCCGATATTTAGGGCTCTTTTACCACTATAAGCGGGTTGAGCCGCCCAAAAACGACTGGTAAAAATGCTAAAACTGCTCACAAAAAGTATCGAAACACTTAGAAATTATCCAATATATAACGGCTCGAAAGGGTATGCATTAATCGAAGCAAATAACCAAGTACATAATTTTGTTCTGCGTATTTTGACACCTCGATCGTTGAGATACGATGTTGCGGAGCGGAGTTATTGTTATTTCAATGATCGTGGGTCCAGTTTCAAAAGTGACACTTTCAAAAAGCTGATATTTCGAGACAAAACTTTATTAAAGTTTTGGTTGTAGATTGATACCTGTCGCGAACTGGGAACCAGCAAAATGCTCGGACTATAACTTGCAGCAGCAATTACAATTTTGCATACAGGGGTATTCCGTCATATTGAAATGTGCGCATAAAACATGGGTTATAAATACATCAGACTGGTGGACATGAAGTGTACACAAAGCACACCATACAATTTTATTTTACATTATTTTTAATGGACTTGTTCGAATTCTTTGTCAGACTAGAATCGATCACCCTTTTAGCGCATTCTTTTATGAATGGGAGTTGACTATTGTAATGTGAAAGATAGAGATATCGCCCAATTAAATCACATCTGGCTGTAAGTTCGGGTTTGCATAGTATGGTGGTATAGGCTGTTGGGCTATGTTGTTCCAAAAACATAGCCGACAACTGATGGAAAAGATATCGACTGACCTTCGCAAAATTGTACATTATATTACGCCTTCCTTCGGTCTAATCAATTGGCGTTAGCCTCCGCTGGGGGCGCACTACCAGAGTTAAAAGTGTAAACATACTCCTCATTACCCATCATGCAATATACTTCCTACTTAGTTTTCTGCGTACGGGGTGCCTACCGCAAAAAAAGTTATAGTGTAAAAAGGTAAAGGTAAAACAGGTATATCATAACCGTAGTTTAAGCTTTATTTTTCAGTATTGACTAATAACATGTCGAACATTAATAGGAACTTGGTAAGTCCAAATAGTCCTTCTCAGGACTCGGTAAGAGCAGTTATAACGACCGATAAACCACTCGCGACACACGCGGTTGGAATTGAAAATGAAGGGAGTGGAATTCCACAACCTGTCTTCATAACTCAGGATACGGTTCAACCTGAGCTGATGGTAGGTAGTAATGAGATTGTACAATCATCACACCATCCGATAGGGAGTCACGATGGAGATCACGACAACGACAAGACCTCTCGTATGCCTCTTGAAACGTCATGCCTGTCCGAAAGGAGCCGTGATTGTTATGATATCAGAGATGAGCCATGCCTTCCTAATAAAAGGAGCCATGACAGTTACAGACACAGTGAGGTAGATTCTGCACGTCTTTCCGAAAGGAGCCGTGAGGACAGTAGACATAGGGAATCGCGTTCCCGCAAACCTCACACTTTATCTCATTATTATCGCGAACAGGATCATGAGGATGCACGCCTCCCACCTCGGGGCCGTGAATACGATCATCGCAATCGTAAATCTCAAGATAGATACCATCACGAATCGGATAATGATTCGCGGGATTACGGGTATGATAACCGATCCGGTAGATCGTGTCATCGATCCCCTCCACCAGTGAGATACAGGAATCACAGTCCCAAACCAGATCACGGTTTTTCTGAACACCAGATGCATACTCTGGAAGACCTGCAAAACCGACAAGCAAGCATGATACAGCAGTCCTTCAACGACATGCTACAACAGATACAGACAACGGGAAAGCGTCCCCGTCCCCCAAGTGAGTCCGACAGTGACTCAGGGTCTGAGGTTGCGTCTAACCCTTCACCTGCTAGAAAAAAGACTCACAATGAAGAATCTGACCATTCTAACATGTCTAAGGATGACGCTATGTCAGTTCACGCAGGCGACATGCATGATCTGGATGACACGGCAGAAAAAGCCAAAGAAATGAGCACGCCACAAACAGGAGACGTGCCACAACCAGATGAAACTGGTAACAATACCGCGATCAAACCGGCGTTGATAAATCCACACCAGGTGCCCAAAGGGGCATTGTTTGACGAGACGGTATTGACATGGTGGGGAGACCAGCGTACCCACGTTCTTGTAGAACAAAAAAAGGAAGAACTTCTGGGTGACTTGAAACCAGATCCATCGGTAGCGAAGTATTTCAAAGCACCTAACCTTCCACAATCAGTGAGAGAAAATATGAAAAAAGGCAGGATGTCTGCCTGGAAGGACGATAATTCCATCTGGTCGATACAGGAAGATTTCCTGAAAGCTTCAATCCCGCTTATTAAAGCCATAGAAAAGAATCAAGAGACTGGTAAACAGGATGACCTCTTGACCACCACGGGTAGCCTATTAGGCTCTGCCATTCAACGTTTATCCGTCTTCCGACAACGTCACTCAGAAACGTTCATCAAGGATGGATACTTGCGGAGTGTGACGCCATCTTTGTCATGCCTATACGGCGACGAATGGACTCAGAAAGTGGAGGAAGAAGAGAAGATCAATAAGGTGACCCAAAAGGTAGTGAAGACCTACAATAAGGACTATTCCTACAAGAAATACGACAACCAGGGTCAGAAAAAAGGCAAGACCTTTAATAATTCTTTTCGCTCCAACAAATTTCAGAAAAATAGGACGCAACGAAAGAATAAGTCATCCTACCAACCAGAGCCTTATAATGCCTCTGGACAAGCCTCGGGATATGCCTCAACAAACAAGGGATTCAACATCCCCAAACCATACCCTAACTCCAATGACAAGTTTCAACATAAGAACACAAAGCCATATGCTCCAAAAAACTAGGCAAAGTCTTACCGACCCCGATATCGGAACGCATCGATCCGATACACAGTTACGAGGAACAGTATGCTGGTCGCATAAGGTTTTTTCTCCCAGCATGGACAGAGCTTACGTCGGATCCATGGATCCTTCAAAACGTAACTGGGTATCGGATCGAATTTCTAAAGATACCAAATCAAATGGTGATCCCAAAACAAATATCAATGTCTCAAATTCAACATACAGCATGCACACAGGAAGTGCAGAAGATGATAACAAAAGGTGCAGTAAAAAAAGTCAGATCATGTCCGGGACAATTCGTCTCGACCATCTTTATTGTCAGAAAGAAATCCGGGGGTTACCGCCCAGTGATAAATTTAAAGATACTGAACAAATTTATCCACACTCGCCATTTCAAGATGGAATCCATACAAAGCGTAAAAGACCTACTTCAGGTCCAAGATTACATGACATCCATAGATCTAAAAGACGCCTACTTCATGATCCCGATCCACCCAGCAGACAGGAAATATCTAAGATTCCAATGGGACGGGGAACTGCTAGAATTCCAGGTACTCCCCTTCGGCCTAACCACAGCTCCCCGATTATTCACAAAAATGTTGAAGCCTGTGGTAGCCCATTTACGGCAGAAAGCCATGCGGGTGGTGATATACTTGGACGACCTAATACTTCTTGCAGTCTCCCACAAAGAGGGACTGAGTCAAACAAACTACATTCTAGAATTGTTTGCAAAATTAGGCCTAGTAGTGAACTGGGAAAAATCTCAGATAGTGCCCACGCAACAGATATCATTTCTGGGACACATAGTCGACACTCAAAAAATGACTCTGTCTATTCCACAAGAGAAGGTGAGTGGTATAAAACAGTCATGTCACCAGTTAGTAAAACAAGGGGCAGTGATAGCCAAGAAACTGGCCAGCGTAATCGGAAAAATGACGGCTTCAGCGGAGGATGTCGTCCCAGCTCCAATTTTTTTCCGCGCCCTTCAGACCGACCTGATAAAATCAGTACACAAGGATCAAACATACGCGTCGACAGTCCAACTATCAACATCCAGTCTAGAAGAACTGACATGGTGGATAGAGTGTCTCGAACACTGGAATGGGAAGCCAATCTCAAACCCACCCCCAAACTGACTATAATCTCAGATGCATCCATGCTCACTGTCTCGGGAAGAGAGCAGGGGGACGTTGGTCGATAACAGAACAGCTTCAACATATCAACTACCTGGAGCTTCTGGCAGCTTATCTGGCACTGAAAAGCTTCGCCAAACACGAACATCATTGTCATATACTCCTGAAGTTAGACAACACCACAGCGTTGGCATATACAAGGCACAAAGGCGGTACACACACAGAGAGCCTGTCAAAATTAGCAATTCAACTGTGGCAGTGGTACCTGAAAAGATCCATCACAATAACTGCTTACCATATACCAGGAGTAGACAATCAGATAGCGGATTACCAATCACGCGTGTTCAACGACAGGATCGAGTGGACACTCGACCCCCAGGTCTTCACTCATATATGCAGGCGGATGAATGTACACCCGACCATAGACCTGTTCGCAACCCGAGCAAACAACCAGGTCCGGAGATACGTATCCTGGAAACCAGATCCGGGAGCAGAAGCAGTGGATGCATTCTCCATAACATGGATGAACGAACTCGGGTATGTGTTTCCGCCCTTCTGTCTCTTGGGCCAGACCCTGAAAAAGATACAGGCGGAGAAAGCCGAAGCATTGGTGATAGCGCCAACCTGGCCTACACAAGCATGGTATCCACTACTTCTGCATTTAGCCATAGCTTCTCCGGTACTTCTACCGCCCAATCACAATCTCCTTATCCAGACACACTCGGGCGAAGTACACCCTCTGATTCCAACGTTACATCTAGCGGCATGGAGTGTCTCAGGGGCCGATTCAGAGCAAAGGGTCTATCGGAACAAGTTACTCAGGTCATGCTTGATAGCTGCAGATCTTCCACACACAAGCAGTATGCATCTGCCTGGAAGGCCTGGAGTGGCTGGTGTTATATTAGATCGCGTAATCCCATTTCAGCGCCTGTAGAACAAATCTTGGAATTCCTGGTACAATCTGAAGCCAGAGGACTAGCTTACCGAACGCTAGGTGTCTACCGATCTGCTATTTCACAATATCACACATACATAGGAGGTAGGCCTATTGGTGAGCAAGCTGATACCATCGGACTGATGAAAGGATTTTTCAATAGAAACCCTCCTAGACCCAGATACACATGGACCTGGGACGTTGAACCAGTTTTAAAATTTCTCATCTCCTTAGCTACATGGGAAGGCCTGCCCTTAAAAATGATGACCCTAAAACTCGTGTTAATTCTAGCATTAGTCACAGCAGGGAGGACATCCTCACTGGTCCACATAGACTTGAATCAGCTGTCCTATTCTGGAAGTGTGATTCGTTTCGTACCATCAAAAATGCAAAAACAGACCAGACCTAATTTTGCATTGAAATGCGTTGAGATCGAAGCCTTTGAGGATACTCGCATATGCCCGGTTAAGGCAGTCTCTGAGTATGTGAAAAAGACTAAATTACTCAGAGGAACGGAATCGCAGTTGCTTATTAGCTACATGAAACCTCATAAAAAAAGTAGTTTCATCAACGGTGAGCCGATGGATTCTGGCCATATTGAAACTGGCCGGCATAGACACAGAGCGATTCAAAGCTCATTCAACTCGCGGAGCAGCAACGTCTGCTTCAGCAAAGGTAGGGGTGGCCACAAGTGACATATTAGCCACTGCAGGTTGGTCATCCGACTTTACCTTCTCAAAATTCTACCATAGAACTTCTGCCAATTCGAAGTTGGCAAAAGCTCTTCTTTCTACAGCTTCAAAATCGCCAATTGATTAGACCGAAGGAAGGCGTAATATAATTTAAGATTATGCAAAGGTACTTACCTGCAGTATAATCTGGATTATATTAGCCTTCCGTAGGGAGAATCAATTTCCCACCCAGGCATTCAGTCCTGGTAGGACTATTACCCTATGCCCATGATTCTCCCTACAAAATATGGGGTCGGTAGACGCCCATACAATTTCTTGGCCCTACTATGATGGTGGGCCTACATGTATATATGTTACAATTCATAGTTGTGTTCACAGTTCAGTAGAATTTGTTAGACACAACAAACTTGCTTACAATTTATTGTTGTTGTTGTTTTGTTTTTTTAAAAATAGAAAATTAATCATTACCCACTAGTTATTTCTTTTAAAGAGGAAGTATATTGCATGATGGGTAATGAGGAGTATGTTTACACTTTTAACTCTGGTAGTGCGCCCCCAGCGGAGGCTAACGCCAATTGATTCTCCCTACGGAAGGCTAATATAATCCAGATTATACTGCAGGTAAGTACCTTTGCATAATCTTAAATTACATATCCATTGTATTACGGAATGCAAACCATTGTCGCGGTGATTTTAAAACCTGCCAGGGCCATGTGCTGCCTCGTGCGAAATACAGACAAACTGCGAGGTTCTCTGGTGTGTATTGGATCACTGATTTTTAAACCAAAATAATTAAATTATCTTTTTAAATGTCAGGTTTTTCTCGGAAATTCAAATTACCTCCTCAGAAAATTACCACGTTTTAGGCATTTATAAGGACTGCGCATCCTTATATAGCATATTGTATTTGTGAATATAACAATTCATTATTAAAACAAACTGGATTTTTCAGGTGTAGATGAGACAGAATTTTCCCATAGCGCAATAATAGCTGTAATGAGCTCATGAATATGAATGAGGCAAATGTCTATGGAATTTTACTGTGTAGACTTTGACTTGTCTCGAATTATTGAGTTTTGTATGAAATGCGATGATCGTAACATGTAACAAACATGAATTTATGAAGACGAACTATAATATTGAACACATGCAACATCATTAGTGAAAATAATGAATAGTATGTTTTCATAGAAGATGGATTTTCTAGGATATAATTACTGCGTAAGCAGTTCCGGTTGGTAGTGTATATAGGTAATATAAAGGGTTCAACAAAAGAAAGTATACCACTGTGTTTATGTCATTTTGAGTAATTTTCATTTGTTGTTGACCAAACAGGCTAGATAGGCATTTAGATGAATCTTTTAGGCATAATTTGATACCAAATTTGCCTCCTAACTACAAAGATAAACCATGATTAGCACCATTTAAAGGAAAATATCCCATTTTCAAAAGTCGCATTTCCAATGCACAGCACGAGAAGAATTGGTTAATCTGTCCATGTTCCTTTACATTCAAATCCTTCACCCATGCATCAGTTTACATTTGAATTAGCCCGCGCATTGAGGGATATGCGCGGTGATCAGTGCGGGATAAATACGGCATATGTGTGTACGTGTGTTAACAATTGGCCCTGCCTTTCTTCTCGTGCTGTGTATTGGATGATGCGACTTTTGAAAATGGGATATTTTCCTTTAAATGGTGCTAATCATTTTTATCTTTGTTGTTAGGGGCAAATTTGGTATCAAATTATGCCTAAAAGATTCATCTAAATGCCTATCTAGCCTGTTTGGACAAAAACAAATTGAAAGTTACTCAAAATGACATAAACACAGTGGTATACTTTCTTTTGTTGAACCCTTTAGTACTAAATATGGGTATTAATGACGTCATACTTAATTTGCCTACAAATACATGAAGACATGCTCCGAAAAATTGGCGCCGTGTCTTATTTTAAAGCTAATGTCATTACCTTTTATATATACACTACCGCCCAGAACTGCTTGCGCAGTGATTATATCCTAGAAAATCCATCTTCTATGAACATACTGTTGAATATTTTCATGTGTTCATTATAATAGTTCTTCTTCATAAATTCATATTTGTTGCATGTTACGATCTTCACATTTCATACAAAACTCAATAATTCGAGACAAGTCAAAATCAACACAGTAAAATCCCATAGACATTTGCCTCATTAATATTCATGAGCTCATTACCGCTATTATTGCGCTATGGAAAAATTCTCTCTCATCTACACCTTCTCTGAAAAATAATTTTGATAATTAATTGTTATATTCACAGATGAGGATGCGTAGTCCTTATAAATGCCTAATTTTCTGAGTAGGTAATTTGAATTTCAGAGAAAAACCTGACATTTAAAAAGACAATTTAATTATTTTGGTTTAAAAATCAGTGATCCAATACACGACAGAGACCCTCGCAGTTTGTCTGTATTTCGCACGAGGCAGCACAGGGCCCTGGTAGGTTTTAAAATTACAATGATTTGTATTCCATTTACAATGAATATGTAACGTACAATTTTGCGAAGGTCAGTCGACATCTTTTCCATCAGTCTTGCTATGTGATTGGAGCAACATCAGTGGCGTAACAGCCGGGGGGGGGGGGGGGGCAGGGGGGCACAGTGCCCCCCCCCCCCCTGAAGGTGCTCAGCAGGAAATTCAAACCTACCCATCAGGAAAAATGGGAGGAGGGGAAAAGAGGAAAAGAAGGGGGAAAGGGAAAGAAAAGAGAGAGAGAAAGGAAAAAGGGAGGAAAAAGAAAAATGAAAAGGAGAAAAAAAGGGAAAAGAAGAAAGGGAAAGAAAGAAAGAAAGAAAGACATTTTGTGGCCGTGCGAAATTTTGTGACCGTGCACAAAATTTTGATCCCCCACACTTACGTGAAATTCATGTTGAATCACGCGTTAACTTAACATATTGGGTGATTAATATTTTCTAATAGCGTAAAGTCAGGCTGGGCTGGTCTCAAAATGCTCTAAACGGACTTGGCAAGCCGTCTCGCTAGGAGGTGCCACTACTTTGAGCATTTGTCTAACTCCAAAATGGGAAGATATTACAATTTAATGAGCCATTTGCACCAAGATGAGCTCAATGGTGTATAAAAAAAATGTATAGTGTGCATTGTGTACACTTCATGTCCAATAGTTTAATGTGTTTATAACCCATGTTCTATGCACCCATTTCAATATGACAGAATACCCCTGTATGCAAAATTCGCAATTGCTGCTGCATGTTTAAGTCCGAAGATTTTGCTGGTTCCCAGTACGCGAAAGGTATCATTCTACAACCAAAACTTTTAAAAAGTTTTGTCTCGAAGTATCAACTTTTTCGGAAATTCCAGTAGCCTTGTCAAAACACGAGTCATGTTTTAGGTATTAATGAGCATTACAGATCCCTGTCATAATAGATATACGTGCTTACATTTTGTAAAATAATGTAAAAATAATGATTTGTCGGAGATGATTTTTGCAAGTAGGGATATCCCATAGCGCTATAACAGCGATAATGAGCTCATGAATATTAATGAGGTGAGAATTGCATGTGATTTCCCCATAGAGAAAATAGCGACCTCAGAAAAATATTGATTTTGAAAAATGTGTAGGTTACAAGGTCAAGGAAAGATGAATTTATGAATCAGAAAATATCAAGGCACTTATATAAATAGGATTTTATCTTGATATGGGTAAAATTACAAGACTGTTTGGGGAATAAGTTATCTCGATGGTGTGCGCAAGCAGTTCTGGGCGGTAATGTATTCCTACCAACAAAACTGTATGTTCATGAAATGCCCACGGGATAACAATTGCCCCATGCAGACTAGTATACGTTTAGAAGACATACCAGGCTGAATTTTACAATTCATCATAATTGTGATCGAGATGAAATTGCCTTTCATCATCGACAATGAATTATATTATATTATACGTTCTAATACATTTGCGGAACATAGCATCACACTGCCGCGCAAAAGTATTTCACCCTGGAAGCTTCAAGTGCAAGTTATCACTGTGTTGTCGACAAAGTTGTCGACAAAGTATTAAACCATCAGACCCAATTACCATTTCATTTTGTTCATTGTACATTTAATACCAATAAATTCATGTTTTCTATTCAGATTTAGTCTCGATAGATACCAAATCTATGATTTGGGTATCGGCTCAATGCTATTATGTTGAAAGGAACCGTTTTACACAAAAATTTAGACACCTGAAAATCCTCCGTTTTTATGTCCCACTCACTTCTTTGGAGAATCAAAGTTGTCCTTGAATGTTCACTATTTAGTCATGGCATTGCTATGAAATTAAGAGCTAGCAAAAGTGTTCAGAAAAGTCGCATTGGAATTTTTTTTTAATAGGACTAGCAAATAAAACAGGGTATAAAACGCAAAATTACCTTTTTGGCGGCCATTTTGAACAGAACAACAACACAAGGTCAATTACTCAATTAGGTTTTTATTTTTCTGTGCAAGGCTACCGGATTGAATTTCATCCAAATAATAGATACATATTGGTCAAGAGCCAGGTGAACACTAAATTTTAAGTTAAACATGTCCGTTATGTCCGTAAAAACAGAATTTAGACATTAATTATTTATGTAAATTAGTCACATGATAGCTCACTTTAGAGGGTCACGGTTCAAGTCACAGTTCTGGTTCCACTTTACTGAGTTGCTTGAACATGTACCCATATCATGGATATGGGTACTGCATGGACTAATTCAGATTCATGATTTAAAAGCATTGCAAATCATGATTTTATCGAGCAAGTCCAAATTCCAATCTTAGATGTGCCTTAAATAAAGATGAATATCTGCCAAAAACATAAACCATCGTCACAAAAATGACTTTTGTAAGCTAGAATGGTTCCTTCTGAAGATATTTCCAATAAACTGCGCATGTCAATTATCATTTATAAAATCCTGCACATGGAGTTTTCCATCACCAGTTGTTCTCAGTTGAAAATTCCCATAGCGTTACACTGCCGATAATGAGCTAATTGATATTCATGAGGTGGTTTACTACGGCGATTTTACATTGGAATTTTGACTTGCCCGATAAAATCATGAATTGTAATGATTTTAAATCATGAATTTATTGGTGTAAAATGTACAATGAACACAATGAAATGGTAATGAGTCTGATGGTTTAATACTTTGTCGACAACACAGTGATAACTTGCAAGCTTCCCGGAGGGAGAAATACTTTTGCGCGGCAGTGTATAAATAATTAAAAAGTGGCCAAAGCGAAATTTGACATGTCTGAGTAGATTTGCCATAATTTTGATAACGAAAGCTCCAAATTGGATAGAATCAAATCTTATGACACATTAATTATTGCTCGAACATGATTGTTACATTAGTACTTCATTTTTTTGGGTTTTCATATTTGAAAACAAAATACCTGCGATTTCGCTCACAGAACACCCCCGAACTTACCTTGCGAGAGAACCCCTGGTAAGAATACCGGCGCAATAAGTAATATCGATACACACAACGTACGTAAAGAGCGGGAGATCATGGTTTCCAATGGTCCGTCAATGGTTACCCAATCCAAGATGATTCTGATTTATACCGCCGAAAGAGCTCTGCGAATGTTTTGACAGGAAAGTAACTTCACCACTATAGTCACTTCAGCAATAGACCCTACAGCTACCAATTTTAAATGAGAACTAATAAAAAAATACTCGACTGTTACTAATGATAGGATTTGTGGAAGAAGACCTTATTAGATTATGTATTCCAATAATTATAAAATAAAGGACGCACCATTATACCTCAAGGGGTGGGTTGTGGCGTTCAAATGGAATTCTTACGCCGCCAAAGTGGCGAAAGTTATTTACTTCAATGTACTCATTAATATTGTTGAGATCGGTGATTGGACGGATTTTACTCATCAGAGGGTGAAGTTGTTGTTCATTGCCTGCCCTATGGGTGATGGTTATTTTCGTCAAAAATTTCCTACTTCCCGCCACCCCCCCTACCACCAACCCACAAGTGTAATGGTGCGTCCCTAATAAAATAGCAACGCCTATAATCATGATAATAGCTACTCTCATTTGTATAGCAGCATTAATCGCATGATGAACCCTATACTTTGTCATCTCTTTACACTAAAATGAGATTCTTTGAAAATGTCATCAAGAATGAATAATAATGCCACAAATACAATAGGTATTACCATTTATGGTATTACCAAGGTAAAAAGGTAACAAGAAGATTATAAAATAGGAGAGGACTTAGCTCATTTGCATATAAGCAAACATTCATCGTATGAGTAACCATAGATCCTTTAGACTTCTCAATGATCTATGGATTAACTGGCTGTCTAGTTGGTCAGCTCTTTTGAAGGCATTGAAGTGGAAACTGATTTAGAAGTAAAACTAGCCAGTAGGGAGGTCACGCTGCATGTCATATTTTGTTATACGCAAGAAAACAATGGAGTATCAGTGACTGCAATATTTGCTAAAAATAGCTTCGGAAAATGGTCTATTTGGATTTGGGCTTCTCAAAAACTGAGAAACGTGTTATAAATCATGTAGAATTTTAGAGGAGGGTCAATAATATCCGCAGATGGTATAGCATATATTTAAAGGTCGTATTTTGTTGTTCGTAACAAGATGTACACTGTGACCCACCCATGTAAAGTGACGGACCTTGACGCACCCTCCGTCAATTTTTTGACAGACCAAAGGCTGCCACTGACGTACCCTCCGTCAAGAAAGTGGAGGTAAACGACACACCCATGACGCACCTCTCCCGGGGGTCGTATAGTGCGTCTTACAACTGACATGACTGATAGGTGTATAATCGTCTCTATCTTTTATATCGTCAAATTAAAACTATCGTTTGTATCTTTTATCTCATCATTTATATCGGAATTATCAAAAATATCAGATATCGTCGCAAATTCACAACGCACTCAAATCCCCTCTATCTTTCATATCGTCAAAACTATCGTTTGTATCATTTATATCGGAAATATCAAAAATATCAGATATATCGTCCCAAATTTGCAACTCACTTAAATCATCTCTATCTTTTATATCGTCCAAAACTTCGTTGTATCAGGGACAATCAAATGGAGGGACAAGAAACTATTGTACTATTATATAAGTATGCGTGTTGCGGGGGTACAAATATCATCAGTTGAGCAAGCATACACAATACATTCATGAATGGGCACTGGTACAAATCTCAGCAATCATACTGCACGAGTCGCTGTGTGTCTTGCTCGATACGGATGGACCCTTAGTCGGGTGAAAGCTCGACATGACCGTGAAGTAGGGTACAAATGTGATTTTATTGCTGAAAATCATGGATGAGTAAGTCTAGATTCACACCACCGGGTGCCAAAATGGTACTCTTGGGCAACTTTTTTTTTATTGACGTCTTAAGCCATAATAATGACAGTTATAATAATGACAAACATCTTGTGTTTGGTATGAAATTAAAGCACGGCCTATAGATTCAAATTCAGGCTAATGACGCAATCGTTTTTATTTTAGCATTTTTAGTGTCTTAGCTGTTCTCAATGTTGTTAGTTTCAAAATATAAGTCTTAGCTTCTATTTCCAGCTTATTTTGAATCACTTTACCCGCAATATTATGCTATCTCACAGTGTTTCCAAATTAATGAGGCCTAATGTTGTTTTTACATGCCTGTACGCAACTATTCATATGTCCTTAAGAAAATCAGTGGAGAAGTAATATAATGAGAATACCGGTAACTGCAGTATAGGGGTTTCTTATGTTCTGAGGTTGGAATTGTGAAGTATTATATACTGTTGCCTTCAACAAGGCACGGTTTTAATTAAACAAAATAACCACAAATAATGAAGACCATGGTCTCAATCTACTTGTATTAAATATTTGAACGTTTTCAAAAGAAATAATTATCAGTATGCTGATGTGCCTCTAACTCCAAATATATTACTAACAAGCACCTGATGTGTATGGAGGCAGGCATTGACAGTTTGACAGTTTTACTTGTACCATGGATGAAGTATCACATCTTGAAATAGACAGGCAGGATATAGCGTTTTATGTTTCGTTACATGAAATTACAGGTGACATGAAATCACAGGTGACATGAAATTACAGGTGACATGACATGTATGAATACATTTTAATCACGTTTGACCTCTTTTGACTTTTGTATGTATTTATTATATAATTTTATATGTATTCCAGGAGTCAACAGCTTAAATTTGATACCAAACATGATATTTTGTTTATAAGACCAACTATATTTGTCATAAATATAACATTATCGAAAAGGGCGTGGCTTGACGTCATTAAAAATTTTTTCTGAATCTAGACATTCCCCCTCATGTAACATTTTCAGCAATAAAATTGCATTTGTTCCCTACTTCACGGTCATGTCATAATTGTGAAGATATCCACTTGACTACATACCTGTGCAATTCCTACTGAACTACTATACTCTAGAAATGCAAATATATATCATCAAAGAACATCATTTTCCGATTAATTTGGATATTGGATTCAATAGGAACAAAATGTCTATAGTTTAAACTTCCCAGGAAAAATATTAGTTTCTTTGTTCTAGCATGTTTTCACATTTTTTATAAATCTAAAATTATCACATTTTTCTCAAATATACCGATTATTATTAACACTAGAACGTTATTTATTGAACAAATCACGTATAAATTGTATTCAGTTTGACCTAGGCCCAATTTTTTTGGAAAATTATATTTTGATCATTTTTCGAAAGATTATAGGGCAACCTTTGAGTTCTTTGAATAAAAACACACCGCAACTACTAGAGCTAACCCGCAACACGCATGTTTTGTTCTTTTTTTGTAATTGAATACAATGATGTAACGATACCATAGGCCGTTTCTAGTCCCTCCATTCGATTGTCCCTGGTTGTATCTATTATCTCGTCAAAACTATCGTTTGTATCTTTTATATCATTTATATCGGAAATATCAAAAATATCAGATATATAGTCGCAAAGACACAACGCACTCAAATCCTCTCTATCTTTTTAAATCGTCAAATCTATCGTTTATATCTTTTATATCGAATATTTTATATATAATTTAAATCGTTTCTTTCTTTATGTATCATTTAAATCTTTTATATCTTTTATATCAGATTTATCGTCCAAACTTTCGTTTCTATCTAATATATCGGATATATCGGAATCGTTTCTATCTTTTATATATCATTTAAATCGTTTCTATCTTTTATATATCATTAATCGTTTCTATCTTATAACCATCATTTAAATCTTTACTATCTTTTATATCAGTTATATCATATATATCGTCAATATCAGATTATATCTTTTATATCGTTTCTATCAGTTTGGTACGATATGAAAAAATAGCTATGGTTTGGGTTTTTGGCATGTCATGGAACAAGCCATAGGTATTTTTCCTTATCGTTTAGTAGATGTACATACTGCAATTTCACTGGTTAACACGTATGAAATCTGATCCATATCGTGTAAACTAGCAAGTCAAACCACACGATATATTCCATATCGTCGATTAACCAGACTACGACGATGGACACGCGAAAACCTAGATTTTGAATTCGTATTGGAATAACACGTAATCGCGAATGTTGATCTTATCATTTTGAAAAATTCATCATAGGTTAGAAAAAAACATTCCAATCCAAAACCGTTGTGGGGGCTAACCACCTGCAGTGTCAGTATAATTTTTTGAATTTAAACCGTTGTTAAGCGTTCTGCCCATTCACTTGATCACGTAACCTCGTTCGCATATTTTAACCTAAATACTTGTGAATACGCCCGTGTCCAGCCCGTGTCGTCTGCGATTAACCGCGCCACTAGATGGCGCGGTATGATCGGGGAAGATATTACGTGTAAAGCGATTGATTTGCGTCTGTGCAGGTCTGTGGAAGATTTGCTTAAAATATGACACGTAAATAATAAACAAATAAAATGATTTAAATGCAACCGAGTCGATTTCTGTTACATTCTGAGGCCGAAATAGACCGCAGAAAGGTCTCCACGCGCCGAAAAATAATTGATCTGCATTTAACGTAACCATTCTCGAGTACTGGGGTCGATTTCATGGTATACCTACTAAACACGGACTGGGAAGTTTTTAACTGCATAATATATGTCAGGCAAAGCCCTTACCTTTTTAATGACTATAAAAGTTAGTACCATCGCTGTGATGTCTTAAGATTAATGCAACATTTTTAATCACAAATAATTTTACTTTAATTAGTCAAAAACAATTATTCAAGATAAATCCTTATGGGAGATGTATCCGGGTCTGAAGTTTTAATAGTTACTTTGCTATGACCGGTGCAACCAAATTACACCAGTCTGATACTTTTTCAACAGTCACGTGATGAGAAACACGTGGTGGGCGGACTAGCCCCGCTCTCCCCTATTATTATCAACCAAGCACAATACCTGTTCAAATGGCTCAACCAAAGCTTTTCTAATATAGCCTGGCATGCGGCATATCCCCGACTCTATATTTGCCGACTACCAAGCTGTTCCAACATCGCGGGCTACTCCCATCGGAGAGAGTGCTTCGAGGCTCTGCGCGGACTGTGTATCACGGGGAAATGTATCGCAAGTGAGCTTCATTTTAAATGGAATATCAGTAAATTAGGAAAATAGCGAGCCCGATACCAGTGCTATATTTAACTTGCCATGAAGCCGGACGAGCTTGCCCATCATGAGGGCGAACCTGAGTAACTGAGTAGTGTGGGGTAAGTCCGCCCTGTTGGTTATTTTCCTCATTCATGCACTTACTAAAAGTTCTAGAGTGCTGAAACTATGGGGGTATGTAGCTAAGAAACGTAGCTTACATTTGGAAGTAGGATAGCTTTCTAACTTGTAAAATGAGTCCGCTATTATAGGCAAGCCTGAAAATTAGAGGGCGGACTAGCCCCGCAGTAAATTGGGTTCTCAAAAGGGTATTTTAACCAAAATTGGGTTCTCAAAAGTGAATGTTAAACACTTGAACTTCGGATATTGGAAATCTAGCGGTTACTGAATATGTCAGGCCTTTTTATAGGGAGATCAATTAACCTATCTGACAAAGTACACCCTGCTATACCATCATAGAACTAAAAGGGCATTAATATGTAACGGGTGCTTTCTCTGGGATATTCCAATAACTCAAGCGTGGGGGCGTTTTTTCGAAGCAACGGTATTTATTATATGTCGATAATAACACACCAAGGACTGGACTGGCAGGGACCTGCATATAAGAAAAGGATGAACAGGTCAGTCCTTGGTGCTGTCCTTAGGCTGAGTGCACCAAATAATAATACAAATATGCAACACATGGTTGAGTACAAAAATCATGAAATGAAATTAACATTACCGGGTTATAATTAAATTTGTGACATAAATGAAATGTATAAAGAATAATCGGACTAAATTTGGAATACTGAATTTGGATTAATTAGAATTAAAGTAGACAACAATATCAAGAAACTAAGCAATAATTGAATAACGGCCAAAATATAATACTGTAATATGTATACTAATTTGGAATTAAACGTTGTCTGAAAATGTCCAGAAGTATCCGAAAAGATAAATTAATTTGGAATTAAACTCTATGCTTTGAAGGATAATTTGAAAACAAAACTATTATGCTAAACGAGGCTAATTTCAAGTGTAGCAAAATCTATAAAAACAACTAAACCCATCACCAAAGTTAACTAGTGAATATGACTAAATAAACATTATGGATATAGGTACATAAAACTGCAGTACACAGAAAGAAAAAAGTGAGTCATCATCGTAAAATGAGTCACTACACGGACAAAATGACTCATTTTGAGCCATAGTGTGTCACTACATGGACAAAATGACTAATTTTTCGATGATGACTCACTTTTTTTCTTTCTGTGTAGATAAACAATTGACCAATATAAAAACAAACAAAAGTAATATACTAAACAGCAGACTAAACTTAAACTGTAAATACATGTAGCCAGGGCATTACATTAATATGCCTAAATTCATGAACCAGTGTTCCCTCTGGTTGACTTCCAAAACAATCCGAGATTATTTTCGCATCTAAATTAACTAGGCCAAGTGTTTGCCCGACCTAGGCGGTGATGTACCTCATTAAAACATAAGGGACGAAAAACACCAATGCAAAAAGGCTTGCTCAAGTTTCTAAATTGAACGATACCATAAGCAGTACGTATCTCTCTAAATATAAACAAATAACAAAGAGCAAGTATTATAAAGTACATTTGTACAGTAGACAATGACTAGGAAGGTCACCACTAGTGTGTGCTCAATTTGAGCTAGCATCCAAACATAAAATAATTTAAGAGCACCACTCAGTGTTTCACTGGCTACAAGTATACAATATAAGAATGAATAATGATTGTCTTTTTAAACAATGCATGTACCTGCACGCCATGGACATGACTGACTAAATTAGAAAAGTTACTATCAAAGTGCATGGTACATTATTTGGCAATAAAAGTTTCAATACAAACTTTCAAGTGTTGATTTCCCAATTTTGTAGGAATTTAACTCTCAGTATCATAAGATTGAGGATAAACATTAAATTGGCTATCATGACAAAACTGACAAATCCAAAACTTGCCACAATATAAATCTCTAAAGTCCACCATAACATATCAGGTGGACCTGTAGTGTAACCACTTCATTCATATTAAGATGAAGTTAATATTCTTGTATAGTTCAAAATAACTCATTATGTGGGCTTGTTGCACAATAAAGGTTTAGCGACCTTGATGAGAGCAACCCTTAATCATCTCAACACACACATAATTCTAGATCTAAGCAGTTAAAGTAAACTAGTAAGCGAGTACTTTGTAGAGCACTCAAATCCAGGATCAATTTGGTTTGATGTTATAATCATCAAAAGGTTACTAAACAAGTTGAATAAAACTTGAATAATCCAAATATTAATTTGAAATATCTGAAACACCAAAAGTCTAAAATAATTCACTAACAATAATAATCAATAACAAGTTCATTGATCTATACATGTAGCTAGGTGATCAATTGGATGGTCAAGCAATCTCATTCTCAAGTGGCCAATTTGCAGCCCATTGAGCTGAGACAGCAATACTAGTTTACATAAATTAGCTTGGGTTGTGCCCATACGCACAGGCCTATGAATATATAAAATATGAGTTACGCAAAGTTGTGTTTTCTAAAAACTTCCACAATAACTCAATGGCCCAACATATAAAAATGGTATTAGTACACATTGGGGTGACACTTTTATTTATGACAGAATAACAATTTTTAAATATTATGTCTCCCGCCTTTCCAAGCATTTGTTAAGTGCTTGAATTTGCTCCAAGTCGACATCGAGCGAATTATCCGATTCTGCACAAAATGACCTGCATGTACAATGTCTTTATTAAATTAACTGCCAAAAGATTTGGGGTATTTATTGGCATCAATGGTCCTAAACTAGATTAGATTTGGTGGTCGAAAAATGTTGGCATAAGTTTGTATCAAAGTCACAAACTTATTATAAACCAAAAGCCAACAAACAATTTGTTCATTCCAAAATAATACCAAATGTACTTGCAGATCTAAACAATGTTAGTACAATACATAATCATATAAAAATCATCTCAAAGTATAAATATTTAAACTGTAAAAATAGTTCCAAAAATCTGTATGCTGCAGACAAAGAAACAACTAGGTTATTTCTTAACCAGCACAAAGTTCAAAATCATAATATTAATAGAAACTTGATTTCCAAAAAATGAATCAAACTTGAATCTGTTAATAAAAACTAAAGAGTGCACTTCAAATAATTGTCTTGTTTTGGATAGTGCAATCTCTTTAAAAAAGAAATCAAAATGTGATTACTAAAAACAATGATTATGGCATACCTGCATATAAGAAAAGGATGAACAGGTCAGTCCTTGGTGCTGTCCTTAGGCTGAATGCACGGTGCACCAAGAAATCACCTGAGCATGAAGAGGTATTGTGTGAATAGGCATGATGAGTAGGGTGTATTGTTATGTTAATGAGAGAGGGGAAATGGTGGGTTTGTTTGAAGATCAGATTACAGGGTGATCCACACAACCAAGGTGACTCAAAAGTTGAGGCTGTTACAAATATACCACCCATTGATTACCACCCATCGATATACCAAATTTCGCGAAAAGGCACCCCAAAAGTCAGGCACATAATACGGATACCACTATATAGGGGGGTTATCTTGACGGAATATTGTATTATGCGTACATAAGATAATAATCCTTTCTATAAGGGACGCATCATTAGATTTCCAGGGTGGTAGGAAGTTGGGTTCGGGGGATTTTTTTTTTCGGGCCGCCGTAAGGGGGGATTTTTTGTTTTCGCTGCCGAAGGCGGCGATTTAAAAAAAAATGAAGTATTCATTCAAATTGAGTTCGTAGGGGTAGAGTGTTTTTTTTGCCTGCATGCATAGAGGGGTTTTTTTTTTAATTTTTAAAACTTCCTCACCTGAACATCTAATGGTGCGTCCCTAAGATTGCAACATGTGTTGTATTTTAATGACGGTGGCTGTGTACATTAAAATGGGTGGAAAACTTGATGTAATAAAATATGGTGTGTTATTTTAGAAGCCATCTTTGTAATCCCCGTACATTCAATAGGAGGCCTGAAAGACCTCTAATTGCCACCGAGGATACAATATCTGGCTGCCCTGAGGATTTTTGAGCAAGAAGACAACATGGATAATGTTATCAAGCAATATGGGAGCTATTAAATATACAACTTATTATGGTTCTCTGGTTTAGGCCTAATATGTTTGTAAAATCAAGTAGCCCTATAAATCTTACCCCCCACCTAAATATGTTATTTATATGTGTTTTTAGACCATTTAAAATTGTTTCATACACTCTGAATGCCGCTGAATAAAAACACAGTTCATGTCGGAACCAGCACACGGAAACTCATGTCATTTTAAAGGAAGCAATTGGATCCAATTGCTCCCAATCAATCAAAATAACTACTCCTCCCACTACCATTGTCATAATTGTAAATTGTTTACTATAAGGATTCATGTCAATAAAACCCAAGGCCGGGCGTCGAAATTTGCATACTCGAGATGACTTGAGTTTGCGTGTAGGCCTACTGATTTCGGCATGCCACGGGAGGGATGTGCGTGTGTGTAGGTTGATTATAAAAGTTCTCATTAATGGGAAAGATTGGTTGTAACCAAAACAGGCAATATGTTCATTGTAGACTAACCAAATAAAGTCAGTACCTTTAGAATACCCTACCATTTTTGAAGCTCGACTATTTTAAAAAACGCGGCGGCGACGCCGTCGTCGAAAACGGCTGTCATAGTTTCAATATTTTGTTTTCTTGGTTTCACGCGAAGGTGTATGTTGGGTATAATGGCATACACGCGGGACTTTGTAGAAATTACCTAAGTGTTGAGCGAGCCGTTGTGAAAATGTGCTTAAAGGCCTTTCCGGATCTCAAGTGTTTGCCCTGGGCAAAAGTCACATGACACGATACGAACCCGAGTCGACAGTGTCCATCTAAAATCCCATGGTGCAATGTATGATAAATCACGTGACAGAATACTGGCTGTGATATGTTTGACAAACCTTGCGTTGAGATACGAACAAAATAAATGGTCTAGAATTATTTCCAAAAGTAGGATTATTCATTACATTTCAATCATAATTAAATTCTTTTACGAAATAGAATCAACTTTTAGGCGAGAACATCTGATAAAAATGTATAATAACCGAAATTTAAGGCATTTTATTCCTCAAATGTAGCGGGTAGTGGGTATGGTCAACAATATATAGATTTGTTTCAAATTGTTACCGTCGCCTCGGCTAGCTCAGTGGAAGAGCGTATGGCTCTGAATCAGCGGTCACGGGTTTGACTCCTACCACGGGCAACCATTATTATTTTGATTTTTTTAGTAGTTGTTTGTTGAGATCGTATATTATCTATTATATAACCCATGAAAATATTCTAGACATCTGATTGGTGGATAATACATTACACAACACAAAATATTTTGGCCTATTTCATGCTTGACGTCATTCCCGGTCATTTTGTGTCTTTCAAAAAGTACTATTGACCGGGCGGTCAATAGTACTTTTTGAATAGACCAAAAATGCCCTCCCTCGTAGGCTCGTGCGATCCCGGCATGGAGCGTCTTGAGAGACCCTGTATAAAACCTGAATGTGATCGTCATTCTACATAAAGTTTTCTCTAATTTCTACAAATAACAAGAGAGTTTCATGTTGGACTAAATTAAGTGTACTTTTAATTCACATTCGAGTAATCTATGATTATTGTATCGTAAAAAAAATTTAAAATAAGGAAAAAATCACTTAAAACATTTTCGCCACGCGGCATGATGTTGTATAAGCAACACATCTTGAAAACTCATTATCTCCTGAACAATGGTATGTTCTATTTTTAAACAAAAAATCTGAATTTTTGTGTTTGTCAATTAGAAAGACCTTCACAATCGATGCCGCGCCAGCCAACTAGGAAGGGGCTATATCTTGCTAGGCGTCCCATACGGAATAAACCGTGTACTACGACATGTACGACAACACATTTTAATTGATATGAGCATGTGCACATCAGTTACGGGACGTCTAGCAAGACATTGCCTAGGAAGGGAGGGATTTGGCGGTGTTTTGACGTATCCTGATGAACGTTGCTTAAGGTATATATAGGTAATGTCGACGGTGTGCGGTGGAAATCTGATGTGGCGTGTTATAGGGGGGGGGGGGGGTGGGTGGGTGGTCGGAGGCGGAGGGGGGGGGGGGGGGATGGGGGCACTGGCGGTGAACGGATGCGCATCTCTGGCCGTAGAGGAAATAATGTTTACTAGGTATCAGGTATGGGTAATAAATTGGCTGGCGGAGGACATTACATACGCACATCAGACTTAGAGGCAATGTTAGCGGGAAGGGGGGGGGGGGGGGGGGGGGGGTAGGGCGATCGTCACCGGTGCCGGACCGATGCAAGCGTCGGCTTAGAGGCAATTTCATTTTAAGTTAGGCCTATTGTTAAGCGAGGGGAGAGTTGTGAATCAGAACTTGAATTAAAAAAATTAAAAAAAAACGGTTTTTGTGCAAGTTGATCATACCAAAACACTGACAGAACACCCCCTACGAAAATAAACGAAAATTCAAAATTTTATTTTCAAATTTTTTTCTTTTTTTCTTCAATTTATTTCACTTTAAATTGTTCTACTCTCTTAACCAAACCAACTTTTTTTTTAAGCATTCCGTTGTTATCAGACCGATTTCTTCGGAACGGGACTTAAAAAAACACAAAAAAACAAAAAAAACCAGTTTCGCGTAGACTTACACTTTTGTATTAGGCCCATATTCAACATGACGCGTCTTCATCAGTGAATTTAGATGCCCGTGCTGACCAGCAAAATCAATGTAAAATCAGAGCATTGAATTACGCGAAACATTTAACGCAATCAGCGCCCGCCCGCGACTTAACTGCGATGAGCTTGTAATTAAAAATAATGGTGAAACACCAGTAGGCCTACTCGCTATTAAATTCTGCCTGCAACTGAATATCACACCTACCCCCACCCCAACACCACCCCACCCAACCCACCCACACACCCAACCACCCAACCACCCACCCACCCACCCACCCAACCACCCCCACCCTACCACCACCACCAGACCCCCACCCAACTCGACATTTAACTCAATCAACGCCCGCGAATAATGGTCAAATATCAGTAGTCCTACTCGCTATTAAATTCTGCTTGCCACTGACTATCCCCGGGGACTATCCCACCGACCCCTCCCCCTCCCCCAAACATCAACCAACCCAACCACTACCAAACCCCCACCCCAACCACCATCCAACCCCTCCCACCAAACCAACCCGACATGTCTTTACAGTCTCTCTGTGCCAATTACGATTGCTTGCACTAGAGTTTTCGTCTTTTTTGAACTGTTTTACAATTAGAAGTAATCCAAAATGACATAGTGGAAACAAAGTTGGACTCTGTCGAGTCCAGGATCAAAATATTCACTGATAAATCTAGAAGGCCCGCTAGAAGGCCCTACTCGGTATAAACAATAAATCGATTCCACCACCATCTGCGTGTACGGACTCCGCTCAGTGCACAGCAAAAGAGGAATCGCTTCAAAACAAGTAAACAAGTCGTCTGCATTGCATTATAATATTTGGCACAGATCTTTTATCGGCTGAATTAACATTTCATTGAATCTTAGTCATGAATCATAAATATTTGTTGTCAATTCACCTGAGGTTGAGGGCATTCTGCAACGAGGTCTAGACCTCTATCGATGAGATGAGTTCAGCATCAGAGTAATTATTCCTCGGCGACTTGCTCGGAGTAAACTAACTTTAAAAAGTAAGCTTATTTTTGATTTTGTCGAGAATCGACTAGCATATTCACTAAGAAAGATGTCTTCAAGTGTGAATATTTTCATGCGTTATATAAAACAAATATGGACTGCTCTTTATTCGTGAAATGGGGTGAAATATTGTCCCTCGGTGATCTGGAGACTGTAAGCCTACTATTTTCCCTCAGCCTCCGGCTTCGGGAAAATAGTAGGCTTACGGTCTCCAGATCACCTCGGGGCAATATTTCACCCCATTTCCCTCATGAACAGTCCATATTTGTATATCATGAACCCGATCCTGATACTTATTATTTGTCCATATTTTATTACTTTAATTTGGAATGTAAAATTATTAATGATTTCACATGAGTTTGCCTGCCCGTATACTAGGCCTACCACCTTCCTGGTACCAGTCAATATTACTATCAGACACTCGCACGCACGTACTGCAGTTTGTACATGTTGTAAGTGTTGTAATCGATAAAGAAATCAATCGGCTAATGTTTTTCAATTAGGGTCATGTGTTTTAAGCTCGCCTCCTTTCGCGTTACACACGGATTTTGGCTTTCGCGACATGATTTTAACTTTACACATTTATATTTGCTTGTATACCCCCCTGAGGTAGTAAAAGTATACATTTTCTGAAGGGAAATTGCATGAGGAAACCAAATATGCCATTGAAATTATAGTACGACCAAGAACTAACATGGTATGATCGGAAATGTTCAGAAAATATCAGAGTTTTTTAATTTTTAATTTGAGATCCATATATTTGTTATACCTACCCTTATCATTTTTTTGTGTGCATATTTGAATTCCTCATTAAATTACCCATTAGGCCCTTCACAATGAATTCTATGTTTCCTGTTGCCGCCCGCCCCAAAATACCCAAATCCCAAAAGAATTCATTATTTGAGATGAATTCATTATTTGTGTTTTTTCAACTGAAAAGGCTTTATTGTATGTGTTTATTTTAGTTTCAATATGCATACACCAGTAAGATCTGTATAAGGAAATATTGTAGACAGAAGAATTGATTAAACTGGAGTGATGCGACTCATGAGAGAGTAACAGTTTTATGTATACAATAGACAGGAATAGCTTACATTTAAAAAATAAAATAAATGGTAAAATACACTTTGACAAATTGACATCTTATATGATTGCTATAAAAGTGCATTACATACCTGATTTTCAAAAGGCCTCAGCTATGAGAAACTTTACAAAATGTGTACATGGTAATGTTCATTATGAACCAGATAGAGATCTTCAGCTGTTTTTGTACTCTGCACTTGGTTTATAATCTGTGTAGGCCCCTAACTATATAGTAAGTTGTAACTTTTTATTTGTCAATTAAAATGCGAGGAGGTCGTAATTAACAGATTTGTTTGAGTATGAAAATACAAAATCTTCAAAAACATATTAATAATTGAAAGATAAGCATGTTCTGGAATTGTGTGCCAACACACCTTTTTACTTTTTCCTCTTTATAAATCATCGTCTATGCTTTCTAAAGCAGAAGAGAGATTGATTTGGTGGTAACCCATAGGCTTTCGGTGTCGTGTGTGTGGTTACCAGCACAATCTACTTGAATGCAATTATTCATGTAGATATGGTATTAATTTGCTCGTAAGTTTTGACTCTTGAAAAAATAATGAATAATGAATAATAAAAAGTGACCGCCCCCTATTTTTCTAAGGTGCAACAGGAAACATAACATTCATTGTGAAGGGCCTTAGATGATATATATTTGTCAAAGTTACTACGTCGGTATGGTAATTATACCGGCTAGTGAATATCTCCAATTTTTATTTTATATATTTTTAGAATTTTCAGAATTATTGGTTTAAGGATGAACCCTTCCCTGATATAAACTGCATTTCTGAATTCCTGTAGTTACAAGCTTTCCAAAAATGTATACTTTTGCTATCATAGGTTGAAAACTGTTTCTGTTATAGTCATTTTTATAAATCCGGTAAATTGAGGCTGATTATTCATGTTGACTGTGTAGTGAATAGGAAGAAAGCTGATGATCATTGTCTTATCCATAATTAATTAGTTGTTAATAATAGTTGACAAGTCTGTTGAACCACATACTTAAAGACTACTAAATATCCTTTGAAATGGGACCAAAATTGTGTTTTTAACATTAGGGGATGACTAGTTATTGTAAAAAGAACAAAGCATGGAATTATCCCCATTGAGTTTGTACAGGCGGCACCCCTTCCAGCGGCACCCCTTCCAGCACCACCCCTGGTCCCCAAACATCAAACAGCTGTATCTCCCTTTCTGTATTAGCTATACCAATGCCATTTGGCAGGCGGATAGCTTGTTATGAGGGCTTTAAAATGATACCAAATTTGTTGAGATAGCTTTTGTGGTTTTAAAAATATTTGAGGAAAATGACAGCATAAAGCTAAAAAATGTAACGGCACCACCCTATTGGGAGGCGAGTTCATAACGCGTGACCATAGACATTCTTGATACGGCTATGTTCTAAACTTTAAAAAAATTGAAATGGAATCGTTTGTATTTTTAAAATTTAATAAATGTCGCGGTTCACTGATTTCGCGGTTAATGACACGGAAGCAGTATTCTTTTCGGAATTAATAATTCTTATGTCAAAACTGTATCTATCAAAAAGTTAAACTTTTTGTCTTTTGCATAAATAATTTGCACAGTACGCGAACCTTTTAACGTTTTTACCTATAAGGTTTTTTTGTCGTTTGTTTGTTTGTTGGGGGTGTTGGTTGGGGTGTTTAATTGTTTGTTCTTGTTTCACCCCATAATTATAATAATTTCATTACGAAAATAATCACATGTCATTGGACCGCGGTGTTATGGTCGGTGTATAATATCGGCTATGTTGTCTAGGGTTTTTTTTCCAAAACGACTAATTGTTCTCTTCCTTTCCTTAATCATACAAATGATTCAAGGTTGTCCAATTTACAAGTTCATTATTCAAGGGCTGGAACTTTTCAGATTTTTTTCAACCAGCCAATCGGGCAGGTAACTCACACAAATACCTGCCCGACAGAAATTCCACCAGTCAGTATAACTCACACTGTGAATTCGAAATATTTTTACCAGCCAGTCAGGCGGGTTTTCTTGTATCGCCACCCGCCCAACGAACGCAAAGGTTACCCGCTACGGGCAGGTGGGCAGGTGCTATTTCCAGGCCTGAATTTCTGAAAGTATTCACCCAAATGTCTGTAATGATGATATATACTAGTTGGAATTAATGACACCATCATTGGGGAGTGATACATGTATCTTTTTTGCGAGATTATTTTTTTATCAACTTGCCACGTGCCTTTTTCTGGGCTAATTTAACCCGATTGCTATTGGTTTATTAGCTCATACCTGACCTGTAACTGGCTAATTATAGGTAATTTTGATACTAAAACGCCAACATTGTATTGGGGGAAAATAGTATGGTTAGAGCTCACTCAGCCTCGATGGAATCCTCCCTATCCCTGGTATCATCCCCCTTCCGACCACAATTATCAGTGATTGAGACACTCTTACTCATCATTATCATCATCCATCGGCTGCAGAGCAGACGACTACAAGATTTCTCCATGCACGACAATACTAATAATCATGTTTAGCAAACAAGCCATGAGATTTTTCTCTATCCATCTATAGATAGATAGATCATAATTCCATGATTCCTCTTGTCAAATGAACCGACAGTGCCAATCTCGACCCCCCCCCCCCCCCCCCTCTCTCTGGTTACGCCGCTTGGCTGGCAAAATAGTCAGTCCGCATGGTACGTTGGGTCAAATAGTGGGGTAGGGTTCGTTATTCCGAAGGGTCGTTATTCCGAAGGGTCGTTATTCCGAAGGGTCATTATTCCGAAGGGTCGTTATTCCGAAATAACTGTAAGGGTCATTATTCCGAAGGGTCATTATTCCGAAAATGTAATAGGGGTCGTTATTCCGAATATACAATCAGGGTCGTTATTCCGAAGGGTCATTATTCCGAAATAACTGTAAGGGTCGTTATTCCGAAGGGTCGTTATTCCGAAAATACAATAAGGGTCGTTATTCCGAAGGGTCATTATTCCGAAATAACTGTAAGGGTCGTTATTCCGAAGGGTCATAATTCCGAATTGGCAATAAGGGTCGTTATTCCGAAAATACAATGAGGGTCATTATTCCGAAGGGTCATTATTCCGAATCAACTGCAAGGGTCGTTATTCCGAAATAAGCAGGAGGGTCTTTATTCCGAAGGGTCTTTATTCCGAAAATACAATGAGGGTCAATATTCCGAAGGGTCGTAATTCCGAAAATAAAATAAGGGTCGTTATTCCGAAAATAAAATAAGGGTCGTTATTCCGAAAAGAAAATAAGGGTCGTTATTCCGAATATAGAATAAGGGTCGTTATTCCGAATATAAAATGAGGGTCGTAATTCCGAATATAAAATAAGGGTCGTTATTCCGAATATAAAATAAGGGTCGTAATTCCGAAAATAAAATAAGGGTCGTTATTCCGAATATAAAATAGGGGTCGTAATTCCGAAAATAAAATAAGGGTCGTTATTCCGAATGTAGAATAAGGGTCGTTATTCCGAATAAAAAATAAGGGTCGTAATTCCGAATATAAAATAAGGGTCGTTATTCCGAATATAAAACTAGAGCGGTTCTCGGCTTTCGCGGTTCTCGGGTTTGGCGTTTGGTGGATTGGAATGTTTGTATGATTTTGGACAAAACCTAACTGGGTCTTGCTGGTTGGTATATTATCATGGTTGTTTATGACTACGTCAACTAATTTGTTACTTCCTGTTGACATTATTATTTGGAAGATATATGATTATATAAGTCACTACAATTAGGTTTCACAAATCTGAAACATATTTAATTATTTAGGAAATAATGACTCTAAGCATTTGTATTTGAAGGATGGAAGTACTTGAATATTACATAGCAATAGCAATGTATTAGCGCATTAGAATTTATGCTTAGATTTAAAAAAATGATGGCAGGGGAGAGCGGGGAGTGTTCGCCCCATTTTAATTTGAAATGGCCTAGAAACGTCAATTTTAAAGATTGAATGGACCTATTGACATTACATGAAAGATGGATATCTTTGGTACATACGACCGCAATTTCAGTGCCCTATTTTTACTGTAAAGGAATGAGTAAAGGATACATTTGCCCCATTTTCATTTAAAATGGCCTATAAATGTCAATTTTAAAGATTGAATGGACCTATTGACATTACATGAAACAATCTCAGTACCCTAGTCCTTACTGTAAAGGAATGAGTAAAAATGAAGTCAGGTGTCAAGAACTTGCCCCGACCCCGGTTCGCCCATGGGCCGGGCAAGTTCGCCATGGTCTCATAATTAGGCTTCATAAAGTACACTGAGCCAAAAAAGAAACTTATAAAAAACCAGAAACTTATAATGTTAACAGATCACCAAATAAAATTCTGTGCATGAAAATGTACCAAATTTGGATACAATATTACTGCAATGTATTGCTTCAAATGGCAGTCAATAATCAATTGTTTGCTTCAATGACACATTAGAAATGTGCACTGACCCTATGGTGATCTGTTAAAATTTTATACGTTTCTTTTTTGGCTCAGTATAGTATGTATCAAATAGATAAAAACGTTTGTTATGCAATGTGATTTTCTTCCAAAATAACATTTAGAGAGTCCACAATTTAAGGGTGGATCATTTTTACGGAATATACTCGTTTGAAATTTAAAAATTATAAAAAATACCACATTTAAAAATATTATTTTCTAATTTCAGTGCTACTCCATTCCAGATAGCATAACCATGCATGACCCACATACAATGACAGGTCGATAACTGCATCAAATCCATAACCTATCCCATGCCTACCTAATGATGATTTACATTTAAATCGTCTGTACGAATTATCTTTAGAAAAAAATCAATATAAAAAAAATCCACTTTTGTGATGTAAAACTGGTTTTAGATGATAAATCGACAAAATTATAAGGAGATCAGCCATGATACCATGGGAAGATCGCAACAAATAGGGGAATATATTGTGTGTTCGTCAAACTCGACCAGTGGCCGCAATGATGAGAATCATGTGGTGGGTGAATCTGCCCATAGGGTGTACACTCCCCGCTCTCCCCTATGATTTAACAACATGATTGTCTATTGTGATTTTAACCTGTTATATGGACTACTCCTTCATCTCCTAAGTTGGTGGCATACAAAATTGTGTGCTGGTATTGATATGGATTCATGGTTATACACCACAGGAGAACGTGGTACTTCAGCGGACCATCATCTGTTATATAGTCCACTCCTTCATCTCCTATCTACTGATGACAGTTTATGGCTTCATCTGCTTTGTAGGTCACCCCTTCATTTACTGATGACTATCCATGGCTTCATCAATTATGTAGACCACTTGATCATCTCCCATCTACTGTTGACAGGTCATGGCTTCATCTGTTATGTAGTTCACCCTTTATGTTCTATCTACTGATGCCAGTTCATGGCTTCATCTGTTATGTAGTTCACTCTTTATCTCCTATCTACTGATAACAGTTCATGGATTCATCTCTTTTGCAGTCCATCCTTCATCTCCTATCTGCTGATGACAGTTCATCGTTTCATTTGTTTTGTAGTCCACCTTTCATCTTCTATATACTGATGCCTGTTCATGGTAGTGAATGTTATAGTGCACTCCTTCATTTTCTACTAATGACATTTCGTGGCTTCATGACTCCATCTGTTTTGTAATTTACCTCCTATCTGCTGAAGACAGTTGATGACATCATCTGTCTTGTAGACAACTCCTACATCTCCTATACTGATGACTGTTAATGGCCTCATGTGGTATGTAGTCCACGCCAGCGCCTTCATGCCCTATATACTGATGACAGTTCATGGCTTCATCTGTTTTGTAGTCCACCCTTCATCTTCATGGCCTCATATGTTATGTAGTGCACTCCTTCATCGTCTTACTACTGATGAGACAGTTCATGACTCCATCTGTTTTGAAATTCACCTCCAATCTACTGATGACAGTTCATGGCTTCATCTGTCTTGTAGTCCACTCCTCCTACATCTTCCTTCTACTGATGACAGTTCATGGCTTAATCTGTTATGTAGACGACTCATTCATCTCCTATCTACTGATGACAGTTCATGGCTTCATCTGTTATGTAGTCCACTACTTCACCTCCTATCTACACAACAGTTCATGGTTTCATATTTTTTGTAGTCCATCCCTTCATCTCCTATCTACTGATGCCTGTTCATGGCTTCTCCTGTTATGTAGTGCACTCCTTCATTTCCCAACTACTGATGACAGTTCATGGATTCTTCTGTTATGTAATCCACTGTAGTCCACTCCGTCATCTACTGATGACAGTTCATGACTCCATCTGTTTTGTAATTCACCTCCTATCTACTAATGACAGTTCAGGCTGTTTTGTAGTCCACTCTTATCTACTGATGACAGTTGATGGCTTCATCTGTATTGTAGACAACTTAAACATCTTCTATCTCCTGATTGTTCCTTGTGTCCAATCCCATTCCGACTTCAAAGGTCTTATCACAAACTAACACCCCCCCCCGTACAAAATCTCCGCTTT
>CM069447.1:11203382-11280713 GCA_035610835.1 Ophiura sarsii | reverse complement strand
AAGTATACATATTCTGAAAGCATATACTGTAACGGATGCAAATAGCATACAATGAAGTTCATTATACAGGGTGGCCCAAAATTGTACAGGGTGTAACAAGCAAAATCTTCTAAAAAGAAAGGGTTCAATAATTACTTTCACTATGTATATGAAGTGATGAGAGAAAAGTTCAGTACAGATTTAAAGTAGTTTAATAAAATACCCATCCAGACATATGCAAATTAAAATTTCATTATGAATCTGAAATTCTACATACAGGGTGTCTAAAAATTTGTTTATTTAGTTCCGGGAAAATGCTTCTATTACTACATACATACAAAGACTAGTATTTTAACAAAATTCAAGTAGATTTCAAATAAAAATGCATCAATTACATTGTACATGAACATTGATTGATTTTGAAAGTCGTTAATTTTAAACATATAGGGGTGTTTAAAACATTAATTTAGGTATACATGATTATCCACAAATCATTAAATTGAATGAATTTAAATTTGCATCTGAAACATGATTTTACATTCCAATTTTGAAGTGGCAAATGTTTAAAGTGGTATGAGTTTCAAATAATGTTTCAATAAAAAGGGGCCCTATAACTACAGGATGACTCAAATTTTCCCAATGGCACATGTTTAAAGTGGCATACAATTAATTGCGTTCATCCTTCTTGCACCTTCATGATGTGCAAAGCACATTCAAATGAACAAATTAGGTTAGTTTCCATAATGTTTGAACCCTGTATTCAAATTTCAAGAGTCTGATTTAAGATTGAATTATAAAATGTTTTCGTTTTAAGTTGTATTCAACATATAGGGTGATCCAATGTTGATTGGCAAATTGCTTATGCTGGTCATCCTATACTAGGTCAGATCAGTTACATTCCTAATAATTTAATAATTCTCCTGAGTTTACAAGCTTGATGAAAACCAGCAGTTGGTTTACTTGTTTTGGTAACACAGTTAAAAACAAGTAATAACACCACACTAAACGCATTTAACAAAATGTGCTAATTAACATCCAGACAATACAGAATACATGAGGTTAATTACATATCTTCTTTTAATTTTTAATTAAATAGTTACATTTATTCGCAAACTGTCACCAACTTATGTTTCTCAACAATTTTTTGAGCTTCTTATTTAATGCTAATTAATGATTCCTTAATTAACTAATTATATTTTTAATTCAAATATGCTTCAATAATGTTATGTTTTCAATATAGAATTGTACCCAAGAGTGAAACCAGTGCATTTTATGTTTGCCCAATGTATATTGCACCATACTTGTTCAACTATGCACTCCTCCTCCTCCGCATACTCCTCCTCCGCATACTCTTCCACCCCTGACTAATTAGGTTTAACGAACTATTGTAATTAACAGAACCATGGTAGTTTATATTTTTCTTTTTTAAAATAAAGGCCAAATACTTTCTCATCAAAATAAGACCAAATTTGAGTATGTGTGATAAAAAATAGCCAAAATACTATGCATGCAAAGTAATAATATGTAGTGCAAATGTAACATATCCACCTTTTTGGGGTACCCAGTATAAAAAACATGACCTTATGTAAAAAATTATGTAAATATAGAACTCCATAATCATTATGTAAGAGTTTACATAAAACATGTAATATATACCCAAGCTTGTGTACATTCCTATGCAAAAGCTTAACACAACTGTTTACATAGTATTATGGAGTTCTATTTTTACACAGATTGTGTATTTTTTACATAATTTGTGTAATTTTTTTATACATAGTGTTTAGCGTATCTCAGGGCCCTTGAACATTTGTTGAAGCATATTTTGTATGGGGGTGCTAAATGACAACTTTGCCACTTGTCCGGTTTAATGATGGATGGGCAATATAATATAAAATTAAAAGTGGCAATTGTTCTCATGCTGCACGCGCATTTGTCCAGGAATATCATCAGTGGCGTAGCCAGAGGGGGGGCGAGGGGGGCGATCGCCCCCCCCCCAATATTGACGTCGTGTCGGTTGAGATTGGCACTGTCGGTTCATTTGACCAGAGGAATCATGGAATTATGATGGTCAAAAGTACACATATGAAAAAATTTCGCGCGCTACGCGCGCATAACAGTAACCTAAATGCAATATTCGTTGGTACAAGCTTGTTTAGAGTCAAAATGTACCTCAATCGGGCCAACATTAGGTGTAAAGTCAAAAAATCAATAACCTGGCTACGCCACTAAATATCATTATAGAAGCTCGTTTGAAAGAAAAATGTACTTTAATAATGGCCAGATTCGTGTAAATATGTGGTTAAAATTAAAGTAACTATACTTGAAATCGGGGAATGGGGAATCCAATTATTGCATCACTTGATCGATCGTAGTTAATTATGACTGCGTATGCCTGTTATTTCATTACTATTAAACAAGCATTTTCTTTCAATCTCATTTAAATCAATGAACATTTAAAAAATGAAAGTGGTCATTTTGACCCATTTTTAGGTCGTCCGTATACGCGCGCGTAGGAGAGACATGAATAGATTTGGAAATTTACATTTATTCAAAATCCGCAATGACAAAACAATTACGGAATGCAGAATGGAAGTGTTATAATGTTTGTCCAGGGAGGTGTCAAATATTTGACTATTTGACACCTCCCTGGTTTGTCCAATATTAATACATACGATATCAATTTCAAAATCTTACATTTTCATAGTCCTTGGTACCAAAATCTAGGATTTTGGTACTTATTCAAGGCACAGTGTTGAAGGGAACCAATTTAACAACCTAACCATTTTCTTGACCAGACTTATTGCATAGTCTATTATTAGCAATTGAGGGTCCTCCTGTGGAGGTCAATAAATTCTAGTTCTATTCATCCATTTATTAAGTTTTTAAGTTTATTGATTCTTTTGTCATGTTTGTTCTATGCTGGGCATGCATGGAATTGGATTAACATAGGCCTAATCCCAACTTATCTTTTCTGGCATTTCTGGAGCAATCAATAACTTCTTTTCATAAACATGATGCCTTATAAAGATGAGATGGATGCTGATTAGGCATAGTAAAAAAAATTACATGTTTCCCGTCCGGACTTTTTAAAAAAAGGAGGAGGGAGGGTCTTACTATTTACTATTTTCCCATTTTTTGCTATTTTTTTTCAAGATGGCCGCCAAGTCGAAAGTGACCAACTGACTGTGTTGCAGACACTCCTAAACAGGATTTTCCACTCTAATTACCAGAGGAATAAAAATATGAAAAGGATTACCTAATATAATACTAATAGAGCCAAGTACACGTTGTTTCTTTATGTTTTCTTCATTTTTCAGGTTGAATGAGGAACAAAACATCATTGAACGAAAGGATGTAGGCCTACATGTATTGGTCCCCATGGTACTATTTCAATTGAGAAGCCATGTCAATAATTCCGTGAGCATGCTATGAAATGATACAGCATTTCTATTACACCTGCCATTCCTATGGGCAAAGGATCAATCACTAAAAAAATAAAAAAATTAAAAATTAAAAAAAATAAATTAAAAAATTAAAAAATTTAAAAATTACAGAATTTTCGGAAATAGTAAATAGTAAAAAATACGAGGCGGCGGCCAAAAAGGAGGCGGGCGGGAACGGGAAACATGTTTATTTTTTTACTAGGCCTTATGCAATCTGCCACAGATTAGTTTTTTTACAAGCATGGACTTATTTTATACAGTCAGTACGCAGGTATCGTTTTTAATGAGTGACCTCGCCGATTTCTAACCCACGCAAAGATCGATTTCAGGATGTCAACCTTGCGCTAAAACATTAAGGGAAGTTTGTTTTCCCTGAATTAATTGAGGTAGGGTTAGCTGGCAGCCATGATGGCGAAGTAGGTGGATTGTTCGTAATTTTCTCTATAATATGATGCCAAATCTGACACAATTGGTCCACAAACAGTGATTTTATCGCTAATTTTATAATTTAACAACTTTCGTGACTTTGCTTCTTGTATCTATTCACTTGACCGGACTAAAATGCGTACGATATTTTAAGAGCAATTTCGGTACTAACGGAATCTTAAGCTTTAATTTCATATCAAAAACATTGATGCCCGACTTCTTTTTTGATAAGCAAAACCGAGTTTGATTTTCACCGATTTTCGGTCAGAAAACGAAACTTTACGATCCCCCGTTAGGCCTCGCCAACTTGATTTTTAGCCTCCCGTAACACGCCCGCGTTTCATTTTCATGCCCGCGTTTGAATTCATTATTGACATTTTGGAAAAAAATACCGTTTTTCCAATGAAAACGTCCGAATTCATGCATTTTGTGGGATGAAATTGTGAAATGTTTATTCATTTTGACCAGAATAGCCTTTCTGTAAAAAAATAATATGACATTGTATAGCGCAGAAGGATCGATTTCGAACCCCGGACCTCTCGCTCCCAGAGCGAGCTCTCTACCATCTGAGCTATCTAGCAAATCTGAATATAATAGTGAGATTTAAACACTTGATCAACAACCCGTCGACGCTACAAAATTAATTTAGATCGAGACAAGATTCGAGGAGCTATTTTATAAGCATTCACTTGACCGGACTAAATAATTTTATACAATTGTAAGCATGTTTCTAGTTACAAAAGACTATGAATATTATGATACGATGGATAAAATTGATGCCTAATTCTTCAGAAGCGACTTTTTTACCATGAATTTGGCTTTAGTTTCTTCAAGTTTTTCTTGAATTCGGGTTTGTCGGAATGCAATAATTTGCACCGAAAATACAACATGTCATGAAGTTCACAGAAAATATAAGATAATATTATTTGCATAATATGCCTTTTTACTATACAATTTCATGGCCAATGTGTTTGAAATGTGTGATTATAATCATGAAAAGAGCTCATTTACATCGTGCTATTACGAGGTCAACTATGACTGCGAAGCGGTTTCGCTACGGGTGAGTACTTCCGGGTCGCTTTGCTGGGTTAGAAAAGGAACGACTTTTCGCGTGCTTGCGAATTGACTGTATAGACTGATTAAATCTGATTAAGTCTGTGTTTCAAGAGATGGTTAGCTTCCACCTTACACACTTGCCTGAATAATGATAATACCAAGGACTAACATTTTCATATAATTACAGAATATCATAAAGCCATAGGCTAGACGATTATGTAACGAGGAGTGATATCGGAATCCATATTAATTAACCAGTCCCAATTTTATATCATTTCTATGTCTTTTTGGACCTTATTTCTGAACCCATTTTGAGTACAAACCAACCAAGTTCTCATGAAATTGCCATTATTGCTTCCCACGGTATGAGTGAACATTCGACCTACCACGGCTTGTTTTTGCAAGCTTAAGCCACTTCAAGTACCAGTGAGAGGGATTATCTATTTTGAGATACTATTTTCGTGTTCCTTAATTATGCAAACTCAGGGTAAGATATCTATTCATAAAGTAAAGCCGATCCCGTTAATGCGATCCTCATGAATAATGCATAGCAGATTACAAGACTTGTTGATAACTGATGATATTAAGCGCTAACAGTGAACCGTTATATTATGATGCCCTCTACCGGGTTAAACAAACCCACGTGTGGAGTTGTCAGTGGCGTGTTTGGGGGGGGGGGGGGGGGGGGGGCGAAGCCACCCTTATAGCATGTTATTGCAAAAACTTACACGTTTTGGTCTTTCTAGACATAAGTGGGGGTCGCCATGTTTGTAGTCTTTGTAAATTACATGTACCTATGCAGTTTATTTCAACAGTCCTGCAGTCTGTGATGGAGTCAAGGCTATATTTGTTTAGCCTTGATGATTCAATCAGAGAGATGTTATTAGACTCCCAACAGAGAGACATAATAGCTTATCTTGTTTGACTAAGGAGAAATCTCCCAATTGTTGTGAGGTTGTCTAATAAATCAGAAAATCTTTGAATAAATGGTGAGTTGTGGCTGTCCGAATACCTAGATTGTTCTTCAGACGGTACCCCCCCCCCCCTCCCCCTCCCCTTCATGCACACAAATCAACTTTATTGGTTTCCTGTATTATTTTTAGACTGCGGTGTTTTGATTTGTTTTTTGGTTTGAATTATCGAAAATACATACACCATTTCCATGGTATTTTGTTTGGTATGCAACAGAAAATGGTTACAAAACATGCTTCTTTCTCTTGGATCGCCCCCATTCCATTTCAATGGAATTTTTATTAGATATCTCACCGAAGTTATCCTTGGAAAATAGAACAACAAGGTAACATTTGATTTTATATGATAGGCCTTGAAAATGAATGTGACACCCATATGACAAACATGACACGTGTACACCCCCACCAGGACACACGTGACATGTTTGCATGTGGATGACGTGCCTGTAAAATCATATAAATAGAGGTGAAAACGCCATCACAAATCAGTTGGAGCGGGCCGGGAGTTGGAGTTCTAGCTCCACCCAGAGACCCTATAAATGGGACAAGTATCTCGGAGGCAAAGTCCCCCGTTTACTATGCTTAAATTGACGAATGACGATCTTAAAGGGGGCGCACTATCATGGTCGTAACAAACCAGACGACCTAAGACACGGTGGATTTTATCGGCTCAAAACATGATTTGTGACACAGAAATAGTACATCAATGGTAAAAAAAAGCTGATTGTGATTTAGAGTAAAACTTATTTGCTTTGATGATAGCAGAATTTAGTTCTTATATGACACGAAACATTCAGAATTGGTTATTTGAAATTAATTTTCACGTGGAACAAAATACGAATTTCAAATTGTGGATGGCTTCGTCTGACAGTGACGGAGGAGGGACGTGGCGTTATTTGCATTATGAATATTGTAATCAGATCAGTTGGGAAGGATGCTGGATCGCGACGATCACATCAGGCCCCTGACACTCTATTGTTCGAATCGCCGAAAGCATCGACGTACATGAATATACAATCAATGAATATACGTCATTTGTGAAGTCGAAAATGAAAAGTACCAGACCATAGTGGACACGAACGGCCGTAATCTTTTAATCTCCGTTGATTTCAATGTTATGTCGGAGTGTTTTACCTAATTTCATACTGATACGACCTGAGTGATAATCAAACGGTCCCCGAACGATGCCCTGGCGCTGTTGAAGTCAGAAATATCATCGTTCCCTACTAGGGGGGGGGGGGGGGGGGGGGGGGGGGGGGGGGCTGGGGTACCGCGCCATTTTGCAATATTTTGCGAAATCGATCGTGGTTATCACGTGATACGTATCGTGGAAAAATAATTTACACTGTTTTAACGAAATGCACTGTGGGATTGTGTTACCAGCCTAAAATCATAGAGGTCGCAAACCCGGTCGCAAACTTGCTTATAATTGAGCCTATAGCTATAACAAGCTAAAGGTGACATCTCTGAACGTATTACCAAAGTGTGCAAAGGAGAAATTGTTGGACACACTGGTAAAATGGTTTTACAACAAGTTTTGCTATCATATTATCAAACTGAACTCAAGTTAAATCACTCTATTTATCGAGCAATAATATAATTGTTTACGCATTTTAATTGTTTAGATACAAAGTTAAATAAATCAAGGATACATTTATGATAGATAAATAAATAAAAAGAAAACTATAAACGCATGGGTGGCATTTATAATTGATAAAAATTGACATAACAATAATGTTACATTGATCTACCATCAAGTTTAAAAAATAGAAAAATAAAAGGAATATTCAAACTCATGATTTCCGATTGGCAACGCGTGGCCAACCTACGCACGCCACAGAGAATTACGACAGTAATTGTGATAGTTTTATTATTTAACCATGTCCATTTATTTATAACGAACGGATTTTTATTGTGCCATTTTTGCCAAATGTGTGTGTTGCTCTCGCACAAAATGTGTTTGTAATTTGAGTATAATTCTTATTTTTAAAAGAACGGTAATTTTTTTTGACATTTTCGAGAAAAGAAATGGCGTAACTGGATACGGTAAACGCTAGCAGTGTGGTGTCCACGTGGGCAAGCATACAGATGATGCTAAGCAAATCCAGCATATAAAACAAAAAGTGCTCCTAATGGGGCTCGAACCTACAACCTTTCGCTCCTATGTCGCCTTTATTTCCACTACACTAACCGTGATAATTGGAAAACTTAATCGCAAATAATTTATTTATATCATTGGTCATGGGTTAATGCACTGTGATAAATTCTACAATCCCGGCCGCCACTCTGTTCAAAGGCATAAAAAAGTGGACTTATTTTATGCTTTTTTTGCAATTCTGGGGTGTGTGGATCGTGTTTTTTTTATCAAATTGGTTAGATATCCGTCCATTTTAGAACATCTGAAATTTAAAGTGCACCCACACACCCGGGAAAGTGTCACGAATAGAATATATGACATAGCGCCCTCTCTCGGTAGGATCAGTCCATCCCGGCTACATGTAGGCGCTGTAATTCATTCAGTTTGATTAGCGTCCGACCGATACGGTCGCAATGTGAAGATGAAGTATTAAAATAAAGATAGTTTGACAATAATAAACGAAGTGAAGCGAGTGTTTCTACCTCTGAGGCTAAATTACCCCCGTGACGACAGATGAAGAAGGCAAATCGTCACATATGGTGCAGATCCGGGCAGGATTTGAGACATTTATTTGCCTACGGTACCTCTCGCCGAAGTGGAAATCAGGTTTTGCGAAATACGAACAATGAACATGGCTGGACAGTTTGGACAGCGAAGCCGTAAACATGGTAAACATGGTAAAAGTGACTGATATGGATCGAGGAGACAGTGACTGAGAGACGACGAACGACTTAGTAAAAATGCAGAACTCAAGATTGCAATCAGGGACGTCAACAATAGGCCCTTTCGACATAATGATTTCGAGATCGTTTATACCCGTGTGATTTTGATGGACGATAAGGTTTATCGTAGATAGAAAAAAAGCCATTGATTATCATATTATGATGCATTGTGGGTGGATTGCGGGTGCAAATCTGCTCCGTTTGCGAACCCACAATGCATCAGAATAGGATAATCAATGGCTTTTTTTCTATCTACGATAAACCTTATAGAATGAGACATTCGACAACGACACAACAGAATATTATTTCCGATCGCATGAATCGTCGAATAGTGGATTATAATATTATATGGCGACATTTTGATGTATTTTACAATTTTGCGCAAGGACCGATTGATTGTGAACATGATACGACCAAGGAGAGTTTTAAACCACTGGCGTCTGGCGATTACCGCAGGCCTATCTGTCTCCCAACAAGTAGGCCAAAGCCTATGACACAGTATGCCACGAACGAGTTGCTGAGACCCCGGCAGAGACTCCAACCAAAAAACACGACCAGCAGGTGAGATTGCTATGGAATTCAGTGACATTTGAAACATTATGAATCAATTCGTCCATGAAGTCGTATTCTCTGTACGATAGGCCCATACAATACATTTACGCCGCCTCTTACACCATGCCTGTGTACCGGATTCAACGGGGGACCCGATTCAACAGCCACCGACAGTTCCGAGCAAGCCGGCCAGGTGTTCCGTTTAATAAATACAACGAAGACAATTCATCGATGGATCTAAAAGGTGCGAGTTGAATGAACCAAGGGATTGAACACTGATTAAAACGAACAAAAAGACTCTAAACAATGTGATATCATTTTCATGCAAAACATTATTCATTAGGCATAATTCATAAAATGTGTATTCACCAATCATGCCAGTGATGTTGATGTGACAATGATCATGATGCCCATTTACAAAATGTTTGAAAATGTTTGACAATTGATTTTTACCGTCTATGTTTGGCAATGTTTGACAAAATTTGACCATGTTGACTGACGAGACTGAGACGACCCGACCGTAGATAAATGTTAAGTTTACTCTGCTGACGAGACCAGGTGATAAATAGGACGTGTCCTTCCATTTTGCTTGATTATGACATGTATTGTAGATTTAAGACTGTAAGATGTAATCTCATGGATTACTGTACCAATACTAGGCATGTTTGTACTTATTTTAATGCAATTCTCATGGTGTTTGCAAATGGTGATGAAATCAAATATTTAAACATCTTTGAAACATTTTGTGAAATTCTGGAACTGTGGGGGGGGGGGGGGGGGGGGGGGGGGGCTGGTAGGTACTCAAATATATATTTAGTATGGATGTGCCACCAGCAAAATGAAAATTAACCCAAACATTTACCAATTTTTGGAGGGAAATGGACCAGTATGTTTACCGGAGACCCATAATTTTCATATTGAAATACAGCAAAATTAAGGATTTGAGACCCATAAATTTACCAACAAACGGCTTTGTACAGTAAAGGGGTCATTCACTTACCAGAGGGTGAAAAATTGGACCCTATTTGGCGGCCCATCACCGTAACCTCATATCCACCAAGTACCCCCTGGTCGGTCGTCTATAGACAACTTTTCATTTCATGAACTTGAGTCAACCCCTCCTCCTAGGGGGGTGGAGGAGAGGGGGGGGGGGGGGGGGGGGGGGGGAGAGATGAGAAGACAACAAATGAGTTTTTCCAGCTATCATGTGATACGTGTGTTATGTTCCCACCTTATTATTTTATGATTGTAATACTAGCATAGTGTTTGTAGCCATAGTGTACACAGTAGTATATTTCACACAGTATTAACACAGGTACTTGATTAATCTACCATACACACATTTAGATTTTGCAGCCACAAGGTCGTATCTACAAATGGCTGCTATGTGTAATAGTGTATTTTCACACAAGGGTGCACCAATAGCATCGCCTGTTTAAGGCAACTATAGCAGGATAGTGCTTTCTGACATCATGCTAGATATCTTATACTAGCTTTATGCTGTCTACATTAACATGCTTTATTCCTTTTATGGTCCTGGACCATGATGTCGGGCCAAAATCTCACACAAACTGTCAGGTGTGGTGAAGTTGCCATAAAGTCACCCCTTGAGCACTGCCTTCCTATCTAACGGTGTTTATGATTTGGTTGATTACATGGTATACTCATATGAATAACCAATTCAAATACCGCTTCAGAAGTATTTCACTCTAATCTTTATCAGATTCAAATATTCTGTAACAATGTATCTGATTGGTGCAATAAATAATATGTCCATCTTTCTGACCAATCGGCAGGCAGCTCCCAAGTGGCTAACCTATATGAAGCACTGAATTGAAAGCAGCAGATAATACACTATAAACAATTACAGGCAATCAAGGAGACCTGGATCTATGAAAAGATACCATGAGGAGATGAATTACGCCCGGGGGGGGGGGGGGGGGGGGGGGGGGGGGGGGGGGGCTGGGGTACCGCGCCATTTTGCAATATTTTGCGAAATCGATCGTGGTTATCACGTGATACGTATCGTGGAAAAATAATTTACACTGTTTTAACGAAATGCACTGTGGGATTGTGTTACCAGCCTAAAATCATAGAGGTCGCAAACCCGGTCGCAAACTTGCTTATAATTGAGCCTATAGCTATAACAAGCTAAAGGTGACATCTCTGAATGTATTACCAAAGTGTGCAAAGGAGAAATTGTTGGACACACTGGTAAAATGGTTTTACAACAAGTTTTGCTATCATATTATCAAACTGAACTCAAGTTAAATCACTCTATTTATCGAGCAATAATATAATTGTTTACGCATTTTAATTGTTTAGATACAAAGTTAAATAAATCAAGGATACATTTATGATAGATAAATAAATAAAAAGAAAACTATAAACGCATGGGTGGCATTTATAATTGATAAAAATTGACATAACAATAATGTTACATTGATCTACCATCAAGTTTAAAAAATAGAAAAATAAAAGGAATATTCGAACTCATGATTTCCGATTGGCAACGCGTGGCCAACCTACGCACGCCACAGAGATCCACGACTGTAATTGTGATAGTTTTATTATTTAACCATGTCCATTTATTTATAACGAACGGATTTTTATTGTGCCATTTTTGCCAAATGTGTGTGTTGCTCTCGCACAAAATGTGTTTGTAATTTGAGTATAATTCTTATTTTTAAAAGAACGGTAATTTTTTTTGACATTTTCGAGAAAAGAAATGGCGTAACTGGATACGGTAAACGCTAGCAGTGTGGTGTCCACGTGGGCAAGCATACAGATGATGCTAAGCAAATCCAGCATATAAAACAAAAAGTGCTCCTAATGGGGCTCGAACCCACAACCTTTCGCTCCTATGTCGCCTTTATTTCCACTACACTAACCGTGATAATTGGAAAACTTAATCGCAAATAATTTATTTATATCATTGGTCATGGGTTAATGCACTGTGTTAAATTCTACAATCCCGGCCGCCACTCTGTTCAAAGGCATAAAAAAGTGGACTTATTTTATGCTTTTTTTGCAATTCTGGGGTGTGTGGATCGTGTTTTTTTTATCAAATTGGTTAGATATCCGTCCATTTTAGAACATCTGAAATTTAAAGTGCACCCACACACCCGGGAAAGTGTCACGAATAGAATATATGACATAGCGCCCTCTCTCGGTAGGATCAGTCCATCCCGGCTACATGTAGGCGCTGTAATTCATTCAGTTTGATAGCGTCCGACCGATACGGTCGCAATGTGAAGATGAAGTATTAAAATAAAGATAGTTTGACAATAATAAACGAAGTGAAGCGAGTGTTTCTACCTCTGAGGCTAAATTACCCCCGTGACGACAGATGAAGAAGGCAAATCGTCACATATGGTGCAGATCCGGGCAGGATTTGAGACATTTATTTGCCTACGGTACCTCTCGCCGAAGTGGAAATCAGGTTTTGCGAAATACGAACAATGAACATGGCTGGACAGTTTGGACAGCGAAGCCGTAAACATGGTAAACATGGTAAAAGTGACTGATATGGATCGAGGAGACAGTGACTGAGAGACGACGAACGACTTAGTAAAAATGCAGAACTCAAGATTGCAATCAGGGACGTCAACAATAGGCCCTTTCGACATAATGATTTCGAGATCGTTTATACCCGTGTGATTTTGATGGACGATAAGGTTTATCGTAGATAGAAAAAAAGCCATTGATTATCATATTATGATGCATTGTGGGTGGATTGCGGGTGCAAATCTGCTCCGTTTGCGAACCCACAATGCATCAGAATAGGATAATCAATGGCTTTTTTTCTATCTACGATAAACCTTATAGAATGAGACATTCGACAACGACACAACAGAATATTATTTCCGATCGCATGAATCGTCGAATAGTGGATTATAATATTATATGGCGACATTTTGATGTATTTTACAATTTTGCGCAAGGACCGATTGATTGTGAACATGATACGACCAAGGAGAGTTTTAAACCACTGGCGTCTGGCGATTACCGCAGGCCTATCTGTCTCCCAACAAGTAGGCCAAAGCCTATGACACAGTATGCCACGAACGAGTTGCTGAGACCCCGGCAGAGACTCCAACCAAAAAACACGACCAGCAGGTGAGATTGCTATGGAATTCAGTGACATTTGAAACATTATGAATCAATTCGTCCATGAAGTCGTATTCTCTGTACGATAGGCCCATACAATACATTTACGCCGCCTCTTACACCATGCCTGTGTACCGGATTCAACGGGGGACCCGATTCAACAGCCACCGACAGTTCCGAGCAAGCCGGCCAGGTGTTCCGTTTAATAAATACAACGAAGACAATTCATCGATGGATCTAAAAGGTGCGAGTTGAATGAACCAAGGGATTGAACACTGATTAAAACGAACAAAAAGACTCTAAACAATGTGATATCATTTTCATGCAAAACATTATTCATTAGGCATAATTCATAAAATGTGTATTCACCAATCATGCCAGTGATGTTGATGTGACAATGATCATGATGCCCATTTACAAAATGTTTGAAAATGTTTGACAATTGATTTTTACCGTCTATGTTTGGCAATGTTTGACAAAATTTGACCATGTTGACTGACGAGACTGAGACGACCCGACCGTAGATAAATGTTAAGTTTACTCTGCTGACGAGACCAGGTGATAAATAGGACGTGTCCTTCCATTTTGCTTGATTATGACATGTATTGTAGATTTAAGACTGTAAGATGTAAAGTAGTCTAAGATGTGCATGAGAATGTGTAAATCTGAACCCTAGCTTTAAAATCCTATCATGTTGGACGAGGTAATTGTGTACAGCATTTATGGGATATTTTATCAAAATTTCAAATTCACTCGCTTCAAAAATGTTATGCAGTGTTTTGGTTTTTGGCATATTTTAAAACCTTTTTATGTGATTTGAGCCTACGCTTACTTTGTACAAAATGTCTGACAGAAATCACACGGCAGTAGTTTGGTACACTTTGCAGGTTTTGCATAAAAATGTGTCTCATTTTTTTCTCTATTCAATCAACAACAACAAAATTACCGTGTTTTGTAAAGTGAAGATCTTGGTTTCTTGGGATTGATCACCTCATTGGAATCAGGATTTTCTCTTTCATCTGAGGTGTGCCAGGCATTTTGATCCAATTCTTGGCATATTTTGGGTGCTACACTTTTATGGGGTTGACCATTTACTCACATACTGTAATAAATTTTATGTAGGGCATTAATTATGTAAACCAAAATTGTAACTGCGTGCGCGAAGCCTTATTCTAAAATGTATGTTACACATCCCACTCAATTAGACTTGTATAACGTTTGGTTCATTTGCTCGTTCAGACCTACATGTATGCGCGTTGCGATTCCGCGATTTTGGACAGATGCACATGAAAATTGTAGTGTAAGATGTAATTTAAGACAGTAGGATAGTTTTGTAAATTAAGGATTTGGGGGATTTTTTTATGCGCGATTGAAATGAAGCGCGTTGAACTTGAACCAGCCAAGGGAATGCTGAGTGTTTTTTTTGTTGAACTTGAGCCAGCCAAGGGAATGCTGAGGGTCTTTTTTATAACTTTTGAAACTATGTCTATAGATCATGGGTGAATTGGTACCAGGTATTATAGGCCTCTGGTTTTTTTCTGTATGAAATTTGCAAGCAGTGCGAGTCGCAGAAATAAAATTGTTCTTCCTCATTGTACGAGATGCGAAAATGAAGCACCGCGATGAATGTCCATAATTGTTTTGATGTCCAAAAATGTAAGTTTTCCATACACATGATACATGATTTGTAGCACTAGCTGTTTACAATGTATATTGGCTTGCTCAGTAAGTAAGTTTTCCGTACACATGGTACCCATGATTTGTAGTTCTGAATTACAATGTATGGCTTGCAAATGTCATGGTGACTGCGCGTGGATTCGCCGAATACCATTTAAATGTTTTTATGTATTGGAAAGGGGCAATGTTGGTGGAGAAATCATGTTTTTTTATATAGAAAAAGCGTTTCTGAGAAGCTATAGCATTTGTCGCGTTCTCCAAAGCTTGTTGCTAATGTGTGTACGAGCCGTCGGGATATGGAATCAAAATCTGGCTCTGTTTTGTGTAGGTTTTTTGCCGAGGTGCGTTATTTTGTCCAAAATACATGTTTTAGGCCCATTTAAAATAGTGATTATAGGCTAGAGTAAATAGTTATAATGTTATAGGCTATTTTGAATCATAAATGTTGCGCTAATTGTTTTTGTGATTTCGATGTTTCATACAGCTGCACTGTACATGTTTGGGCGTGCCCGCCGCGTGTGTTGCTCAAGTGTTTACGACGCGCTCAAAGTTTTAGGCTTTCATGTTTGCCGCTTCAGACATGGGACATGGTGCTGTATGTACGCGCTGTATCAGACAAACAGTATTGCAACATCAATTGCGGCGCGCTCTGTTTTTGAAAGTTTTCGGATCAATAGCTCTCATCCAGGGTCGCTTACAATTAAAGGAACACATTGTATTTGGTATTGATTTGAGACTTCTTACTTTAATTAGTTGGTTCTCTCAATGATGTCCGAATGCTTTTATATTTTTTTCCCAATGGTATAATACACATAGAAAAAGTTGATTCCATTATGACTTGTGATTTGCATGCCATGATTTGTAAATGTTTAAATGATTTTTTTTCACTAACAAGTCAGCTCGGTGGAACTCGCTTAGCGGGCGAGGGGGATATGTCACGAATAGAATATATGACATAGCGCCCTCTCTCGGTAGGATCAGTCCATCCCGGCTACATGTAGGCGCTGTAATTCATTCAGATTGATTGGAGCACCGGCCGAGCAAGGTCGCATAGTACACGATGGATAAATAATAAATAAAGTGTTGTATTTTGAGATGAATAAAGGATTGTGTTTGTAAAACTATATAAACAAAGCGAGTTGCAGCTACCTCTGAGGCTAGTTACCCCCGTGACGACAAAGGAAGAAGGCAAATCGTCACAAAAGTATGCTGCCAAGGGCATATATTTTGCACGTAAATCCAATACAAAAGTTCAGAAAATCGACCAAAATATGACGTCATGACCATTGCTTCGGGACAAAATGGCGCGGTACCCCCCCCCCCCCCCCCCCCTAGACACAAGTGTCACGAATAGAATATAGGACATAGCGCCCTCTCTCGGTAGGATCAGTCCATCCCGGCTGGCGCTGTTTTGTAATACGAGATTATAATTGAGATTGATTGGAGGATCCGGCCGATACGGTCGCAATGTAACGATGGTGTAAATAATAAATAATAAAGCATTGTAAAGGAAGCGAGTTGCTGCAGTCTACCTCTGAGGTCTATTTCCCCCGTGACAAAGAAGAAGTATTATAAACGTCACACAAGCATGAATTGTAATTTTGTTTTATAATAATTTCAATACAAGAATTTGTTTGCCCACTCAAATATTGAAATTGAAATAAAGACGTTTTTTTTAAATCAGGAATGACAATTGTGTGTGCGGCTTGATATATTAAAGAAAGGTTTTGTTTTCATTAAATTCCATGTTTATTTGGGAACTAGTAGCTCTGATCTGGCAATACATAAATCAAACCAAATCTAATGTAGGCCAAGCCTTTACATCATGTAACCTATTTTTACATAGCAGTAGACCATCCAAAGGCAATAAATGTGCTTTAAAAAAAGGCATCACGGCATTTTTTGTTACACAAAATTTTTTGTTACATCTAGGCTAAATTAAGTGCTTAAATAGTAAGGTTTCCAATGAAGGGGGTGTCAAAAATAGAAATCGATTTTTAGGCCATTTTCAGCATAAAAAGACCGTTTTGGGGCAAAAATCTAATTTTTGTGTTTTTTGGTGTAATTCATATCTTTGAACAATGTACTATCCACCAGTAATTAATTTGACTTGATTCATTGCTCTTTTAAGGAATAGTCCATACACAAGTGTTACAGGACTAATATAGCCGGGCACAATTACTTTAGCCAAGTCACTAACCTCACAGGCTCCACGCTTATCCTGGCTCAATTATCAATTGAATTAACCACAGCATAAAAGCTATTGTGCATCACCAAAAATCTAACGGTCGAGGGGCGGTCTTAGACTTGCATGAGTGGTCACAGAATTTCATCACCTACAGTTACTGTGTTTAATTGCATGGACACAACTCAGTTATATGCTAAAAGTTATGATTTGGGAACCGCTATAGTAGAGAATTGACCAATCAGAGCATTGCATTTTGTAGCAGATAAGTACCTAAATGTGTTGGATTTATTCATTTTATAAGTTTGGAAGTGTAACAGTAAAACTGAGAGGGAGTAGAGCCATCTTAAAATTGGTGTTTATTTTGTTCGATTTTACCGCACAATTTGTATTTTTTTTCTCCTTTTTTCATATACTAACCCTATACTGAATTGTATAAAATGAATAAGCTGTATATCTAAGGATTCATTTGGTAGTTTACTAAGAAAAAATGGTTGAATATTTTTTCTATTATAAGGGTTCCGTTATTTTAGGTCAAAATAAAAATATTCAATATTCGGCTATAAATCCAAATATTTGACAAATTTTCTTCTCTTTTAATAAGAATTGTTGTTTTTATGTAACCTATTGTATATAACTATGAAGTAGAATACATAACTTCAACTAGATTACATCAAAACACTGTTAAATAGAGCTAAAATCATTTAAATTCTATATATTATAGCCTAATTATGCTCAACATATTAGGCCTACACGTTCCCCATACTGTGCACATAGACCAGTGTACATTATTCAAAATCAATAATCCCTTTCATACAATCTTGCCAATCTTGTGTTCTGCTTGGGTCAAGTATATTGATCCATTATATTTGCCACAAAGGGAGGCCACCGTCTCAAAATTACATATGGGTACTTATGGTTCAAAGTACGCCAATTAAGGAGGAAGCTCATGATTGGCTATTCGATTGTGTCAATCACTTGATCGACAAAATCATTTTTTGCCCATCTGTAAAACTTGTGCATATTTAAAGCTGCTAAAATATACAGAAAATAAAGGCACAAGGGAGAACAAAAGGGCACTTTTCTCAGTTTTGTCGTTTTATTTGCTACTTATACTCGCTAGTTGCTTAATCTGTCACGCGATGCTTGAATAAATCAGTAAACTAGTTTGACATGGTCTATGACCTTTATAGATAGTTTTATGATGACAAATCGGGTGAAATTTAACATTAAAGGGGGTGTCTATATAACAAAGACCTAAGACCTAAGACCAAAGACCTCAGACCTAAGACCTAGAAAACGAAGACCTAAGACCCTAGGGTGTGTATAAAACAAAGACCCAGAAAACGAAGACCTAAGACCCTAGGGTGTGTATAAAACAAAGACCCAGAAAACACCCTAGGGTCTTAGGTCTTTGTTTTATACACACCCTAGGGTCTTTGTTTTCTACTAGGGATGGACAAAGGAACTTTTCTTAAACAGTCTTTGTTGCAATTTCTTAATACTTGCGAGCAGTGTACTGATTCACTTCAATTTTTACCGGTGGGGGGGGGGGGGGGGGGGGGGGGGGGCGGGGTATTTACATATTAAGCTATAACTACTTGACTTCAATTTACCGGGGGTGGGGTACTCATATATTAAGGTATACTATAGGGATTGGCAGTAACTCATATTTTGTATAAGGTCTTTGTTTTATACACACCCTAGGGTCTTAGGTCTTTGTTTTATAGACACCCTAGGGTCTTTGTTTTCTACTAGGGATGGACAAAGGAACTTCAATTTACCGGGGGGGGGGGGGGTACTCATATATTAAGGTATACTATAGGGATTGGCAGTAACTCATATTTTGTATAAGGTCTTTGTTTTATACACACCCTAGGGTCTTAGGTCTTTGTTTTATACACACCCTAGGGTCTTAGGTCTTTGTTTTAACCACACCCTAGGGTCTTTGTTTTCTACTAGGGATGGGCAAAGGAACTTTTCTTAAACAATCTTTGTTGCAATTTCTTAACACTTGCGAGCAGTGTACTGGTTCACTTCAATTTTTACCGGGGGGGGGGGGGGGGGGGGGGGGGTATTTACATATTAAGGTATAACTACTTGACTTCAATTTACCGGGGGGGGGGGGATACTCATATATTAAGGTATACTATAGGGATTGGCAGTAACTCATATTTTGTATAAGGTCTTTGTTTTATACACACCCTAGGGTCTTAGGTCTTTGTTTTATACACACCCTAGGGTCTTTGTTTTCTACTAGGGATGGACAAAGGAACTTTTCTTAAACAGTCTTTGTTGCAATTTCTTAACACTTGCGAGCAGTGTACTGATTCACTTCAATTATTACCGGTGGGGGTTGGGGGGGGGGGGGCGGGGTATTTACATATTAAGGTATAACTACTTGACTTCAATTTACCGGGGGGGGGGGGGGTACTCATATATTAAGGTATACTATAGGGATTGGCAGTAACTCATATTTTGTATAAGGTCTTTGTTTTATACACACCCTAGGGTCTTAGGTCTTCGTTTTCTGGGTCTTTGTTTTATACACACCCTAGGGTCTTAGGTCTTCGTTTTCTGGGTCTTTGTTTTATACACACCCTAGGGTCTTAGGTCTTCGTTTTCTGGGTCTTTGTTTTATACACACCCTAGGGTCTTAGGTCTTCGTTTTCTGGGTCTTTGTTTTATACACACCCTAGGGTCTTAGGTCTTCGTTTTCTGGGTCTTTGTTTTATACACACCCTAGGGTCTTAGGTCTTCGTTTTCTGGGTCTTTGTTTTATACACACCCTAGGGTCTTAGGTCTTCGTTTTCTAGGTCTTAGGTCTTAGGTCTTTGGTCTTAGGTCTTAGGTCTTTGTTATATAGACACCCACATTAAAGGGGCATTCAAGGGTTATTTGACAATGGTATATATATTTATATAATCATATAGTGAATTAGAGGCGTAGTATCTACTTGGGGTCTTCCGTGCACTCCCAAGACTCCCCAAACCAACATTTTAAACTTCCTTTTAATGGTCCTAAAACCCATTCAGGGTGATGCAAAAAATATTTGTTGATATGCTATAGGGATATTCAAAATGGCGTCCAAAAAGGCCGCCAAAGGGGTCATTTTCATAAAGGACATAATATCAAACACAATGTATGATAAAAGTATACTTTTTAACAATGGTATGTAATGTATTAGATCATATTCAGTACTTTTGCTTTGTTAACATATATTAAATTAAAATGGCCGCCCGAATTGTAAAAATAGCTTATAATAGCGTATATTGCATCATATATACAATATTCTAAATTGCTAAACTAATGCTTTTAGATAAACGACTCACCTCTGTGAAAGTTTTGAATATTTATCGCATTCTAAAAAGGCCGCCAGATGGTTAGAACTGATGTTAAATGACCTAAAACAGGTGTTTTGCATTTTGAAAACAGTATGTAATACCTATACCGCAAAAACTATTGAAACATCATTCATTATATTTCTATGATAAAATGTAATATTTTTAATATTTTAAAATGGCCAAGATGGTCGCCGAAAAAGTTAATAATTGAATAACCCTGGGTGATCATTTAATGACCCCAACTCACCATTTAATGACCCGAGCCGTCAGCTAACACACACCTATGACCATTTATTGACTCGATCCAAGTGATATTGTAGTGATCCTGAGTGATTACCCCGGGTGATCAATTAATGACCCTAGGGGGTAGGTTAATGACACCATGCAATCATTTAATGACCCGGATGGTCGCTTAATAACCCAAGGTGATCATTCAATTACCCCAATTGACCATGTAATGACTCAAATGGATCGTGTCATTTATAAAATGGATCGTGTAATGACTTTTGAGTGATCATTAATGACACCAAGTGATCATTAATGACACCAAGTAATATTTTAATGACACCAAGTAATATTTTGATTACTCAAGCCGCCCAAACTGTCATCTAATAACCGCAGGGGATGATTTAATGACTCCAAGTGATTATTTATTTACTCGATCCAAGTGATAATTTATAACCTTTGGTGACCGTTGACACAAAGTGACTGTTTAATGACCCAATGCGATCCTGAGTGGTCATTTCATTACCCCGGGTGATCATTTAATGACCCTAGGCGATAGGTTAATGACACCAAGCAATAATTTAATGACCCGGATGGTCGCTTAACCCCAGGAGATCATTCAATGACCCCAATTTACTGACCATGTAATGAATCAAATGGATCGTGTAATGACTCTTGAGTGATCATTAATGATCTCAAGTGATATTTTAATGGCCCCAATCTATCATTTGATTACTCAAGCCGCCCAAACTGTCATCTAATAACAGCAGGAGATGATTGAATGACCCCAAGTGACCATTTATTGACTCGATCCAAGTGACCATTGACACAAAGTGATTGTTTAATAACCAAATGCGATCCTGAGTGATCATTTCATTACACCATTTGATAATTTAAAAACTCTAGGTGATAGCGTAATGACCCCAAGCAATCATATCATGACCCGGACGGTGATCATTTTATGACCCAAAATGACCATTTAATGATCCAAACGGATCGTTTAATGACCCCGAGTGATCATTTAATTACCCCAGGTGATCATCTACAGACCGCGAGTGATACCGTAATGACCCCGATCAATTAAGTAAGTAATATAAAGGATATCTGATTAATAAGGTCATTGATGAATTCATACAACTATATACCTATGCATACTTGGTGGCGAATGAGACTGCTTGATGATCCTTTTGGATATTTCAATATAAGGTAGGGTTTTGAAGCCCATAATTATCACCATAATTATCTCCATGAAATCACTAACTTATCTGCTTATACTGGTATTTAGCGAAAATGTACTAGAAGGTTCAATCAGCTATTTTTGACCATATTGGTAGCCATCTTGCTAATTTCTTCTGACCAATTGGTAGTTATTGGTGTCCATCTGGTAGCCTTAAATTATTTGATGAATATGATACAAAATATGCTGTTATTATTGGCTATTTCTATGTTTTAGGCGGCCATTTTGGCGGCCATCTTGGATTCAAAGTATGTTAACAATGCGAACGTGCTGGATGTGAGTGTAATACATACATCCTATAGTTAAAACTATACTGTCATCATACATTTTGGTTGATGTATGTTCTTTTATGAAATTTGACCCTTTTGGCGGCCATTTTGGACGCCATTTTGAATAACCCCTTAGCATACTAACATTAAATTTCGGTAACACCCTAAATATGTTGAAGGATCATGAAAAGAAGTTCAAAAAGTAGGTTTGGGGGAGTCCTGGGAGTGCACGGAAAACACTCCATTAAATACACCTCTAAGTCACTATAACGATTCTATACCTTCGTGTTAAATAACCTTTGAATACCCCTTTAATGTTGAATTTTACCATATTTGTCGATATTAAACTATATATAAATGTCATAGACCATGTTAAACTAGTTTGCTGATTTATTCCAGCATCGCTTGACAGATTAAGCAACTAGCGAATATAAGTGGCAAATACCACTATAAAACTGAGAAAAGTGCCCTTTTGTACTCCCTTGTGCCTTTATTTTCTTTATATTTTAGCAGCTTTAAATATGTATTATTCCTTAAAAAAACAATAAATCAGGTCAAACTAATTACTGGTGGATAGTACATTGTTCAAAGATATCAATTGCAACAAAAAACACAAAAATTAGATTTTTGCCCAAAAACGGTCCTTTTTTTTTGCTGAAAATGGCCTAAAAATCGATTTCTATTTTTGACACCCCCCTTCATTGGAAACCATATTATTTAAGCACTTAATTTAGCCTAGATGTAGAGCTGTAACAAAAAATGCCGTCATGAATTATTTTAAAGCACATTTATTGCCATTGGATGGTCTACTGTAGAGTTGTGGCTTCGTGAAAATACAGAAAAATAGGAAAGGGTCAATTAGTTTTTAAAATGTTTAAATTCAGTAAGACAAATGCTCCCTTCCACTTGTCTAGAAAATCGTAAATGGAAGTATCTTGGGCAAGCGCTATACCGTTTATAGTTAGAGGGAAAGTTATCTATTTTTCGTTTGTGTATGGAAAATACAGCATTTTCCATAGTATATTTAGTATAGTATGATTTAACTTACTCCCCATTCCAGAAAAATGTTTACAAAACATGCCTCTTTCTTTTCAGACGATGGTGGACACGAACGGCCTTACATTTTGAATTTCCGTTGGTTTCAATGTAACAATGGATTTCGATTATGTGACCCCATAAAATTCATCACACGTTGGAACTAAATTATTTCATCCTAAAACCGCTGGAGTTGGATAACCAACTCCATGCAGTGTCAGTATCATTTTTTGAATTTAATCCGTTGTTAGCGTTCGTCCCATTCACCGTTCACGTAACCTCGTCCGGCATCGTCTGTTTCTTTTAGACCTATAATACTGCCCTCTATTATTTTATAATGACATCATCGTATTCATCGATAGAGGGCAGTATTATCAAATTACTAACAGGTATGAGAGATAGACAGCCCCCGCGTATGTCTAGAAACACCAAAATGTGCACATTTTCGCAAATCGAAGCTATAAGGGACGGCTCGCGCCCAAAAAGAAAGCAATTTTATTTCCGCATATTTTAATGTTTCTTCATCAATACATTTATTTTTGTTATCATTTATACTCACCTTAGTTTGATGGAACGAAAGGAAGCGAGTCATTTCCGAACATGGATAAGTTAACACTTTCCACGCGGCAGGCGTCTGCAGACGACATTCCAAAATTTCACAAAATGTTTCAAAAATGTTAAATTTAATAACCATATTTAGAATCACCATGTAAAATGCATTGAAATAAGTAGAAACATGCCTAGTATTGGTTCCATACGCCATTCCCTTGATGAGTTTTGTTGTTGAACCATTATGTTGAAATTATGGAAAGAAAAAAAACCATTTTTTTATTATTTCTTGGTCTTACCAATTATCGCAAAATGTGTCGGCTTGTTTCCGATCCGATTGGTCGGTATTCATGTATGTACGTCCTCCCCGCCCCACCCCCCCCCCCCCCACTCACATTTTTTATCAATGGGGTCGTATTCAGGCCTCAAATTTCGTCATTTTAGGGGCACGGCCACTTTGGCCTTAAGAATATACCATTTCGAAGGGCACCGAGGCCATGTTCTGGGGCACCAAGGCCAAACCAAGGGCACACACGGCCTCTGTTAAAAATAGGGCACGGCCATTATGGCCGTGAATTTTTTACTGATCCGAGGGCATCGCGGCCAGATGCGAGGGCATCGCGGCAATGGCCGCGATGGCCGCGATGTAATTTGAGCCCTGGTCGTATTGCTTTATATTCACATCCCTGAACACATTTCATAAAACATTTTCAACGGCAAGCGCCAACATTTGTATGATACACCTTGTTTTATTTAGATGTGTATGTGTACGATCATGGTTTACCATGTTTACTTACATTTTTAAAAATATCCATACCGTACTCTAAATAAATGGAACACCTCAAAAGATGTTATGTTATTAACACCAAAAGGTGTTTATGATTTTATACTTTTATGCGTCATGTATTTACAAATTATTTTCACTTTTCTCTTGTTTTAACAGTATCCCGAATCCTAAAATATTTGAAACATTAAAGAACCACCATACAGTCATCAAAAAAAGTAACTATACAGGTAATAAATGGGCTTTTAACTCTAAAAATATATATCATACCTAAAAATATTAAACTATAAAGTTGTTGAGAAATTTATCTTCTTAGATATTGCACGCGGCTAGGATCGGTTGAATATTGAGGAAGTGACACTCCAAAATGTAAGGTGAAGTCCGATTTTTAATTTCACATTTTTCTTTTCTACACGCGGACCCAGCTACGGGTATAATATTCAATCGATTACCGGTAGTACAATTGGGGATGCATGCGCAGGTTGGATAGTCGGCCGTATTGTTCCGATGGATCAATACGCCACACAAATGTGCTGTCATACTCTATATACCCCCCCCCCCCCCCCCCCCCCCCGTGTTGAAAAGTAAAATGTGAAAATGAAGCTGTGATTTTACCTTACATTTTGGATTGTCACTTCTTCAATATTCAGCCGATCCTAGCGTGCAATATCCCATATTAAAGAAGATGAACCATGATTTTGCGCTGTATTTTGAGCTATTACCCCTTCTAATAAATGAGTCTCGAACCTACTTTTATTTCTTTACGATTTAACAAGCATTTTCTTTCAATATCATTTAAATCAATTACATTTAAATGGAATTTATAATTTTGACTCATTCTTGTACTTTTGTTTGGTAAATTAATGATTTCAATCATTCATAATATAAATGTATGGCTTCAAACGGAACGAAGGTAAAAAGCTTATCTATATTTGTGTTTTTACTTGTTTAAAAAAGAAATCTATAGGCCTATAGTCAAATTGAAGTTGTTGGGCAAGGGATGTGGATTGCAAGGGGACCAATCCCGGGGGGGGGGGGGGGCACTCAACTTTTTTGGGTAGGGGTGTGCCGCACAGGGTCTCAAAAAGGGGGGCTAAAGAACTGAACTGATTGGATTTTATGATGAAAAATAGGGTCTTAGGAACTCAGATTGTTTTTCAAAAAAGAAGGTCTTGAGAACTGGCCTATAGTTCAATTTTGATTAGCACGAACGCAAATGTTCGATTTCTTTTGGTTTTAGAACTCAAAATTTTCGAAGAACTGGGGCTTTGAGACGCAAAATTTCGCAATTTTTGAATTTTCAATCAAATTGGGGTCTTAAGAACTGATGCAGGCTCAAAAAGGGGGGGGGGGGGGGTGGTCATAAGAGCTAGCAGAGGGTGCAAAAGGGGTATTCAGCCCGGCACATACCTATACCCTTTTCCATGATTTTTAGTTGTAGGCCTACTCTCTAAATGTAAAAGAGTGAAATTCCACTCTAATGGAGTGAATATTCACTCTTCAAAGGAGTGCCTACAGTGATCACTCTAATAGAGTGAAAGTCACTCCTTGAAAGAGTGGAACCATTTTCACTCCAAAAAGAGTGAATTTTGTTCACTCCAGGAACGAGTGAAATTTCACTCTTCGTAGAGTGCCTACAGACTACAGTGATCATTGGAGTGAAAAAAGAGTGAATATATAAGGAGTGAATTTCACTAATTTAGAGTGAACTTCAACCTTATTGAGAGTGAACAATAATGGAACATTTTAATTACTTAAAATCACATTCACAAGAATAACTTGCAATTCAATAGAAAATTTGAATAACAAACAAAGAGTCATTATCCAAACTATTACCTTTTCTCGACCAAACAACTGCTGTCATTTGCCTACGTTACATTATCACTTTCTTTCGGTAGTGAAACGATATCATATATCAACATAATATTTCTCTATGTAAAGTATCTAAATCTACTTTCTATGGTGTTTTTTATCGATGATGTTTTTACGCGTTTCATTAATGTAAATTATATTTAATCATTATTTGGACTTTAAAACTATTGTAGAAACAATTGATATCATCATTACTTATCACTTCAATTATGTTTAAATTTAATAAAATAAAGAATATTTTGAGTTTTTGAATATTTTTCTATTTGATTGTGTTCCGGCTCTCACGTTATTTAAATCTGGTACAACTGATCACTCGCACAGAGTGAAAAGTCACTCGACACAGAGTGAAAATCACTCTTTTCGAGTGACAATAATTTCACTCTGAACTCATCAACCGCACAGAGTGAAAAGTCACTCGACACAGAGTGAAAATCACTCTTTTCGAGTGACAATAATTTCACTCTGAACTCATCAACCGCACAGAGTGTAAATTCACTCGACACCGAGTGAAAAATCACTCTTTACGAGTGACAATGACTTCACTCTGAACAACGAGTGACATTTTCACTCTTTTACATTAAGAGAGATTTTGAGCTAGTTTCCATTCAGATTATTGAGTCTCAGTCTCATGCCTTCTTTTTCTTTACCATACACAGATACAAGCATTGTCTTTACATGCAATGAAAATCATTAACACTAAATGAACTTTACATGCAATGAAAATCATTAACACTAAATGAACTTGATCATTTTTACACATTCATGTGCCTTTTTTTTGTTTTGTTAATATTATGGTACGTATTTATGTAGATATTACAAATAAATAAAAAGAAAGAAAACATATGTTTATATTTTATTTTTAAATAAAAAGTTTAGTCGAACTAAAGTTGCTGTATGGGTAATGAGCGGGAATGCCTGCCGGGGTAATATTTGTGAATTTAGTCAACTAAAAACATGATTTTTAGCTTTTTGAGGCCTTTTGTTTCTTTACTACTAAAAAAAGCATTTTCTTTCAAATCAATAATGCTCAAAACGAAAGTAGAGCCCCTTCTTGCCGTATGTTGTTAATTAGTTTACTAAAACATGAATTGTAGCTGTATTTTTTATTTTTTCCCCTTCAAATTACCGACTCTATAAGACCTTTTGTTTTTGTACTATTAAAACAAACATTTCTTTAAAATCAATAACACACAAAAATGAAAGTGATACGATAAGAAAGGGATAAGAGATAGGCCTACTAGAGATAATAAGAGATGTTTGAAGGCTGCGCCCTCAATCATGTCAATTAGGATAAACACCGGGATTTCTACATTTTTATCAATTGTACATACACAAACTTACAGCTGTAAGGATTAATTAGTTGTATTTGTGCATAAAAACGTCGTTTCAAAATATGCTATCCCCGGCTCGGCTGGCATTTTATGGTCATTGGGAAATAACGACATTCAAATAAGAAAAAAGAGAGGAGAGAGGTGGAGAATGGAAAGGGAAAAGAGACTAGAAAGGGGGAAGGGATCGCTCGAGTTTTCATTATTTCATTAGTCTCTTTCACTCTCTTTTTTCTTCTTCTCTGGACCCGGAGAGGCTTGAGCCCCAAAGCCCCCCCCCCCCCCCCGGACACGCGTCTCCAGTAAGTCTACCTCTTCCCTTAATTCCCTCCAGACTCCAGCGTTTGAACTTATTATTGGACACGCACTACATGTTTTTAATGATCTTAAAATTTTAGGGGATGGTGGTGCACCTAGGCTTAAAAAACCCATGGGGTGCAGCACCGCAAGCACCCCCACTTCCAACGGGCTTGACGTGGTCGCCCTAACAAATCTCAAAACTCAGCAGTGTGTGTGTAACGCGCGAGTTGCAAGCAAGAAACGACGGTGTGTTTTTCGTGATATTTGACACAGATAACAATTATTTACGGTTCGGATGATGTGCTTGAAAATGTTCTTCTTAGCTTCATACTGATATTGAGTATTGGGTGTTCCAAACTTCTTCTTTTTTTGTGATGTTAGCTCTACGAGGATTTTATATCGACAACGACGCGACGAAAACAGATACAGATACAGATATCGTGTGCCTCAATGAACCTTTACACCTAAATCAAGACTAGCAGCTAGATAAATGCATCCGGCACGGCCTGGGCAGACTTTAAAATAAGGCTGTAGACTTTTCACGTATAAAAAGAATGCAAAATCATGTTAGTTCTAAATTGTATCCGACAAGCGAAAGCTTAGCTGGTTCCCGTAAGCTTTTACAGTCTAACATTTTTTCCTATTTAATTATTTTTAATGATGGGAACCAAATAGCGACCTTCGATCTAAAAGATGTCACCCGTCATGTAAAAACAACATTGCAAGTTTAGAGCTTTCTTCACTCCAATTTGGGGATCTAGACTTTGTAAATAAACGATGATGGACTGACTATCAACAAGTTTTCAAGATTCTAGCACTAGTAGCAGTAAAAAATGGCTTCTACAAGCCAAAATGAAGAGCAAGGCTCTTCCAGTTCCACTGGAGTGTCCCCAGTCGAAGCTGTGAAACTTGTTACTTGGGGAACAAATTTGAAGGAAGATGTCTTTGCGAGATGGGGGCAAGGTTAGTCGGTTGGTGGTTCTCAACAAATACATAGTATTAGTATCAGTATCAGTATCGGTTCTGTCGGTAGGGTATAACTTCTTTTCACCAACTTTACGAACTTTTACAAACGTTCCTGAAACCTAGGATTAGGAATATGCTGTACTACAGACACAGACAGGGATGATGATGATCCCCTACACCTACTCTTTTACGAAGGAGTCTGTGACCCTTTTTTAATGTGCTCGGATGTTGCTCTTCCGATGCAATCATAAAATGGAAATGGCCGAAAGATACTTACTTTTGGCAGTCCTGTGTTAACAATTGATTTGATGAAATGGCCTAAATAAATCGTACGTATTAGGCTTAGCCTAAAAATCTGCACAACATCATGATGATTCCGCAAATGACACCCAACAGTTACAGTATAAATTATCACGCTTATAAGGTGCACGCTTCACGCAATGTACACAATAGGCCTAGGCCTATAATGCTCCTTCAATGTTTTCGTTCAATTATAAATCCAACTAGGCCTAGATATTCATGACTCGATCTAAACTAAATATGATTTTGTTGTTGTAATTTTCGTAAACTATAGGCCTACATTGATGATGTAATTGCATTTTGCATATCATATTGATTCTACATAGTCCGGACGGCACGCTTTATACAGGGTGGGACTTCAGAAATCAAAAAATCAACAAAAGGGTGGGGGTCAGAATATTTCTGATATAAAGGGTGTAGGCCTAGTTGTATAAATCGTGGAGATAAAATAAAAAGGGTGGGGGTTTCTCAGCGATCATCAAAATAATCAAAATACCGACCTTGTCAACTCGCTAGCGCTAGTTATATGTATCCGAAGATATACTTTGATTCGAAATTAAAAAGTCGCCATCTTTAAATTGGTACTTTGTTGTTATATAGCGTCATCTATTGTTGAAATCGTGACATTTTTTCAAAATGGAAACTCGCCGGGAGCTACGAAAGTGTCGTACGCAGTGTATTATCACAATTTAGGGAGCATAAGAGTACCAAAAATGCACTGATTTGATTAAATAAATCCATTTCAAATGAATCTCCTCTATAGATTTGCATTGAATAATCGTGATTTAGCCGACAATGAATAATTTCGGGCATCCCGGGACCCGCCCGAAAAACAAAACGGGTCCCGGGATGTTTCTGTCACTTTGTCCTTTCTTCCAATGAGTGCCTTTTCAAATTTGAATGCACAAAATGATCAAAATGTCCCCTTTTCGGTATAAAGGGTGGGGGTTGAACATTCCCAAATAAAAAGGGTGGCTCTGTAAAAAGGGTGGGGGTCTGACCCCTGTCCGGACAGTGTTCTAGCTATTTGGAATAAACAAAAGGCGTTTCAATATTTTGCAAAAATAACTTTATCTGATTTGATTTCCAACTAATTATTCTAAAATTATTGCATGTCGGATGGAAAATCTGGTGGCCAAAATATCACCGTCTTGTTTCATATATGTAACCTAAAGAGAAATACTATGAGTTTTTAACTAACTGCTATTGATAACTAGTCATCAAGTATTATTTGAAAGCTAAAAAAAGATGTATAAAGTGGTGACTATCTACCTGATGGGGAAAATTAGTATAGGAAATGGCAAATTTTCACGTGCGAACCCGCATTAGTCCAGGAATATCATCATACAATAACTTAATGATGGGCAGATTCGTGTTAATATGTTTTTACAAATTAGGCCTACTATTAGGGTGGAACTGGTGTTCACCTGGAAAAATACCTTCCCCTCTGACAAGTGACCCTGTGTACGCCACTGCCTAATATGGGATCAGACTCGCCGAATTGCTCCGGCCAAATATACCTTCATGTATCAATACTAAATTCTTCCATGCATTTTTCTTTTCTTGTCTAGGATTCATGTTTAGTGATGATGAACCAGCGGCTCTGCTACAGAATGAAGGCGGCCCGTGTGCCATCCTAGCCCCTCTGCAAGGGTTTATCTTGAAGAACTTATTGCACCAAGAAGGACACCAGCCCATGGAACACTGGCAACAAATCGATGGTATGTATACTGTAATACCTAAGGCCCAATCTCGGTATTTACGCCGTGATTCTCGCTTTTGATAGCAATTCTCGCTTTCAGAAAAATCGCCCGTGAATCGCGTTTTTTTGGCTCGGAATCGCGTATTTTATGAAGAAATGTTGAAATATTCATTTTGTCATCTGAACACATCGAAATACTGATGAAATTGACCCGTGTATTACTAATACCCCATTTTAAAAACAAACAGGCAATGTTTCCACTTTCCAGGAAATTACCCAAAATTCATGAAATTATGGTTGTTTTCGGGTAATGTACGGGAAATTTAATAATTCCAGGCAATCTCGGGAAATCAGGGAAAATTCAAGATTTGCGATAATTTATAAAAGAAGAGAAAACAATCTGTCCCCCTTGTATTCTTTTTTCATTCATGTTTGGTGCACCGTACTAATATTAAACATATAAACGGTTGCTAAGTTCGACATTAATCAACGTCAAAGTTGTCAAAGTTTACATGCTTCTCCATAGGGGGAAAACAAACTTAGGGTTTTATAGTTTATAACTATTGTGTAGGGACAGGGATTTTGCGCTTTTTAAAAGCACTAAAAGTGCTGCTTGATTTTGGAAAAAGTGCTTTTTGGAGCAAAAGGTGCTTTTTTAGGTAAAAGGTGCTTTTTTTTAAAGTAAAAGGTGCTTTTATTCAACAAAATTATGCCATGCGTTATATTCCATGTTTCTATGTTGACGTATTTCTTTTTTCGTTGTCAAAACCACCATTTTTCATTCAAAACTACATTCAAACTAAACTAAGTGTAAAATAAACACTTCCACAGTTATGTAACTAGTTGATTTTTTAGGTAGATGGACATTATTTGTTAAATATTTAGACAATTTTGAAGAAAAAAATGCTGTGTGATGAAAAAGTACTTTTTTGAGCAAAAAGTGCTATTTTGGGCAAAAGGTGCTATTTTGGTGCTTTTGCGCTTTCGAGCATTTTCCCTGTCCTTACTATTGTGCAATTAACTGATTTGTTTGTTAATCAAAATCTTCTAGCGGACAGAAAACGAGAGCTACTTCTGGCGGCCATGGGGGAAGTTCTCGGTAGTGTATCTCATAATGGGAACTACACACTGGTGTTGCAAGCCGACAAACAGCAGAGTGTCATGGCAGACAACCCGGTCATTGAGAACATGGCGCAAGGTGGCGTGCAAGAATCGGCTAATGATCACAACACCTTCCATAGTTCATTAAGGTAAAGTACTAGTACATTTTATAATTATCCATTATCTATAGTTTAATCAGTTCTAAATTGGCGAGAAATATTCAGTTTTTATCTCTCCGTGTGCGAAAATGATCCATGTTCCGATTGCTGGCCCGATTTTCAACTTGATGTTTTCTATTTTACATGAAAGGTCATCCTTAAAATTGTCGCATTCCAAAGTTTGAGTTGCTTAACTCCAACAGTTTTTTTTTTTAAAAACACAAGGTCACAAAATATTTGCCCATTGAGTAGTACACAAACTGATTGGTGGTTAACCACATTTTAGCGTATCATTTCTAAATGGAACATTTCTGGCCCCTAAGATTTTATAGACATAATGAGAAAAATATGGGGATTCTTCTGATATCAAAATATCTTGATGTGAAAAAAATTTCATAGCCCCCAAAGAGTGATCGGAACATACACCTTTAAAGGCATATTATGTGATCTTTTCTAGAGAGCGCCCTCTATTCATGATTTTTTTTAGAAAGTAGATTTTCTTGCAGATTTACATTTCCGATCATAAATCATACATACATTCCAAGTTACAGAGCGATACGATTCCTAATTACCTCAAAATCATGGTTTTAGAGTGAATTTAGAGTGAAAAATATAAACTGTCGGAATTCCGACAGTTTATTTTCACTCTAAAACCATGATTTTGAAGTAATTAAGAATCGTATCGCCCTGTAACTTGGAATGTATGCATGATTTATGATCAGAAATGTAAATCTGCAAGAAAATCTGCTTTCTATTTTTTTTTCGATGTTGAGGGCGCTCCCTGGAAAGATCACATAATATACCTTTAAGTGCTCGATTATGTCCGCGCACACACACACATTTTTGTTGTATCTGCTGTGAGGCTTTGCCAATTTGGAACTGATAGAACTATAGAAACAATATCTAATCCTGTGGTTCCCAACCTTTTTCTGGTGGTGACCCCATTTCAGAAACCAGCATCAGAACGCGACCCCTCACAGAACAAAGTCACCAGTGGCGGCACCAGCATAATAAATTGGGTGGGGGAGGGGGCAAGAAACAATTTAGGTGGGGGCAAGAATTGAAAAATGCGCGCAATTTGTTTTGCCATTTTACGCTAAAACTGTCAAATTTGGTATAATTTTAACTAATTTGGTAAGCAAATTGCATTATTTGGTCTTATTATACCTAATATGGTGATAAATGTGCTCGCAGCGCGCCAAAATTGTATGCTAAAATGGTCAAATTTGTTCAAATTTTAACCTTTTGAAATGTGCTACCATGATATTTGCTATAACTATACAGTACAGTACAGTACAAAAACATATCATCTTATTTTTTGTTAATTAGGCTAGTCCGCGACCCCACAAAAAGTGCGTCGCGACCCCAACTGGGGTCGCGCCCCATAGGTTGGGAACCACTGATCTAATCCAAGGCGCAATTAACAAACACAACATACAGTGGAGCAAACAAAAACAGACAGCATTTGAAAGCACAGAAATGTGACAGAAAAGAAAGCATCATCTGAAACCAATCTTGCGCTGAACACAAAAACATCTGAAATTGTTATGGGAGAATCTATACGGTAGCTGGTTTCGAAAGTTTTGTCAACATTTTGAAAATTTTCACAACTCGTGATTATTTTGTTGAAATATGCCAACAAAATTGATAATTAAAAATAAAATAATGAGAGATAACGAAATATAATGAAATTTTACATACGCTAGTTTGAAATGAAATGTTTGCTGGTAAACCAACACTATCGAGGAAAGTTTAGAAGTTCATAGTTCATTCACATCGTCGTCAAAGTAGACGATTGTAATGTTTGTCGTCCGGAGTTATAACTGCTATGAGCATGCACAGTTGGATGCCATCCCCAGGGGGTCGAATTTCGGTGCGAATCCGCGAATTGATTCGCGTAAAGGTAAGCACAAAATCACTATAGCGTGAATCCAGGTGGATTTGCACACACACAAAAAAAAAATCTTCTTTTTTCTTCTTTTTTTAAGTCCAAAACAGGACCTTAGAATATGACTGGTATTTGACCCTCAGTCAACAAACATGCCGAATTTGGAAGTTGTGCAAGCTTATAGCTTTATTCTTGATATTATTTTCATTAATTTCGCAATAATCCATGGATTCTCAAAATTGGCGAGAATCCATGGATTCTCGGCGAGAATCCATGGATTCTCGCAAAATCCTTCCGCGAGAATCCTAATGGATTCGCGCGGTTGGTTAAGAAATTCTACCCCTGGCATCCCTCTTCGCCGTAAATGCGCCAATTAAGAATAACATCTTTAATCTTTTTCAGGTTGCAAGCCTGTCCGTCTGCTGAAGAATTACGCAGTGCACTGCAGGCCTCGTATCACATGATGACGAACGGTGGCGGGGTATTACTATTCCTATATTCAGTCTTACTAACTAAGGTGAGTTTGTAAAATTTGAGAGTTTAAAGATCATACAGTTTTGTTTGACCTACAGGCCATACAGTACAGCTCGAAATAGAATGGACAATGTCAACGCACTTCATTGCAATGTCATTGCAATGTCAGTGCAATATCAGTGCAATGTCATTGCAATGTCAGTGTCCATTCTATTTCGAGCTGTACTGTTACACAGTGAGCAATGACACAGTGAGAAATTGCCCGTATCCAAATTGTTTATTTGGGATCAAGTCGTCGTGCGAGTGCAACAATGTCGTAAGTGACATTTTGGCGAAATTGACTTTTTTATATATTTTGAAAGAGTAAGTAATTGCGCTAATTTTAAGCTAATTTTGAAGTTCTAAAACAAATTAATTATTTTTTAATTTATAAAAAACAATTTCGTAAGTGCACTTTAATTTAAATTTATATTATTCTGAGTGCATCAACAACGTATCTACCACTTACGATGTTCTTGCACTCTGTTTTCTCATATTTTCTCAAGTTTTCTCAGTGCAATAATAACATATCTGCCACATACGTTGTTGTTGCACTCTGATTTTCATATTTTCTCAAGTTTTCTCAGTGCAATAATATCGTATCTGCCACATACGTTGTTGTTGCACTCTGATTTCTCATATTTTCTCAAGTTTTCTAAGTGCAATCAATAATAACGTATCTGCCACATACGTTATTGTTGCACTCACTAGATTTGTTATTGCAGATACGTTATCTAAAAATGTCAATATCTTTTCAAATACTTATTTTTATGACACGATGTTCAATTTATATTATCAAAGAAAACAATCTTTATTCTTCCATAACATAATATGTTTACTCAAAAACACAATAAGTATGAAAAACATAAAAATGCTTCTCTTGCACATACAGCAAAATGCAGATACGATATTGTTGCACTCGCACGACGAAGTGTACTTTAGGTCCCCAGCATGCTTTTTATTCCATCAAAGACAGGATGTATTGGCTGGGTAAATGCCCCCACCCCCACACCCCCCCCCCCCACCCCAACCCAACACCCCACCAACAACCAAATCAAAACAACAACGACAACAATAAAACAACAACAGCAGCAAAACAAACAAAAAAATCAACAAAAACAAAACAAAATCAAACAAACCCAAATAAACAGACAAACAAACAGACAAACACCAAAACAAACAAAGCAAAACAAGCATAATAAAACAACAAATATCTATATAAACTAAAATATAATTTAGCTGTCTTCAAAATGCCCTTTGTATTTATAAATCTTTTCTCAATCTAAATATAATCTGGCTTGTGCTATTTTTGGAAAAAGATGGTTTTTAAGGAATGTATTATTTTGATCATTAAACATTTCGTATTTGGATTTTCACACACAGTTTGTTTTGTGAAGCCTTTCCCAAGATATGCTTGTTTAACCATGAGCAATCAAAATCAAAGTTATATCAAATTTTTGAAACAAATCACCCATGTAAAATTGAAGTATTCTTCATAAAAATAACACACATTTTTTTAGACTTTTAGAGGTGTCCAGCAAGCACAGCATTGTGCATTATATGTTTGAAAAATAACTATCGAGCCCAAATTGCTTTGTTATATTGAACAAAACATACTTATCATAAAAACGATTATATCTCAACGTTATTACGTAATCCCTTCAAAAACTTACTTAAGTAACTTTTCTAATTAACCGTATAATGTTATTCTATCTATTTATTTATTTATGTTTTTTGGCCTGTTTTCATGATTTCTTGTTTTGTAGCTTTTTATGACATCACAATCATATCGTCATAATTTTTTTTTAGTGATCGTAGAAAAATGATCGAAATAGTTCTGTAATCAGCACAGTTTCAGCTTTCTTTGATATAAATATTTCCAATTTAAAAAATGCCACCATGTGGCGGGTTTTCACAGATCGCATCACATTTGTGGAATTCGTTTAGATTTTTTTTCCCTCCAACATTTATACATTTTTGGAAATTTGTGAAAATGTAGAAAATTGCTGAAAATTCACCACCATTTTCATGGAAATAAAAGCTGGAGTCTGAACGGGTTCTTGCCGACTCAGGATATTGCAAAATTTTAGTTCAGCCAATCTCACATTTTGATTACTTGACCATGCCTCCTTCTTAATTCCCTTGACTGCCCCCCCCCCCCCCCCCCCACCTCCAGGCCCCCCTTTGTGCATGCTAGTGCCTGAGAGGTCAGTTTGTCAGTAGAACAGCGTTGGGGTTTTTCGTCACCGTATTGTATTTATAGACATTTTTAATATGCATTTTGTTTTTAATAGGTATTTTTTGTGATCTGTTTTCTTCCCCCCAGGGACTAGACAGTATTAAAGAAGAAGTGGAGGACTCTACAGAACCTCTTATTGATGGCATATATGGCCATGGAAGGTATGGGAAGTTGAAGAAAATAAATACTGTAAGCGTGGACATTTTTCGCGCTCCATTTATTTTCGTGCTTTTCGCTCTGCAAGCAGCTACCACAAAAATAAAAACGTGCAAATATATATATTTTTTGTATGTAGGTCTATGTATGGTAGCAACAAATCGCAAAATTAAAAACAAGCAACTTTTTTCAAAATGTGCGAAGCGCGAACAATTATATGCGCGAAAATGTCCACTTTTTCACAGTTTGTTTCACTTGAAGACCTTAAGATTATTATTCTTGAATGAATGCATATACATTATACAGGGTGTATCTGAATGAACTATACCGAGGCAAAATTATTGTTATCGATTTATTACGGTATGAATTTGATCGATATTGTTCAAAACTTTTTCACATATAGCTTGCGCAAATGCCCAGCTTTCATAAGAATTTTCGATTTTGAAAATCGGACATTTTTGATGGAAAATACAGACTTTCTGGTTCAGATGGTAGATTTCAATTTGGTCGAAATGATCAATTCAAAAAATAAAAGTAGTAGACATAAAAGAAGAAACCATGCGTTAATCAGATTTGCCAAGGGCTTTTCAAGGTCTGTGAATTCTTTGAGCTAACAAATTGAAAACATGTTTTTCATCGATTTTCGATTAAGTCTTGCCACGCGAGAACAAACAGAGATATCTCAATGAAATTAACATATGATGTAGGAAACATGTTGACCTTTATGATAATAATTTTCGTTAGAAAATTCCAATTAGGAAACTTACTTTTTCCATACGGGTTTCGACAACACATCGGTTGTCTTCCTCAGTGGATTGTGTTTGATCCAGAGCTAGTGTTTCTAGTCTGTTTATTGATGACGTCATCGGATGATGACGCCCTCTGGACCCTCTGGACCAACTGAGTTGGTAAGCCCCCTCGTCGCCATTCATTAGGTGCTTATGTTGGTCTACGCCTCCTTTTCTACGAATCCAAATTGATCCAAAAAATCCAGAGGGCGTCATCATCCGATGACGTCATCAATAAACAGACTAGAAACACTAGCTCTGGATCAAACACAATCCACTGAGGAAGACAACCGATGTGTTGTCGAAACCCGTAAGGAAAAAGTAAGTTTCCTAATTGGAATTTTCTAACGAAAATTATTATCATGTTCTTCTGAATTCCTGATGAAACTATTTCATGAATGTTGACCTTTATATTGCAGGTGTTTAAATTTAAAACAATAATAATTTTATATTTTTTATGTATTTTAGAAACATGGTACAGTGCGAGTCAGAATAATTTGGATCCGGTAATAAACAGGGATGCAAGGCTTCTGGAAATATCCAGAATTAAATGTGGCCATAAAAAAAATTATGCCGGACTTTTGGACGATTTTTCTTTTTTTAAAAATTGGATGATAATATTTCAGCATAAAAGGAGGCACACATGGTGGGTTCGCAAACGCTCGGGCCATCTCGCAAGCTCGCGTAAAATGTTCAGGAAATAGATAAATCACCCACTTGCATCCTTGTAATAAGACAATCAGGGGAACGAATGGGTAAGAGGAGAATCAGATTCAGGGGTGTCAAGATTCAACCCGAGGCATTGCCGAGAACAAAGCTTCTAGAGTGCTAGCGCCCTCCTTTTTATCGCGTGTTTCATGTGCTTGTGACCTGCCCACGCTGTCAATCATTTGCGTTGCTAGAATAACGCCACTGTGGTTGCTATGCTAAGAGTCACATCTCACGTATATGTACAATATCCCCATATGTCCATATTTGTAAAGCTCCTGTTTTGCAATTTGAATTTCCTCTCCCAATTTGGAATTACGAAAGCCTTTTATCTCACAGCATGTCGTAGATGTATGGAATGAGCTCCCCCCTTCAGTTGTAAATGCCAAATCTACGATCCAATTTAAGAATCAACTTGACAAATTTGGGTTGGAAAATGGATATGGGGATCTAAAAGGCATACGCTGTAAATGTTTACCCCATCAAATCTTAAGTGTAAGTGTTTATAATAATTTTATATTATTTTGTGATCTTTAGCAGCGTCGAAATAAGAATAACAAATTGAAAATGTGAGCACTTTATTGAACTATTTCTTCTCTATTACCTTTGCAGTCAGAGTCTTATCAACCTTATGCTAACAGGAAGAGCTGTATCACACGTTTTTGATAATGAGAAAGAAGTGGCTGGTTTAAGTAAGTAACCATTAAAGGCAGTGTCAACCCGGCACTTGTATCAAAAACTAAATTTCACATTTCTCTATTATTTTATACTTTTATAAATTATATGTATGCTATCATTACCATTTATAAGTTACTTATCGGAAGCGATTATTTCCTGTTCTTTTAGGTGATTTAAAATTGTTGTTTTGTTAAGTTTGAGTCAGAAAAGGCGCATGGTCATTTGGCGGGAACCACCCTTGTCAAATGCTGCGACAGCTGTTTGATCATTGCATCGCGCGCTGAATCTTCCCATGCGTAATACTAGACGCGCCGCTTATTATCCGAGAAGCAAAAGAGCGCAAAACAATGTCTAATCTTATGATCATTTAAATTTCAGTTTTCTTCCAATTTCTTCACATTGTGACAATATAAATTGAATCTGATGGTTTATTTAGATTGTTCACATAGTATACTCGCCTTTTAGGTCACACGCCCCGTGTATTTCGTGAACATTTAGCTTTAAATGGTGGAAAATGTCAATATTTTTACTAAATCTATGTTTTCTAGAAGTTCAAATTTGAAGGATTTTTACGAATTTTCAGACAACATAACTAACAAAATATCAAACTATCATGTCATGCTATACGCTACATTAACATGGGTTTGAGTGAAATGGGCTTCAAACGTATACTTCCCCCTTAACACCAGCCACTTAAATACTTTAAAATCTATAGCAGATTTGTAATAATATTATTTCAACTTCAGTATCTCATTTCATGGCATATCTATCTCATATATTGAGTACATAGACTGCACTTTTGACAATTTCACAAACATCTGGTAAAACAAGGTGGTTATTTTTTTGTTTGGTAGCCAACATTAACACTAAACTCTAAATTGCAAAAGACAATTATTATCTCGTAGCCATATTAACGATTACTGTTGTTCTTGTTATTTGGCTGGTAACTTTTACTGGTAACCTGCCGGGCTAGCTGGTTAGAAACAAAATGAAGATACACCAAACAGACGAGTGTGTGCGGACAAAAAGTGCTAGCAAAACAATTGTGTGTAAAGTTATGTGCTCTCTCTGCAATTGAAAGTAATTATTGGTTGAGGGCTAAACAAGGGAAGCAATGAAGCTGATATTAATGCCGTTTGGATGCAGAGTGCCAAGAGAGTGAAAAGGTTATTGTTCTCTTTTTTTATCTTCGCCATGGCACTGCACATATATATAATATTCCCCCCAGCCTGAAGTCACGATTACAAAAGGCCAAAAAACAAAAATTGTTTGTTTGTCCATAGAGGGTCCGAAAAAGGTAGCTAGGGTCGGTAGGTCGGATAATTTTTTTTTTTTTTAATTTTTTTTAAATACGGATATTGTATTTGGGAATATAAATTCGGCATGAATACTGTGAATTAAAGTCGTCCAAACACAAAACACATCACTTTGACAGTATTGAACTCTTTTTCATGAGTTCCAATATTGTAGTACTGGTTGCAACACTGCAAACTCGGTCAAAGAGTATTTTTGTACCGAGTTTGTGTGCGCAGATACCGTGAATATGTTGTCGGTCGCCGCCATTTATTATGATTGAAAATTTGCAGAAAGTGAAACAACGTAGTGTTGAAGTTCTAGAAATATATACGTGAAAGTATTACTAAACCTATTTTTTCTCGAACTAACTACCCCAAAAATTGCAAATATGAACCGTAACTAGAGTTTCCTTTTAATAGTCCCCGCGGTTGCCAAGTTCATGCAATAAACATCATGTTACAAGGGACTGCGCATTGGGGATGGTGTTTATAAAGACCAGATTTACGATAGCGTACGAAATCAGGAATAAAACAGTTCGTTTGGCCATTTAAATTGCTCAAAAAGTTGTTTCAAAAAAATAATAGAAAATAAAAAAGAATACGGTCGGCACCAAGGTACACGGTCGGTCGGACGTGGACAAACAAACAATTTTTTTTTCTTGGCCTAAGCTGGGAAGTTGTAGGTGGATTGATCCCTTGTGTTCTGTGTAGCGTATCTAAGGTGTTCCGAGAAGTAGATCTAAGGTGTTCTGTGTAGCGAATCTAAGGTGTTCCGAGAAGTAGATCTAAGGTGTTCTGTGTAGCGAATCTAAGGTGTTCCGAGAAGTAGATCTAAGATGTTCTGTGTAGCGAATCTAAGGTGTTCCGAGAAGTAGATCTAAGGTGTTCTGTGTAGCGAATCTAAGGTGTTCCGAGAAGTAGATCTAAGGTGTTCTGTGTAGCGAATCTAAGGTGTTCCGAGAAGTAGATCTAAGGTGTTCTGTGTAGCGAATCTAAGGTGTTCCGAGAAGTAGATCTAAGGTGTTCTGTGTAGCGAATCTAAGGTGTTCCGAGAAGTAGATCTAAGGTGTTCTGTGTAACGAATCTAAGGTGTTCCGAGAAGTAGATCTAAGGTGTTCTGTGCAGCGAATCTAAGGTGTTCCGAGAAGTAGATCTAAGGTGTTCTGTGCAGCGAATCTAAGGTGTTCCGAGAAGTAGATCTAAGGTGTTCTGTGTAGCGAATCTAAGGTGTTCCGAGAAGTAGATCTAAGGTGTTCTGTGTAGCGAATCTAAGGTGTTCCGAGAAGTAGATCTAAGGTGTTCTGTGTAGCGTATCTAAGGTGTTCCGAGAAGTAGATCTAAGGTGTTCTGTGTAGCGAATCTAAGGTGTTCCGAGAAGTAGATCTAAGGTGTTCTGTGTAGCGAATCTAAGGTGTTCCGAGAAGTAGATCTAAGGTGTTCTGTGTAGCGAATCTAAGGTGTTCCGAGAAGTAGATCTAAGGTGTTCTGTGTAGCGAATCTAAGGTGTTCCGAGAAGTAGATCTAAGGTGTTCTGTGTAGCGAATCTAAGGTGTTCCGAGAAGTAGATCTAAGGTGTTCTGTGTAGCGAATCTAAGGTGTTCCGAGAAGTAGATCTAAGGTGTTCTGTGTAGCGTATCTAAGGTGTTCCGTGTAGCGAATCTAAGGTGTTCCGAGAAGTAGATCTAAGGTGTTCTGTGTAGCGAATCTAAGGTGTTCCGAGAAGTAGATCTAAGGTGTTCTGTGTAGCGTATCTAAGGTGTTCCGTGTAGCGAATCTAAGGTGTTCCGAGAAGTAGATCTAAGGTGTTCTGTGTAGCGTATCTAAGGTGTTCCGTGTAGCGAATCTAAGGTGTTCCGTGTAGCAGAATATTGTTATTAGTTACCCCTACTTATTACCGGTGTGATTTCTTATATATTTTTACAATTTTATTCTTTTATCAGAAATGAAAGGCATAACGGGTCAACCCACTATTGGTTTCTTGACTTTATTAGAGAATCTGAGATATTGTGAGGTGAGTAACATCAGTCTCAACGACAAAGTTCAATCAAATATGTATCGAGTATACTTAGGTGACCAATGAGTTCTGGTTATGATAAAGGCAGAGCATTTCATTATAGTACCTGATATATTGTGAGGTAAGTAGCCTCAGTCTCAGCAACACAGTTCAATACAACATGTATGCCAGTGTGGGTATGTGACCAATGAGTTCTGGTTATGATAAAGGCAGAGCATTTCATTATAGAACCTGATATATTGTGAGGTAAGTAGCCTCAGTCTCAGCAACACAGTTCAATACAACATGTATGCCAGTATGGGTATGTGACCAATGAGTTCTGGTTATGATAAAGGCATTGCATATCATCATAGAACCTGATATATTGTGAGGTAAGTAGCCTCAGTCTCAGCAACACAGTTCAATACAACATGTATGCCAGTGTGGGTATGTGACCAATGAGTTCTGGTTATGATAAAGGCATAGCATTTCATTATAGTACCTGATATATTGTGAGGTAAGTAGCCTCAGTCTCAGCAACACGGTTCAATACAACATGTATGCCAGTGTGACCTGGGTATGTGCCCAATGAGTTCTGGTTATGATAAAGACATAGCATTTCATTACAGAACCTGATATATTGTGATGTAAGTAACATCAGTCTAGGGCGTTCCATAGCCAAGGAGCAGCATAGTTAAATGTCCTATTGACAGCTGACTTCATTGTCCTGTTGTGGATTTTATGTACAACAAGACAAGTGACAATGTAAAATGTACAACTAGACAAGCAACTATATACTAGACTATGCCATAGTCTATTTTATTTTATTTTTAACCTTTTTTATTTATTTTTAACCTTTTTAAAAAAAAAAAAAAAAAAAAATTCTACTTATATATTTCTTATTCTTTTTTACTTAAACCATTTATTCAGTGTCTGGCCCGTTGTCTAATATTTTGCATGCAGCCGCGCCAATGAGTAAATTCCTAATGTTCCTAATGAGGGCAGTATTGTATGTTCTGTAATTCTGTCGCTATTGATATGATATGATCAACAGAGGGCTTCCTTTAGTCCACTAGTGATACAGTGATTGCTCCCGCACAGTAACCGACATGCCCCGAGTAACTGACGAACTCCAATGGCGAATGGGGAATGTAAAACTTTAACGGTGACAAGTAGGAGCGCCCTCACTTATAATACTGCCCCCATCCATGTTGTTAATGGTAACAAGTGTGGGCGCCCTACATATACCCTCACTTCTTCTAGGTACTGCATTTAGGACCCGATTTAGGACTAATGAATACGCTGAAATGCTGATAAATAATCAGAAAATGGGATAGATAGGATAAAAAAGAGAAAAAGAAGAAAGACTGAGAAGGAAAAAAAATCGGACTACAGAGTAGTCTAACTATATACCAGCACAAAATTGTCAATATTTTTGTTTTACTTTCAACAGGTTGGCAGCTTTATGAAGAATCCAAAGCATCCTATATGGGTACTAGGCAGCGAAACACATCTCACCGTGTTCTTTACACAGGTCAGTATCAAAGAAGATTTTAAGGTCTTCCCACAATGCATTGCGCGAAGGCCAGCCAACTAAAGCTTTTTTTTCGCATGATGCATTTGTTGAGCTTTTAGTTTTAGTTTTAGAAATAAGAAAAAGGAACACTGATAACTGATTTATTCATTGATGTGAACTAGAACCTAAGAGCTCCAAGGATGAACGCTCTATGAATCCATGATTGTGTGCATATGTCTATGGGAACCGAGACAAATTGGAGACCAGAATTAGGGCATTTTACAAAAACGCAATGCATTTTGGTGGTGTCTTTAAATCTTCTTTGGGTCAGTATAGGATTTATTCACATGTCAAAACCTCCCCACGGTATGCCAGGGAATGTAAGCTGCACATGTGGATCATTTTGCGCTACTTCCATGTCACAGTATCATTGTTATTTTGTTTGCTTCATCTATTTAAGAATGTTTTTTTGGAATTTTGTGAGTGCTGTAATTATTGAACTATGACTCAAATGTACATAAAAGTATACATTTTTAGAAAGGAAATGGATCAGGGAATCCAAATTTGGCATCAATTTTGATTAAGAATGTTGATTTTTTTCAGAAAATCAAACACAAAAAAAATCACTTTTTGACCCAATATTTTTGGATAAAGCTAACAAAAATAATTTTGAGTATAAAATGCATTTTGTGATTTTCTCAACAACAACAACAAAAATAAATAAATCAATTTTTGGTCAAAATTGATGCCAAATATATAGCATATTTAAAACGCACGATCCATTAAGCGTGACCTAATGTATTTGTACAGCTGTCTGTAGCAGGTGGCTAGCCCGGCCCCCAACTCAACACAAAAGTTGGTAACCATGACTGTTCTAAAAATCGCGGAAAAGGGGTATATTTTCGATTGTCAGCGCTGACAGCGAAATCATGAAAATAGGGGGCATTTCATGAATTAGGCTCCGCGAAATTAGAAAAAAGGGGTATTTTACGAAGAGGAAAAAACAAAAAAAACATCACAGTACAGTATGGATTTATTAATTTAATTAGAACATGTTAACCCAAATACACCATTTGGGGTACACCAGTTTATAGCACAGGGCCATAAATGCCTGTTACTTACTGTTGGGAGCAACAAGTTTTTTATCTATTTAATGTATGTATAAAGTGTCTTTGAAAAGGGTTGTTTGAAAAGGGGTGTTTGAAATTATAGTAATTGAAAAGCAAAAAAGGGGTATTTTTCACCCTAATTTTGTCCTCGTTTTTGCCAAAAAAGGGGGTAAAATTGTTGACAAATCCTTGCAAAGGGTTACTTTGAAAAAAATGAAGAACAGTCATGGTTACCAACTTTTGTGTTGAGTTGGGGGGCCGGGGTGGCTAGCAGAATGGATGGGTGGGATTATTTATAAATATTCCTCGGATTTAGGGTAGCCCCAAGATCCACAAGGAAGGCATACCACTCCGTCTCATTGTTGACTGCATTGGTTTGATCACCTATAATGTGTCCCATCATTGGTTTTCATTAGCATTTAGCTTTAAGGGCAACATATACATTACAAAAACACTGGCACTGTCATGGAGAGCCCACTTAGCCCCACGTTCATGGATGACTTACACAAAATGCAATTGCCTCTGCTGTCATTAATTGCAAGCCAAAATTATGGAATCAACGATATACAAGAGATGGTGGAGTGGGCAATCTGACATAACACCTCAACACCATTGACCCAACTGGCAACATCAAATTTATGTATGATGAGGAAGAAGGAGGTTGTATTCCTTTCTTGGAAAAGTTGATCATCAGGAAGCCAGATGGCATGCAGTACCAAACTCTGTATCTATATAGATGAGGTGACGATGTCATGTATTTACAAATGGGACACCCTCTGTTGTTTCCCTCCTGGCAGAATATACAGTAAAGTTAATGAAGACAACATGAAATTTCTTTCTAAAAGTTCGGGGTCTTATTCACACATTTCTTGACAGGAAAGACAGCATAGGACGAGGACAAGGTAGAAGATGAGAAAACTTAAAGCCACTCTATCTAATAGCGGTTACCCAAAATGGTCTATTGTGAAAGTGGAGTCTGCAAGAAACTGTAAAAAAGAGAAGAAAGCAAACAAAACGAAAGATAGGAATAATTTAGATACCTTTTTCGAACCATTGTGTTTGAGCTCCGTAGCTTTCGAGGTCATCACGACCCTTCATTCAGCGTAGTGTTTACTTCCCTCCGTTTGTCACATGACCACCTTTTGTGCGATCACATGACAGCAGGTCATCGTAGATGGCGGGTAGGTCGTAGCCGGTGTCTCGGTTGAGGGTCGGTTTCTGAGTCCTGATTTCAATTGCCTCTTTGATCTTACGTTTCCAAAACTGATCTTCTCTGGCGATCACTCGGACGTCATCAAGCTTGATTGTGTGCTTGAAGTCTTTAGAGTGTTCTGCCACGGCTGTGAGAGGAGTGGTTTTGTGGTTCGAGTGTTCTTTGAACCTGGTGGCAAGAGCTCTGCTGGTTTCACCCACGTAAGATTTTGGGCACTCAGGACAGTCAATTTGGTATATCACACCACATTTGTTAGCGTCAGGGGTTTTGTCCTTGGGGTGTACCAAAAAGGATCTAATGGTGTTGATCGGTTTATGGTAAGTTCTCATTACGCTGAATGAACACTACGCTGAATGAAGGGGTCGTGATGGCCTCAAAAGCTACGGAGCTCAAACACAATGGTTCGAAAAAGGTATCTAAATTATTCCTAAAATCATGATCGAACCCAATATCAGTCTACATGCTTCTAAAATGAAAGATGACACCAACAAATCCAAGGGTCTGGTGGGTATCCCCTATGTCAAGGGCTTATCTGAGAAAGCGTTGAAAGTGTTCAAGAAACAAAGTTTCGCTACAGCTATAAAGCCACACACTACATCACACTCCCCAAATGTTAGTCCATCCAAAAGACAAGCGGAACCCGGACAAAACACCAGCAATAGTCTATGAAATCCCAGGCAACAGTTGTAAAAAAACATACATAGGAGGCTAGTCTTACACACTGGCTTTCAGAAAAGCTTCAATCGAGGAACAACCCAAGTCGGCCATTATGGACCATATGACTGCCACAAACCATGCCATAAAAAGTTTTAGAAATAAGAATAACTAATTTTTCATTGATGTTAACTATATAGAACCTAAGAGCTCCAACAATGAATGCACTATGAAGCCATGATTGTGTGCATTAATGGAACCGAGACAAATTGGAGACCAGAATTAGGGCACTTTGTAAAAATGCAATGCATTGTGATGGTGTGTTTAAAATCTATTATATACGTCATTCATATATTCTTGTTCATTGAATGGTTTTAAGTGGGTCCAAAAATACTAGTTACGGCTCCCAAAAGTACTTCTTACGGCACCCAAGAAGACTATTTACAGCGCACTGCCGGTAGTTTCACACGTTGTACTCTGCGTGACGCGAGAGGGTACACGATTTGCATCCCCGGGTGCAGCATGACGATCGTTCGATGCACTGCCTTTGAATTGAACTTTTAAAACTTTTTAACTGATGAAGATTGGAACTTACCGGATGAGTTTTGAATTTGAATTTTATGGAACTAGAATTATATGAATGATGTATATAAAACAAATATATACTGCCTTTATTCGAGTCTCTGGATTAAAACTATGGTCCCGAGCTGACTGCAATAGTGCTATTTTGCTGAGGGGCGGGTAACCAGAGTCTCATGGCAGTATATATTTGTATAATATACGACCAACTGATTGAAAATTCACCAAGGGAATAAAACGCCCGAACCGACCCACCCTATCTGAGAGGCCTTTTTTGCCCGTAGAACAGGTTAATTTTGATGTGGCCTAATAGATTCTTTTTGTGTCATTTGTAGGAAATATCATTGGTAGCAGCTGAATCCAAGTGGGAGAAAGCCAGGAGGCTGTTCAGTAGTTACGACACAGAGGGGTCAGGGTTCATTCACGCCGTACTATTAGGGGACGTTCTTGCCGCTTTAGAACTGTTTTCTTTACCTGAATAGTAAGTTGTACGATATTGAGGACTTAGTGCCACAAGATCCTATCTGTAATAGCTGCCAGTTGTTATATGGGGTTATCGATATGCTGAGCAATTGATAACAACTAAATGTTACTCGGAGCTGCTATTGCAAATATGATCTTTTATGCCAAACAAAAAAGAGGGTTTGTCTCAGAAGCCTGCACACATTGGTATGTGGGTAAGTACACAGCTAAAATGCTTACTTTACATTTGTTTTGTCAAGTATTCCGTGGACAGCTTGCAAAATGAGTACCTTTATTAAAATAGGCATAACTCCTCTTAGCAATGATCAATTTGTGTCATTCTTTTTTCCTAATAAGCAGGAGAGAATGCTTGTTAAATATATGCTTTACTGAACTCTCAAGTGTCATTTGTTTGTTTTTAAAAACATTACAAATCCGGGTAAACTTCTTTTTGACTCACCCTGTATAATTGATGTAGACTTTTGGAGAAATGTGTGAGCTTCATTTTGATACGTTGATCATTTGCTACCAAATAAATTGTTGAAGATTGAATACAATTTATGAATGAATATGCAGTTCCAAATGTCACAATTTTGTATGATTACTCACAAAGCAATGCATGCACAAGGAGTGTTGACCAAAGCTCTGTTGACTGTATGCACAGGATGCTTAGGCGGGCTATTCAATCCTGATTACACACAATGCATTGCATTCACAAGGAGTATCGATCAGTGCTCTGTCGTATGTATGCACAGGATGTTTAGACGGGCTATTCAATTTTAATCTTGGCATGCACGCATCAGAGAGTGTGTTACCTTGTAATTTGTGACATTTGAGACTGGCGGATATGTTATAAATCTTTTCCATAGCATTATAGCATGTATTTTATTGCATGTAATCTTAGAAGATTCAAAGTCTTTTGCAGCAAATGGAGGTAACAAAATTCTTCAAAGGGGAAATTAATTATATTAACCCTAACACTTTTGGGACAGAAATTTTGAACAAACTATCGGGAGTCGAAATGGGTGTATCCTTGGTGTAATTCATTCATGAGTTAGACTGGTGTTGAGACTCTATTACTGAATAAACCTGTCTAATCCTTTAATCCTTTAACACAGTTTAACACAGATTTCGTGCTAGGCTAATTCCGTGCAGAATTACATGAAGGCGATGGGATTGGGACCCAGGTCCTCCAGCAAGGCATACAGTGTCCGAGTCACTCCGCCAGAGTCACTTGCCCGTAATTAACAATTCTGTCACCTGTCGTGAGCGTCCGGCGAGATAGACTGAGGCGACACGTGCTGCCAGCATGACTTTCAAATGGAATTTCATGGGGTTCGGGGCTAATGTAATTTAATTATATAGATTAAAAATCATAAGTGTGGACTTTTCCCCTTTTTTGTGTTGTTTAAGCTTCATTAGTTGAAATTGAAAGTTCTGCAATGTGTGATTCGGTTATAAAACCCATTTATATTTTCTTCTTTTATCACTTTTATGATTTACAGTGTAGATATTATGAGAAAGAAGTTAGACCCGGATGAATTTGGCATCATTTTACTCAATGCTTTCATGTCAGAATTCTTTGCTGATGAGGTGAGTTGTCAAATGATGTTAGGCCATAAAAAAGGTCTCATAGCTATGCTATACTTTTTTTTCTTCCCCAGACAACTAAGGGGTCGTCCAAAATTATCACCATTTTCACATACGTACAGAGTGTACATACCTTTTTACCCCTTGCCGCCTCAAGTTATGTACGCAATAAATGGCGAAAATTCATGTCTTGATAAAAAATACCCGCCTCTCAAGATCGCAATTTAAGTTACGTACGCTTAGGGTATATTTTTACCCCCTTCCTAGACTCGATCCTCATGTCTTCCTATTTTCCACACGGCCCCTGCGGGGGTGCTCAAATGTGAAGACTGGAAAAAATACAGTTCTAAAAGTGTGCGCTGATAAACTTGTGAATAAACATGAGCTTATTCACGCACCAGTGCGCCGGTAGTTTCACGCGGTGTTGTATATGGCGCACGATTTGCATCCCCGTGGCGCAGCGTGACGATCATTCGATGCACTGCCTTTGAATTGGACCAATAGGATGCTATTTCTGTTGTTGCTGTGTACAATGCGCATGCTCGGTATTTGTATTAATATTCACATATGCAAAATACTTGTGGAATTCCACGAGTAAATGCACACTTTTTGGACATACTATTTTCCCAGTCCCTATATTTGGTCCGCCATTTTTAAAGATGGCGGCCATATAGAGGGACGCGGGGACCCAGTCTACCCCCTCCCCCTGTTACGTACGCTTTGTACGTATCTGTAAATGGCAAACGGGACTCCACATACTTGAAACAGATCTTTTTCTTCTTCTTGGCCTTTAGTTGGAGCTGCGGAACTGATACTCTGGGCTCCAGAAATAATATCGTTGCTCTTCTGTCAAAACCTTGTATCTCCATCTAGCCCTTCAATGTGTATAAATTAATACTTCCTATGCATAACCTTTAGACAGTCTGCTCTAAACATGTTCAAGGGCCAATGTGACAAAACCTTGTATCTCCATCTAGCCCTTCAATGTGTATAAAGTAATACTTCCTATACATAACCTTTAGGCAGTCTGCTAAATTCCAGGGAAAAGTGTCACCGCTATTAGCCGGAGAATAGCAGAGAACGTTAGTTATTAGGCAGAATATTACATATAAAGAGATTAACTTTGCCTAATAGAAACTGACGTTCCCCACTCGTATTAGCTGGAGAATAGCTATTCCCCACTATTAGCTGGAGAATACCTCCCCCCATCTGATAGCCAGAGAATCCGCTATTAGCTGGAGAACAGCGGAGAACGTTAGTTTCTATTTGGAAGAATATTACAGATAATATATTAAATTTGCCTAATAAAAAAAATAGAAACTGACATTCCCTGCTATTTAGGGAGTATGCTAAAGTGTCACCGCTATTAGCCGGAGAATAGGCAGAATATTACAGATAAGAGATTAACTTTGCCTAATAGAAACTGACGTTCCCCGCTCGTTTTAGCCAGGGAATAGCTATTCCCCACTATTAGCCAGAGAATCCGCTTTTAGCTGGAGAATAGCGGAGAGCATCAGTTTCTATTTGGCAAAGTCAAATCTCTGGACAATTGGTCTCAATAGAAATACGCTTATGAATGTTTGTATGATGAGTGATGCAAAGTATGACTTTTTCGTCGCTATTCTTTCAAAACCTTGTATGTTTTTCCGGCCCTTCAGCATGTATAAAGTAAAACTGCCAATGGTATGCATAGGAAGAGTTGCTTTATGCATGTTCCGGGACAAGAGAACTTACAAGGTTTTGATAGATGTGATTTTGTCACCTAAAAATGTTTAGAGCAGATCGCCCCCAGGTCATACATATATAGGAAGTATTACTTTATACATGCTGAAGGGCGGGATGGAGATATAAGGTTTTGAAAGAATAGCGATGTTTTAGTCATTGTAAATGTCTACTGAGTAAAGGTCATGTTCGCTGTCAAAGTTGAAATGTTCACGCTACATTTATTTTTCGCGCGAAAATAAAAACGCGCGAATACATTCACTTTGTATGCAGGTCAATAAGGAAGCTCAAAATCGTGAACACAAAAACAAGCGAAAATGTCAAAAATGTGCAAAGCGCGAAAAATTGCACGCACTAAAATGTGCACTTTTATTGTACCTGAAACCCATGGTATTAGGATTGCAGCTCTTCCTTACGTCATAAAAAACAGTTTGTTTGCTTTCGGGTTTGGTACCCAACACTCCAGGTCTATAAGGCAAAAAAAAAAGAGGTTTGTTTTCAGTAGTGCGCCCGCGTTCCCCTGAGACGCTTGATTCTTGCGCATTTAATTTTTTTAATAGTGAAGACGAAATTGTGTCCAAGATGGCGATTGGCCACATACGGTAAATGGCACCGGTGAAAGTAGTCGTAAAAGATGTACACTTTTTAGGAATTTTCTGCATTGATCTCCGGCACAAAAGATATTGTGTTGTTCTCAAGTGCCAAATATGTTGAAGTCTGTCGATTTTCTTTTTTTGCTGACAAATATTACTGACTGACCGTGGTTCATGTCAAGACAAAATTGGTAAATATCAATTTGATGGATGTTTCTATTGTGATAATAGTTTAAAAAACAATTTATTCAAGCAAAGTTATTCATTTCAAGTAGATATTTTGACAATTTGGGTACAATTTGAATCTTCAAAATAAAAATGGAGCCCCAATTTTTGAGATTTCAGGGTCTGTTGCTGAGGGCAACACAACAACTTTTTTTTTCTTCCTTAGTGCAAGGTCTAATGCTGAAAACATACTAAGGTCGCTTTGCGATTAAATCGCTCCTATGACGAGTTTTACGTCATATAAAAAACCCCGATACATCGATCAAGAGATCGCTTGACTGGAAACGACCAGTCGCCACCAGTTGACTTCAGTTCAACTCGAAACATCGGTCGCTCATGACGTAATGAACACCATACTTTTTCAACCAATGGGGGGAAGTTATTTTGCTTCGAAATTAGCATAACCAATCAGCACCAATTATCCCTGTTTGATGTCGTCTGCGTGTTCGGGAAATACCCGCGACTACCGGCGATTTAGTAGCTCGATGCGACTTTTGGTCGCACCGAGATACTTTTGAGCTAGCGAGTACTACGCGACCTGTTGCGACCAGCGACCGGCTAGTATGATTCGAGCATAAGACCTGGGGTCTTACTTCATAAAAGTCAATTGGGGAAGACTTTATTTGTCTCATTAACTTGGCTTACTTTTATGAAATTTAGTGTATTTCACATCTACTTTTTTGAAGATGAAAACATGTTAAAATGAGAAAAACATACTTGAAGTTTAAAGATTTCATTGCTGATAATACAAAAAAAGAGGAATTTTACTACATGGAAGTAATTACATTTAAGGGGCTCTGCATCAAAAAATTCCAAAATGGCAACAAATCACCTATTTGACCATTTTGGTGCAAGCCTTCCCTTTTAATTGATTCAATTAATTTATTGTCGCTGTCCTCTTAAAACCTTGTATCTCCATCTGGCCCTGAGCAAGTATTAAGTAATACTAATTATGTATAACCTTTGGGCAGTCTGCTCTAAACATGTTCAAGGGCCAAGAACACATATATAAAAATCCTTGTAAGTGTTCGTGCCCCTGGACATGTGTAAAGCAACACTTCCTATGCTTAACCTTTGGGTAGTTTTACTTTATACATGCCAAGGGGCCAGGAAAACATAGTGACAACGTAATCATACTGTGTTTGTTTTTGTGTCCTTCTTTATCCTAACAGCCGGATAGATTAATACCAGAGCATTTTACTGTATATCACTATAATGGACTTAAACGGTCCTGCCCTAATAACCAGGTGAGTAAGCGTTTGACACACCTCATGAATATTCATGGACTAATCGTACCAAGTTATTGGTATAAATTTCAGGGTGCAAGATATACCATTTTTTTTGTATAGCAACAAGTGCTGTGCAATATTAATTTTGTGTAGCAATTGCCAAATTTTGCATAGCATTTTATCAATATGTAATCCAGGCTCCGATAAATCACCTGTCCGATTACACGGTTCAACTGTGAACGACGCACGTATAACCCGTGTCCCGTAAGCAAAATACAGTATACGTGTACACGATCTAGATTTTACAATTTGAACCAACACATTTTAGTAATGTACGTGTACACGATCTAGATTTTACAATTTGAACCAACACATTTTAGTAATATACGTGTACACGATCTAGATTTTACAATTTGAACCAACAAATTATAGTAATAAAACACAAGGAAATGCAGGCTTTATTTAACTATCGAGTCATGATGATTTCATACGAGGCGCTATTGTTATATGATTCCTTTTGTGTCCGTGGTGCACCAAAAGAATGACAACTAGTTTTATTTCAAGTCATTTTTGTTGGCTCCTTTACGTAACACCTGGCGGCATGGGAGCAAGACTAGCATCAAAAGTGACGTCATGATTACAACAATCTCATACTTGCGCAGATCATCCGCCATTTTTAAATTTTAAACCGACAGATTGAGTTCAGCGTATGTATGTGTAAAGCAATGGGCGAAAAATAAAAAGTAAACTGCCGATACTTGAGGATTTATCATACTTTATTTAGTTATTTGCAGATGAAACTCAATCTCTGTAGGTTTGGCTTTGATGGTACGTGATCAAAGATCAAGTAAGGAATATTTTTGCTTCACATTTGTTTGCGATAAATTGGGAAATTTATTAGCAATTGTTCAAAACTGTGTCGCATTTCGCGATGCGATACCGGATATCTTGCACCCTATATAATTTGTATGTCATAAAGTTATATATAATATGGTTAATGGGTATAAGGGAGCTGGCCTAGATGTGGGCTCAGGAAGTATAACCCTCCAGACATCCTTGGATGAACACATGTTTTGCTGGGGGCCAAGGTTATAAAATGGGGATGCTGGAAGGTCTGGGCAGGCAGGTGATTGGTGGATTAATTATTATTATGGGATGGGGGTGAGCTAATTATTATGGGATGGAGAGGCACATGTTAGAGTTAATATATGTGGTGGCTCTCTTTTGCTTGGGACTTTGGGTGGGATGGATGTAGTATGCCAGTGCTGAATAAATAAATGGATGATTATGAAGCCTATAAGTTGAGTGTTTGAACTAAATATATTGAGGAATATCCTACCGAAGTAACAAGCAACATGACATTGTACAACAGGGTACTATTTATAGTTGTGATTATTTTTTACACCTCATCATAAATATTCATAAACTAATCATACCAAGTCATTGGCTAATTTGGGTTTTGCCTACGAGTAAGCTATTACAAAAGTATTCCGACGTAGAAACTTTGTCTGTATTTAAAAAGAAATTGAAAGTAAAAGGTTTAAATAAAAATCTGACGATACTGGGATTTGAGCCCGGGAACCGAAAGGTCCCAAAGCGAGTGTCGTACCACTAGACCAGCAAGCCCGTCACGTCGGTGCAGAGATACCGATTTTAATCCTACAAAAGAGGTATGGGGTCCATTTCCCTTTTGAAACCTTGTTATGGTTCTACCTTGATGCAGGCTGTCACAACACTAGTCCAGCACAAAGAAAATGTTAATGTCGCAGCCACAACTCATTGCGCCAACTCCAGCCAACTATATATTTGTTTCCAACAATGCATTTGAATTTCCCCTTATCAATACGGTCGATATATTGCTTCAAACCCATCAGGGCCGATATCGATATCGTGGATTTCTGTCACGCATGACACGCATCGGAAATCGATGGTCCCCCTGTTATTTTCTTCTTTACCAATAACTGTCAGTAAGTCGTTTACTAGACAAGCTCTTAGGTTTTAGAAATAAGAAAAGTGAACACCGAGAACTAATTTATTTATCGATGTAAACAAGAATCGAGCGATGATGGCTATGAAGCCATGATTTTGTGCATATGTCTATGGGAACTGAGATGATATGCCTGTAACTGTAGATTAAAATTGTTTTTCAATGGATGTCTTTCCATAGGCTTCCTAGGTTTTTCCCTTTCATGCATTGATTGTTGAAAAGCACTTTTAGACAGTTATTGCATGACATAGTTAGGTACTAGGCAAAAAAAAGAAGTTTGTCTCAAAGCTTGCGAAGGCTTCAAAATCGGGCAACGCGCGTGGTTTTTTGTCTTCCATTTGATTTATTTTTACATTATTTTATTTGTGTGTCATTTTTTACTCTTACTATTTGCAACCGTTGACACTTTCTGATATTGTTTTTTCTATTTGAAATGAATGTTGTGATGTAGTTGTGTAAGGAACAATTGTGCAGCGTCTTTCGAACAACTGAGTCATGTAAAAGTTTTAAGAAAAGGAAAATCTGCCGATATTTTTAATAAAAACTAGAAGAAAAAAATTTGTAGGAAAAAAAAAAAATGAGTTAACAATTTCCTGAATTTCAGATGCGGTATTTTTGGCATTTCACAACCAATGCGCGTGCAAGCTTTGAGACAAACCTATTTTTTTTTGTTTGGCCTAAGTTATTCTGATTATAGTTTTTAATAAAGCGATACCTCGATAAAGACACTCTTCATCATGTCGTTAGAGCTTTAGTTATCTCTCGTCTTGACTATGGTAATCTTCTCCTATTTGGTGCTACGGAACATGAATTGAACAGAGTTCAAAAATTGCAGAACAATGTCGCTCGGTTGATATGTTCCATATCCATGCATGACCTTATTACTCCCACACTTAAAGAACTCCACTGGCTGCCCATACGGGAAAGGATTCAATTCAAACTCTGTCTTTTTGTCTTCAAAAGCATGAACAATACTGCACCTGGATATTTATGCAATTTACTGTCACCATATGTTCCTCGAAGAGCTCTTCGTTCTGCAAATGACATTACTTGCCTAAATGTTCCTAGGACAAATAAGGTCTTGGGTCAGAAATCTTTCAGTGTAGCTGGTCCATGGGCATGGATCAATCTCCCTCGTACCATAAGAGAAATTGACAATATCTCTAATTTTCGTTGTAGTCTCAAGACTCACCTTTTTCCATGCTAAATGTATTTTGAGTTCTGATGTGTTACATGCGCTCTGATCTAGATGGAATAGCGCTATATAAATATTAATTGTTGTTGTTGTTGTTGTAGTTTCATAGCTTGAAACCAGCCAAACTTTGTTGTTGTTGTTGTTGCAGGTTTCTTTCATCACAGGTCGTGCATCCATACCCAACCCCGGGGAATTGGAATGTCTCAGCGAAGCAACTCCCATCAAATCTTGCCTGCGAACAAAATGGCCGACGTTCGAGGTGGAATGGACCAATAGAGTTAATCCATCAATCATTTGATGGTGGTGGTGTGTGGACACGGATAGCAGCTGCTTGGCGGACTAAATGACCGATGTTGAACAAAATAGTCGGCTCTGAATGCATATTTGACCAACATTGTTTGATTAACTGTCAATTAACCTGCCCATCTTATGGTGGTGTTAAGTAAGCCAGCAGCGGAACTCAAAATGGCCAATTTCTAAACCATAAAAGACCAATAGTGTTTATCCATAAATAATTTCACGATCTATGTTGAGGATGCAACCCAAATGAATGAGAGTGATCAAAATGGCCAAACCTTGACCAAATGGCAAATGTTTTCAAAGCAGTTTGGACCATTAGTGTCATTGATGTGGAATCTTATTCTTCAAATGATGACCGTATGTTTAACACTTTCCACGAGGCTATTAGTTTTACCATATATAAAACAGATCTTTTAGAAACCTTTCCCAATAGTCTATCTCAAGGATTACTGAACCAATACTAGGCATGTTTGTACGTATTTCAATGCATTTCTTATGGTGATTCCAAATAATGGTAATAAAATTCAATAATTTTGACATTTTTGAAACATTTTGTGACATTTTGGAATGTTGTCTGCGGACGCCTGCCGCGTGGAAAGTGCTAAATGGACAGACTTAAAATGACCAAACTTTGTGAAGATGGACATTTCGCCAACGATCATTATTCCATCAACAATTAAATTGATCAGCGTTGATGATGCGTTATGAAACTGTAGTTTAGAATTGTCCTCAACCTCAAGTATGTATTACACACAAAATAATAAAGCACAAGGCAGCTATAACTTTGAAACTGTAAATCCACAGCAAAATAATTGCTGCCCTGTGATCGAACAAAATAGTAGCAGTTGACAATCAGTCAGTCATTTTGTGACATTGTTGATGGAGTATCAATAATAGCGATGATAGTTTGACTTACTTGACTTTATACATGACTTATGTCGGGTGATTTTCCCGAACCACGATGCTTCTCCAAATCTTCCTTTCCAACATAGCTGTCTTTATTTCTTCAACCGGCAATCCTGTGTCACGCTTTGTGTCAATGTAGGTTAGGGCTAGTCTACTACGCTTTCTTACTTCATGTTTTGGAATCCAATGTATGAGTTTGGAGACAAGCTCATTGGACCGGACCCTCTTAAGTGGACAAAATGACTGGCCTTTGGAAGCAATGGTCGACGTATTGGAGCAGAATGGACCAGTGGCGTTGATCCATCCATCATTCGATGAATGTGCGGAACAATAGGTTTAATCTTCGATGAATGTGTAAAACAGTAGTTTAAATATACAAAATTGCCAAAGTCGGACAAAATCTTGCGACTTCTTCTAGCAGCAGCAGTAGTTGGAAAGGGGACAAGTTGAGATGGATAACTTGATTCATCCGTTTTGGCAAAAAGGCTCTCAAAAATGGAAGAAAAAAAGAGAGGAAATTTTGATACTATGTATCTTATCTTTTAAACTCAGCAAGTATGATCGTAATTTGAAGCCATTTTCATGTACATACTGTGTTGGTGATCTCAATTAAAATCATTGGTTAACATGCATAGGCCATGTGTAGCTGCAAAATGTCATAATGTTGTTGCATCATTTACACTAATCTGTTGATTATTGGTAGTATTTGGTCCACTAGCTGTGGAACTACAATTGAAGTGAGGTGGAACATTTGATTAGGGAATGACTCCCACCCCCTAAAAAAAAACACCCCAAAAAATCCAACAAAAACAACATGTTCTACTTGTCCGACTGGCTCATGAATTTGTTCTTTCTTTTGAATTTGAGAACAAAAATTCTTTTTTTTACACATTTTTTGAAAAAATTGTTGAACAATTTTGATTGTTGGTGAATAATTTAGGAAATGTTTGGAAATGTTTGATTTTTGTGGATAAATTCACCAAAATATTCATGAAAATGTTGTTAAAAAACCTCAGACAAACAACTCCCCCGCAGGACCAACCGACGATACCTGAAAGGTCCGCAAATCGGTAGAACAGGGTATTTCGTATATAGCTCCCACTATTATGCATACCAAGTATCAAATGCCATCATTCTCAATCTTGGTGTACCAGTAGTTTATATAGGCAGGCACATACACCACATTCATACACTCTTAGTGGTGTCGAACCAATCAGAAAGCAAGAAACTAAAATATGCGGAGTGCATTGAAAGTGTCAATGCAATCCGCGTGTGCGCCGTTCACTGCGCGCACCACGCACTTAGTTTTGATTCGTTGTTCAGGAATCGTGGGTTCGCCGATTTTCACTGCGGGAGTTAGCAAAGTTGTTAACATGTTTTTATTCGTTTTTACATAGATCAAAAATTATGCTCAAATTGTGAATTTTGATTTATAATTGTCGTGTATGAATTAGGTCAATACATATGCGTATGTTTTGTTTCTCGAAAAATTAGAAAAATCAATGCACTTGCGCAGATGTTGATATTCTCACAATAGCACTCCCCCTTCGGGGTCGTGCCATTATTCACACATCAACATCAGCGCGCGTGCATTGATTTGTCTAATTTCTCTTGAAACAACACATTCGCATTTATTTACTTATAATTAATATCTGCTGTCAGATTGGTGTTTACAGTCCTCAAAATAAGTAACTGACCAGGTAGTTAATATATGCTCTCAACTCCAAATATATAGCTCTTTACGTAACAATATTAAATTATAAAGTTGTAAGGAAATCTCTTTTCTTCAATTTGAGATATTACACGCGAAGATATGTGCCCAAAACCAAAACAAAGTCAGTTTTTCATTTTAACATTTTGTTCGTCGAAACGCATTCTCGGACTAGCAACAGGCAGATTATTGATTAACTGGTAGCGATAACTCACGGGTTGATAGTAAGATGGGGATTGGGGATGCTTCAATTGATCAATGCAGCCCATACACATACCTGTCTCACAGTCCTGCGTGTTCAAAACCCAAGTGTGAAAATGGAAACTGCACTTTGTTCTATCCTTATCAAAGTGTTCTAAATTATTAACTGATCTTCAAAAACAATGTCTTAAATTGAAGGAAAGAGATTTCCTTACAACTTTTATATAATTTAATAATTGTACGTAGAAGCTCTAGTTTTTGAGTTAAGAGTATATTTATTACCTGGTCAGTTATTTATTTTGAGGACTGTATAACAGATTACAGCTATAGTTGAATCTGTTCCAAAATAGCGAAAATTGTGAGGCTATATTTATTCGCAGGCCCAAATGGAATGCCTACTTGCCCCCGTTCGCTGATATCTGCTTATGATGCGCCAACACACACTTTCACCAATACATATAAGCAACGACATGGATTATTTTGCGCACGGACAAATACAAACCTCATTATTCTCGCCAATTTGGAACTGATTAAAGTATAGTGTTTCATAACCTTTATGAATATTCATGATCATTTTGTTATACATAGACATGACCATGTATTAACATCATGATCATGAGGTCATGAATATACATGGTATGTAACGTAATGAATAAACATTATCATGAGGTTATGCATATATTGTAAGGTTATGAATACAAATGATCTTAAGGTTATGAATATATGATCATCAACTTATGAATAGATATGATCATCAGATTTATGAATAAACATGATCATTATGAATGTCATGTTTGGTAATGAATGTAGGTGTTACCTTTGACTGAGTAAGATATTCATGAACAGATTAAAAGCTCATTGGCATTATGTTCCCATCCCTTATCACTTTGGGTCCGGTGATTTTGATATTTCGACGGTAATAAATCATCGAAGATTTTGTCAACCACTGACTATGTGGTCCATTTTCAGGGTTTTGAAGGTTAGTTTATGCCCTTGGGGCATAATTATGTCCTTTGCAGTCTTTTAATTGGACCACGTAGTGGAAAATAGACACATTCTTAGATGATATATTACCGGCGAAATGTCAAATCACTGGTCCAAAAGTGTTTAGGGACTGGGAACATAATGAGAATTCAACTGGTTATAAACCTATGGAATTATGTTAGTTTTTCAATAGGTTTAATATTAGTGATTTCATGAATATCTTGCTCAAAGGCAGAACTTGAGTTTACATGATAGTGAGGTTTTAAATATGTGACCCAACATGAGTAAATGATGCGGCAGTAGCTAATTTGATTTAAGAGCACAAATGTGGGACACGGTCAAAATAAGTCAAATTCAGTCTGGTTGACATGCATTATATAGGGAGGGTGTGTGAACAGTTTCAATACCTTGTATTGCTCTTTAAATTATTCACAGTACCAAATTGAAAACATATTTGAATATAGAGAAAACTTGCAGAATTATATCGATACCCAACTTGATCCCATTTTTGAGGGCCTTACTATGAAACACTCGCTGAAAGGTTTGGTCACATAACTCAAATTACTATACATCATAAATATTCATTAGCTAATCGCGGTTTCCTATTGGTCTATTCCGTTAGCTACGCACTTCAGTATTTAGCCTACTTCCTCGCGTACGGGAAAGACACAGACGCGGGGAAAAAATAAGGGTACTACCGCACCCCCTGAACGAAACAGTCTCATCCCCTGAACGAAACAGTTCAACAAAGGTATACACGTCACATTGTATAGAACTTTGCATTCTGGCGACGAGCATGGTTATTTTGTTGTTGTCAAAATGGCGTCGTCTGCTGCTGGTCGTTTCGCGGAACTGTCAGAGACGGGTTTAGTTGTAAGTTTTTATAATTTTGTGATGAATATTTATGATGTATAGTAAAACAAATACAACATGGTATAGATGGAAGTAGTGTGAATTACTGGCACCTCGGTGTTGGATGAGTGCGTCTACTTCCCTCCGCTACGCGTCGGGAAGTAGACACACTCATCCAACACCTCGGGGCCAGTAATTCACACTACTTCCCTCTATACCATGTTGTATCTGTATAATACCATACAATTGTTCAACTCGTAGGACTCTAGGTGTTATCTCCAGGCTGCATGCTCATCACATTCCATTCATGTGAATTTTGCCCAGAATTTTTGTCAAAAAGGCTTTCCACTTATTGCATTTTGTGCACGACGTAAAGAATGTTCATATTAAGGATTATTTCAATTTGAAATTTAAAAGAATCATTGTGGACAAGCTTTTTTCTCTTCACTACCTCTTTCCCTCTCTGGCTCCATTCACTTTATTCAGCTCATTATTATACGCATTTATATTAAAGTGCAGTTTTATAGTTCGGAAAACTTTCCATCTGTACTTTGGCAACACAAATAGCTGTTATTGTAAGTTTGGTAACAAAATAATTCTACAAGTCTTCTCATTCCAAATATGTTTTATACAGCAAATTATTTTACCGGAGATATAATGCTTTAAAAAGGTATCAACATTTTTGGGACACCCTCTATAATGTAGCCAGGACCGTAAGACACTTTTTTGAAAGGGGGGGGGGGGGGGGGGCGTTTAAAAAAAAAAATCACCGGAAGATTTTTGTGAGTCAAATAATTTTTTTGAATTTGCACCTATTTTTTGCACGATCGAGGTACATTTTGGCTCTAAACAAGCTTGTAGCAAAGAATATAGCATTTTGGGAAGACAAATGCGCGCGTAGCGTGCGAAATTTTTTCATCTGTGTACAAATTTTCCGGGGAAGATTTTCAAAGGGGGGGGGGGGGGGGGCGATCGCCACCATCGCCCCCCCTTCTTACGGGCCTGGTAGCTATACTATTATAAACAGTTATGTATTCAGTTTTATTGTTACGTTTTTTAGCTTATTTATTGACAAATGTTTATAAAAATTGAGTGCCGTTAGCAGTTGATGCGCCAACAATGTATCAATATTTCTTTCACCAGACTGCAATGTTAAAAAAAAGTGTTCGAACACTTTGTATAGGTGTAATGTAAAATGTTCCCCCTTCCCCCTGATCAATGTTGAACCCCGCAATTTTCCCACCATCAGCACAGGGCCTCGCAACATTGATCGGTGGGGAAGGGGGAGGGATATGAGTAAGGGGAGGGATATGAGTAAGGGGATACCTCAGGCTACCAGAAACAAGTTTTGATTTTCACGTAACTCAAATAGCGTGCCTGTTATGGTCCAATAAGCATGGCAATTAGGGTCAGTGTTCGAACACCTTTTTTCTATGATTTTGGCTCCATCTTATATTATTTATATCAGATTTTATTTTTAAAAATAATGCAAATTGCTGACCGTTGTTTAAACTCTTACATGTATTATAGTGGTCATATTTTCTTTTGCAGAACATTAAAGTAGCCAATTCAGAGAAACGGAGCTTGAAATATTATACATAGCTCTTAAAAGAAACTGTACAGTGAAATAGCTGAAGGGTGTAAGATTCTGAAATCTGGAGAGAAAAAAATCCATTCTTTGCGTCTTAACAATTGAATAAACTTTGAATGGAAATATTATGAGACTGACAAAACGTGTTTGTTTTTTATCATTTTTACAATGTGTCAGAGATAATTAGCGTAGTTTCAATTATAATGTTATATGGTACAGGGTGTGTCCAAAAAGTGTCCCATGTGACAAACATGATTTTTTTTTTGTGCCATGGAACAAGTTTAAATTAAACCTAAAATGGTAATCCTGTTCACCAATCTTAAAGGCATATTATGCGATCTTTTCCAGGGAGTGCCTCTAGTCATGATTTTTTTTTTTAGAAAGTAGATTTTCTTGCAGATTTACAATTCTGATCATAATTCAATAACATATTCTGAGTTACAGAGCGATTTGATTCCTAATTACTTCAAAATCATGGTTTAAAGAGTGAAAATAAACTAAACGGGGGAGGGGGAGGCAGAGGCGGGGGGCGATTTTTTTTTTACTAGTAAACATTTGTATGGGCTCACATGTAAAATCCGTTAGAATTTTTTTATTTTTTTTTAAAACTCATTTTATTCAGTGAGTTTTGCTTTATTCCGTATTAAAACGAAATAAATAAATTTTTCAAATGTTTACTAGTAAAAAAAAAATCGCAGGCGGGGGGGGGGGGGGGGGGGCGTTTTCACATGAAAGGTACATTAGTAAACAAAAAGGTACATTGTACAAAAAAAAGTACACTGATACACAGAAAAGGACTTTTGCAGATTTGGGTCCGTTCCAAACCCCCACCCCTAGTTACGGGCCTGGTCTTGTGGAAGTGAATTAATGGTAAACTTATAATTGCTGTGAACACTTTTACTACTTCAAAACAGATTTTTCAGAAACCATTCCCAACTTGCAACGCCTCTCTCAAGAATTACTGAACCAATACTAGGAATGTTTGAACTTCAATGCATTTCCCATGATGATTCCAAATAATATTATAATAATAAATTTATCAAAAATGTCAAAATAATTTAATTTCATTACCATTAATATTATGGTAATGAAATTAAATTATTTTGACATTTTTGAAACTTTTTGTAAAATTTTGGAATGTCGTCTGCTGCGTGGAAAGTGTTAACCATTTATGATAAAGGGTTGCTCTAATATCCTGTTAATTCTGGGGTCTACCTGTCCGTATCTTACAGTGGTTCTGATTGGTTTATTACAAGATGTACTCATATGAATAGCCAATTCAAATGCAGCTTGTAAAATGTTTCACTCCCCTCTTTATCAGGGATATAATTATTCTAACACTGTTTCTGATTGGTGCAATAAATGATGTATCCATCTTTCTGACCAATCGGCCGGTAGTTCTCAGGGGGTTAATCAATTCAATTTTAATTAGTATGTTTGTGTCTGTGTCCGGTTTTGTTTTTTCTTGTCAACCCCTTGGTGGTCCCCATATCCGTTACGCTCCACTAATTTGGGCGCCATCTGACGGTCAGATTTTGTCACGCCGGTGAAATCCAAAGTTCGCAACTGTGGCAACCTCGCCATAACATACTGCCGATAGCCGTCTTCCTCTTCGATGGGGTTGCCGTGCAGAGTGAGACTGCGCAGATTTTTCAGTTTTGCCAGTTTGTCCACCTCGCTCAATTTCTCAATGGCGTTACCGTGGAGATACAGTATCTTAATATCGGGATATTTCAGTAGCACCTCATCGATATTCATGATGTAATTGAAAGAGATATCGATCCATGATAATTCCGACGGGTGTGCCAACAGTATCGATACAAGGGAATCGAACCCGCTCCATTCTTGCACGAGATTGTTGTTGAACTTCAGCGCGGTACTTTCATAGTGACCGTCTGAGGTTCGAGTTACTTTCTTGACGTGTTCCCGCGGTTCGTAGTCCCAACCCAAATCGATATCTTTGAAGGAACCGATTGAGTAGAACGAATAATCCAGCGGAGCTGAAGCGTGAGCGAAATCTGTGCCACCACCGACACCGGTGTCTAGCTTTGAAGTGACACGACGAACTCGTAAAGCTAGTTTCTGTGGTGTATTCAGTTCTTTCCGTGGTGCTTCTAAAGATGTTGTAGTGGTTGCGGCGGAAGTTCCTTCTGGGTGCTGATGAAGGTGATTTGTGTTGGGAGAATCCTCGGTAGTCCCCGGATGAGGGAGCTGGAAGTATACGCCTGACATTTTGATATAAATGTCCAAATATGACGTCAGATTATAAATTTTGGTATTGGTGTAAAAATTGAGTACCACGTTAGGATAAATGTCAAATAATTAAGTCAGTGGTATAGTTGGAGGTTACCCGGATGTTGTAAAAAGGCACTTTCACCACATACCGTCACAGAATATATCTCCACTCAGAAGATTGACTTGGTATCATGGGTCACACATGAGAATTGCTGATGGTGCGGTGTAATTGACTAACTTGAACCTCGTCAAAGTCGGTTGTAGTATACACCTCGGGTCTCAACTCGTCACCGTCGGTTGATTGCTACCTTGACGTTTGAACTCGCGCCATATCATCCCATTACAGAATCTCATAGTCTAATATGCTAATGATGATTTGGTATTTGGAGTTACCGATGTCAAACTTAAGCATTCTCTGGTAAGAGTGGACCTGTGTGGTTAGAGTAAACATAATGACATTACAGACATTGAACCAATTATGTAATTTTCGTTAGCACATCATGCTACATATATTTATGTTTGATCAAGAATTTTGTAATGTTTGGTTAGTAGCAACGCATTCACTATTTGTACTAGTGTTTGTTGAGAAAATTGTATTTTAGGCTACTCGTGAACATCGAGAACTAATCAATGGGCCATATTAGCCTTTCCACGAATATCACTCTATCCATGGAGTATTGTCACGTACCGCCCTTAAACTTTAATATATAATTCATGAGATATACCAGCAACATTTCGGAGCACCAGCCAGGAATTGAACCCGGGACCTTCAGTATAAATATCGAACGGCCAGTATATAGCATTACGGCTCTGTTCCCTGTATGTTATTCAACTTTCTTGACCACGGCTTTGATGCTTTATCCAGGGTAATAAATCATACAATAATTTGGCACAAAAGTTCGGATTTTGTGTTTTCTTCAATTGCCTATTTGTCAGATATGTCGTGACAAATTCATGTTACATATCAATGGAAGGCAAATGTGTTCATATCTGTCCAATGAAAAGCACTGCTTGGTTTCAGTGCTCAGCAACTTGCTTGAGAATATGGAGAGGTCTCAATCTGGATGTGCCACTGCCAAGATCACCACTATTTTGGTAGCTCTCGTCAAATTCCTGAATTTATATACAAGATTTTAATTATAGGCTAAATTGCGTAACAGGGAGTATATGAGGAGAGCCATATAAACCATGCACTTGCCATGGGATAGCCTATATCTTGTTGCAGGTCAAAATATAGCCTCGCCTGAATTATATTTATATAAACTCCTCACAAAAGTATCGAAACACCTTACAAATGATCCAATAATTAACGGTCTGAAAGGGTATAAATTAATCAAAGCCAATGATCCAGTGCATAATTTTGTTTTGCGTATTTTGACACCTCGATTGTTGAGATACGATGTTGCGGAGCGGAGTTATTGCAATTTCAATGGACGTAGGTGCAGTTTCAGGAGGTCATGTTTTGTGATAATGCACATGTTGTTGACATTCCAAACGTTCTTTATATTGTGTGATTGGCTTTTATATTTATTCCATGATGTGTGCTTACAATATGGATGCATAACAAACGTGTCCTATTGAATGTACAGTGAGGGATATTATAGGACAACACGCTTTGTCAGCATGGCGAAGAAGACCAAAAATCAGTGAGGACCTTTGTGTGTGCATATTGTGAATTCTCACATATGCACACACATATTGTGAATGCTCACAAATAGGGGAAAGGCTACAAAGCTATTTCGAAGCAATTCCAAGTGCCAGATTCCATCTTACAAAGCATAATTAGGAAGAATAAGACGTTCAACTACATTAAAAACCTTGAAGGACACGGTCGGAAGCCAACGGTGTCCCCTTGTTTGACAAGAAAATAATGGTGAAAGGCCAACTACAATCCAGAGATCACCGTTAATGTTCTACTCCTGAAAAACCTTGGTGAGTCTTGGACCAAGATATTAAGACAGACACTGGAGCAGACATTGCGCACGTGTGTTTTCCATTGACTCCGACCAAGAAAAACTCTACTCCTGAAAAGAGACATAGAGAAACTCGTCTAGCATTTGCAAGAGCACTTCTGGACAAAGATCCAATCTTTTGGTCCTCAGTGTTGGGGTTGGCTCAGATGCAAGACGAGTTTCTCTGTGTCTCTTTTCAGGAGTAGAGTCTTTCTTGGTCGGCCTCAATGGAGGAGACCTCTCATGTGCAATGTCTGTAGGAGTGTCTGCCATGATATATTGTTCCAAGAATTGCCAAAGTTGTTCAGGAGAGCATTGATGGTGATCTGTGGATTGTTATTGGCCATTTGCAATACCTTTCTTGCCAAACAAGCGGACACCGTTGGCTTCCGACTTGAACTTCTTGTTCTTCCTAAGTATGCTTTTTATGGTGGATTCTGGCACTTGGAATTGTTTTGAAATAGGTCTGTAGCCTTTACCCTCTTTGTGAGAATTCACAATATGCACAAAAAAGGTCCTCACTGAGTTATTTAATCTTCTTCGCCATGCTGACAAAGAGCTAGAGTGTTGTCCTATAACATCCTTCACTACTGTACATTCAATATGACACATTTGTAATGCATCTACATTTTATGCACACATCATGGAATAATTGCATAACAATATAAAAGCCTATCACACAATATAAAGAATGTTTGGAATATCAAAAACATGTGTATTATCACAGAAATGGCCTCAATCCTGAGACTTGGTATGGGATATGAATAGTTTTGGACAGGCACATAAACACAATTTTTGTTCAATTCTATTGTTATGCAAAAAATGTTGAGCCCAAATATACTGATTTGTACTTGCAAACTAATTGTCTTTAGTCATGTTAGTGTAAAGCAAAGTTTCCACCACTCCAGCTGGTATTGATATGAGAAAAACGCAAAAAACTCATATTTTTAAAGGGTATGAATAATTGTGGGCTTAACTGATCCAATGCATAGGCCTCTTTCAATATATTAATATAGTATTTTTCATATTATTCTAACCTTTAGGGCCTACTGACCATATCATGCATATAGCCGACATAAAGCCAGTACGATCGCACGAGCATACCGCTAGTATTATCAAACTGTCCAAACGTGTTATATAGATCCAAATGTTTTCAATTATAAATTTTCAATAGACAATACCAATAAAAATTAAAACGTTCTAGGGGTCATTTTTCCACAAAAGCCATTTGTTAAGGATAATACACAGCAATTTATAATACAAATTAACGGCAGCTTCAAATTGATAGTATACAGCGGAATCATAACATAAAGTTGCCCGCGTCTCTGGTTTTAATGTACTAAATATTGGGGATTTGAAAAACACTTTCTGTTATCATTCATTTTGTGTTAACAAGTTTCCACTATACAACAATTTAAAACAAATTTAAGTGTAAACTATTTCTTTAAATAAATAAATAAATGAAGTAAATAAATAATAAATAACAAACAAAAAAAACGAAAACAACAAAAAACAACAACAAAAAAAACATCAAAAATTAAATTAATTTTGCATCATATTCTATTGCACTGATGTTCCATCTTACGTTGAACAGACTATAGCTCTAGACTGAATGTCTAGCTCTTAATAGTGGTATGAGTTTTATTTTTATTATATATAAAACTCCAAAGTTAAACTAGAAAAAGATATTACAAAAATCCAAAATGGCACAGCGTAGGAATTGAAATTGATTAAAATTGAAAAAGCACTTACCTTGAACAACGGATTTTTATTTTCCATTCGTGATCTTTAAACCATTAGGCCTATGGGCCAACGCCACAAACACTATTTACAACCATGTATCACAGATGTATGAAGGAAGCAACGTCGATAACTAGGCCCTATAGGCCGGAGATAGAAATAAAACGGTACGTACGTTTGATGGTGTGCTCAGTATCAAAATGTCGTTATCTTCACCTGCTGATAGCAATGATCTGGAGTCACTCGCGATAATGAGCTCAAGTAAATATGGTAAATGACAATAAAATGTACTTTTATTGAAGACGCGCGACACAGACGTATAGAGTACGATGCGGAATGAGCCAAAACAAGGCAAGGTTTCCCTTAACGGGGTTGACACTGCGTGCTTTAAAGAAGAACTATACAGCTATTGTTATAAGGCCCCAATGGCACTTAGCGACACCAGTAACCAAAGTGTGAAATCTGAGTTATTGACAATATTGTGCTTGGATTGTTTGTTTTTATTTCAACAATATTTACATACTCGTCCCCTACGTTAATAGTGTGAACACCAACGTGATAGCCCGCCTATAATGTACTCGTATGTCGATTGTTTTCTGGGTACGATGTGTGTATCAAGGTTACCGTTGACACGGGGAATCAGAGCGTTTCACTTTAAGCCTAATTCAACAAACTTCAATGACCAACATTACGATGGCTGCCATTTCACTAGTTTGACGCCTCATTCCGTGTATGTCTATGAAGGCCGGACTATGGCTCCAGGCCAGGGGGGGCAATATGGCTCGATCCCCTGGGGGGGGGGGGGGGGGGGGGGCGTGTATATTGGCCACACGGGTATGTGCGGCTGTCAGGACCCCCTTTTCACGCCTTTCGGCTGCTCCGTAAGACCCCTTTTCATCCACTGGCAGTTCCATAAGACCCCCTTTTCATCAATTGGCAGTTCCCTTAGACCCCAAATTCAACCAAAAATCATAAAATGTGTGAAAATCTTATGAATTTGACTTACGCAGCCTCAAATCTTGCCTCAATTCAGTTCATAAGGTAAAATGTTGCCTAAAATTCAGTTTATAAGACACAATTTTGTAATAGAATTCAGTTCTCTAAGACCCCAATTTCGGCGACCGTTCAGTTCGGTAAGCCCCTGTTTTCAGACTGCCCAGCCGCACACCCCTACCCTCTTCACTATTCGAGTACCCCCCGGGGGCTCGATCCTTTCACACCGAGATATACCAGCCTCAGCTTGAAGGGAATGTTTGATTTATCAAATCATAGTGTTGAGATGGCACAGCAGGCATGATAGCATGAAAAAGTGAGGGCGCTGTTTGAGGGTCCGTAGTGAAAAAATATAACCGAAGAATACCAAGAAATGTGACATCATGAACCGAATACACGTTTCGATGGGAACATTATTAGTTGGGTACCCGGGTGGTACCCCCTGAAAGAAGCACTATCAAAACATCCAAGGGCAGCTATTTTACAACTATAGAAAATGTATTTGATTAAAATATAGTATCGTAACAATAAATTAGTATGCTACCGGGCGTTGTTAGTGGTCAAATAATGTGTTAGCATATTTACATAATGTGATAAAGGGTTTGGAACAGCAAACACTTGTCAACAACTAGTCTCTAACAACGCCAATATTGACCAGTGTGCTATTAGTATTACAAGTAAATAAACTACGTCATGAGCTTGCTGAAATCTTCGAATGTACAAAAACACTACATTCTAATCTAGAATTAGATAAAGACCAACATACACAACTAGTACTTTGAACAACCAGTTTTTTTCCTTAATTCAGAACCTGGGCTTGCCCCCTAATGCCCAATTCACAAAGCACTCAAAATTACAGGCATCTTTCTGTCCAACTATGGATACTTCAAGTAAACAGTAAAATGTCTATAATTTGATCAGTTCCAAATTAGGGAAGCCTCCTTACCAGGCCTCAAATTTCGTCATACTAGACGCGCCGCTTAATATCCGCGACGTAGTCGCGAAAAACAAAAGAGCGCAAAAAAATGTCTAAAAATGTAAACAAAGGCCAATCTTACGAACATTTAAATTTCAGTTTTCTTCCAATTTCTTCACATTGTGACAATATAAATTGAATCTGATAGTTTATTTTCATTGCTCATAATAGTTACCCGCTTTTTAGGTCACACGCCCGTGTATTCCGTGAACATTTAGCTTTAAATGGTGGAAAATGTCAATATTTTTACTAAATCGATGTTTTCTAGAAGTTCAAATTTGAAGGAATTTTACGAATTTTCAGACAACATAACTAAAAAAATATCAAACTATCATGTAAGCTTTTACTACCATTGTGTAGAGGACTTTCAGCGCTAGGAGGCAATTTTTTATTTTTTCGATTATGGATTTTAAACTCGAGATATGCATCCATTTCTAGCGAAATGTATGCCAAAAAACACGACTTTTACACTTTTCCGATGTTTTTAGCAATATTTCCAAAACTAAGCCTTATTTTGGAAAAAGAAAAATTTGCTTCCTAGACAAAATTGTCTTGTTTACAAAAATGTATATTAGAACAAATTACGCTTTTTGGTTCATTTCTCAAAATTTAGTTTATTTGGTATCACATTGATATCACCATCGGATTCCTTATCAAAATTCCTTTCTATAAATGTATACTTTTATGTACTTTTATTCAATATTCTCAAACTTAGAAGCAAAAGTTGATCATCAAAATAATAGGGTTGACACTTCCCTTAAGTCTAGTCGCGTGAAGCCAAAATACTGGTCCTGGGCGGATTTGAAGCATCATCGTACCTAGTTTCAATATGCAAATTTTCCCAATAAAATAACCCTTCAGTTTACTGATAATTGACACGGGTTATCGGTATTGCTTTCGAATTGAATTAAGTTGGTTTTATCATAATTGGACGTTAACACTTTCCACGCGGCTATTGGTTTTACATTATACAAAACAGATTTTTCAGAAAACTTTCCTAAATGGCAAGGTCTATCTGAAGTATTACTGAACCAATACTAGGCATGTTTGTACTTATGTCAATGCATTTCTCATGGTGGTTCCAAATATGGTAATGAAATTCAATAATTTTGACATTTTTTAAACATTTTGTGAAATTTTGGAATGTCGTCTGCACCCGCCTGCCGCATGGAAAGCGTTAACACTTGCTTGGAGGGTCGGGTTTGCTCGCCCTTGGCGGAGCGCCCAACGACTAGTTGCCAGTTTTGCCTTTGATTCATTGAGCTAGAAGTCTTCGGTAATTAGACTGAGTACCAGACTTGTGGAAAACTAACTTTTATGGTAAACACTTCCTGACATTAACCTACCCTAAGGGAGCGATCGTTATTTAATGCAGGTGGTTGGGGGGGGGGGGGGCGGTGGGGATGAGCTTTTTCCTATTTTTGTATCCATTTTTTACGGATTCCTCTCTTATTTCTGTTCATAAATTTCGGGTTCCCCCCTAACAACTGTCAAAAAAAAACCAGGTTCCCCCAACCATATCAAAACCTTTTCCTATAAAAGTCAACTAAACAGTACATAGCCGCGGTGTCTAACTGCATGACTGCTCTAAGGACGTCACATGTATACATTAGAGAATAAAGGTATTGTTTTTAGACCGTACCCGTGTTATATTGTCTGACATAAATGCGGACGATAGTATTATTTTAAGTAGAACAACGACGCCGCAGGCGGAGTTGGTAACCATGAATGTTCTACAAGAAAAATCACCTGTGGCTTCGGCTTCGGCGGCGACGGCGCGAAGCGTGACCCTTTGAAAAAAGAGGATTCGGCGACGGCGCGAAGTTCAACCTTTTAATTAACATCGGATGAGGCGATGGCGCAAAGCTCCACCCTTTTAAAAAATGTGGATTCGGCGACGGCGCAACGAGGATGTATGAAGGGATCGGTTGTAGAGCGAAGCTTAATTATTTTTAGTGGCTTCGGCGGCGACGGCGCGAAGCTCCATCCTGTGTTAACGCGAAGCTCCAATGACAGGTAGGCTTTAATTTTTCTGGCTTCGCCGGCTTCGTCGGCGACGGCCCGAAGTTAGTTAATCTATGCCTACAATGGAAAATGAGGGTATATTTCGGCACTTTCATGACTGTAGAAATTGCGTTTTGTCGTTAATATGTTGTAATTTATGGCTTAGACTAAGGTATTTTCTTTAAAATGTCACCAAGTATTAAGGAGAAGTATTTCGACTCCTATAAACAAAAAGGAAATTTGCCAGTTTGTAACAAGCGGGCGGGACGAAGGCCCGCGCCTCGCCCTGTATAAAAGGTATAAGGGAACCGAGAAAAGTTTGAATTTAGGCGCTCGCTGAAGGCATTTCTAAGCCGTTTTAAGGCTTACAAACTTTATATTTTCCTTTACATTCCAGGATGGTTTTGATTTTAAAACATAGCTGGGTGTTAATGGTGGTTTATTCCCGGTCTCCCAACTCAACACAAAAGTTGGTAACCATGAATGTTCTAAAAATCGCGGGAAAATGGGTATATTTTCGATTGTCAGCGAAATCACGGAAATAAGGGGTATTTTATGAATTAGTCTCTGCGAAATTCGAAAAAGGGGTATTTTACGAAAATGAAGAAAAAAAAGAAAACATCGCAGTATGGATCATTTGATTAGAACATGGTAACAACCCAAATACATCATTTTGGGTACATATAATATATAAAAAGACATGGACGTGGTGCTGGCCGCTGCGAGTTAGGTGCGGTATTGTAACTTTTGTGTATTCACCTGACACATGATGCATTGAGTGTGGTAGTTTTTTAAAGAACGACGCATAACAATCCCGTGCGGTATTGTAACTTACAATCCCGCACCGTTAATGGCCGCTGCACAGTCCCCTTCATATTAATTATACAGTCCCCTTATTTCGCCATTTATAGATTGAAGCCCGCCCTCTATAGTTTTTTCATCCGTGTACGACAATTCATGCATGACATTTGGAGATCGCTTGAGGTCGCTCTAATGGTATTGGTGTGTAGGGCATTACAGAATTACGCCAAACATGGAGTTGACTATTATAGATGGCGCTATTCATATAGTTGGGGTGGCAATTTAACACTAAAATAATCCAGAAAAACGTTCCTGAAGCCATCTTGTTAAGCTTGAATAATACACCATTGAAACTAATTTGCGCGAAGCGCGCAAAAATTGACTGTTTTAACACTAAAATCCAAAAAACCTTCCTGAAGCCATCTTGTTAAGGTTGAATATAACATTGAATCTAAGTCGCGCGTAGCGCGAACAAAATCCGGGATTATGTAACACTTAATCAAATGGCCCAGAAAACGTTCCTGAACTGAAGCCACCTGGTAAAGCTTGAATATAACATTGAAACTAACTCGCGCCTACCGCGAAAAATAGCTATTTCAACACTAAAACGTTCCTGAAACAATGTTGCTAACACTTTTCACACGGCTAGTAGGCCTATATTACTTGTATATTACTAGCCATATTTGTACTTATTTCAATGCATTTCATATGGTGATTTTAAATATGGTATAATGAAATCTTTCCCGACTTTCGAAGTCTATCTCAAGATTTACTGAACCAATACTAGCCATATTTGTACTTATTTCAATGCATTTCACATGGTGATTCTAAATATGGTATAATGAAATCTTTCCCAACTTTCGAAGTCTATCTCAAGATTTACTGAACCAATACTAGCCATATTTGTACTTATTTCAATGCATTTCACATTGTGATTCTAAATATGGTATAATGAAATTCAACAATTTTGACATTTTTGAAACATTTTGTGAAATGTTTGAACTGTCGTCAAAAGAAAGTTTCTGAAGCATAAATAATTAAACCTTGAAACTAATTCGAAAAATGGATGTTTTAACACTAATATAAGGTCCAGAAAAACGTTCCCGAAGCCATCTTGTTTAAGCTTGAATAATATAATAACAATGAAACATTTTCGCTCGAAGGGCGCGAAAATGTATAGTTTTCTAACTAAAATGGTCCAGAAAACGTTCTTGAAACATGTTAAGCTTGAAAAATAAACATTTAAATTATCGCGTGGAGCGCGCACAAATTGGCTATTTTAAATCGTTTTTGTAGCCATCCTGTTCTAAGCTTGAATAATGAAACACATAAAAACTCTCAATTTTTAAACTAAAATTGTCCAGAAAAAAATCTTGTTATATACTTGGGATAATGAAACATTGCAACTAATTCGGGACCCCATAATCTCATATCCATTTAGTACATGTATACCCTACGGGCAGTTGTATGGATATTTGGTTTTACTTTACTTCCCAGACTTCCAGCAAAACCACTGATTGTCAGACAGTTTATTGTGTGTTTTTTGCGTTTCCTAGCAACGTTTTATTAAATTCATAATCATATGACACAAAAACTACGGGGAGCGAGCACTCCACTGAGTGGATGCATATATTATGATGAGAAAAATTACAATAGGTGATCAATTATAATGTACGTCATACACTTTATAGACCGTCTGATCATCTTACTGCCAACACTAGCTATAGTTCAATTATTCAGTATTTTACTCAACGCTGGCTCCATTTAATAATATTGGTCCAGGGCCCTGGTTCAAGGGTACAGCGTTGCACGCATTATGCACACGTCTTTACAACAACGGATAATTGATCACCTTAATGGCATCATACGAAGTGTTTCATTCAATATAATCGACACAGCTATGTAGGCCTATGTATTTTATTAGATCCACGTTGAGTTCAACCATATTTTCAAAACAATAGGTTATTTCCCTGAATTGCTGGTTCATGTGACGTCAAAGTACTAAATTATTTAAGCTGCATGGCAAAATACCGTTGAATCTAGCCAAATTATGAGTTATTATAGGATAATTATTTGACTGCGGCTCACAACACACAAGCGTTGCACTATTATAAAAATGCTTTTTGTAATATTTATATTGCACATTTTTATTGCCATTGAATATTGTAAGCCTAAGTACGCATTATGCACATGTAGGGCGTTGATATGTGCAACATTCATAATACTGTAAAAGCTGAAATATTCGCGGTGGCTTTATTTTTGAGCTTATCGCGCAAAATCTTTTTCCGCGAAAATTATGACACACACAAATATTGTTTTCAACATTCACGCAGTTGACGCAGTTCATCCATAATGTCGCCCGCATAAAAAACAATTCGCGAAATGTCTATGACGGGCTTTCTCAACTAGATTTACTGATGCGCCACATTTTAGTAACCAACTTGTTGAAGCTCCACTTGGTATTAATTTTTAGAATTTACAATGGAAAAATTCCCTTCACAAAATATTTTAACATGTATATAGGCAACATAATAACTAATATTACTCTTTTGAGGGCACATGCGTGCGCAGCGCGATAAATTGCTCTCTTTATACATCTGACCAGGTATTTTTCCCGATATTATTCTATTTTTTTCTACCATATAATGCACGGTTTAATGAATAGAACGGTATTCCTTTAATAATAATGTCCAAGATCTGAACTGGGGCCCAGATTTTACCTGGCTGGCAAGCTCCATTGGGCTATTCCAGATAATAATGAACCACCCCCTATAGAGGACATTGGAATTCCAGACTTTTTTTCCCTCCAATTTTTCATTGGAATTCCAGACTTTTTTGGCACATGTGCTTCGCTCCCTATAGAGGACATCGGAATTCCAGACCTTTTCTCCCTCCAATTTTTCAATGGAATTCCAGACTTTTTTGGCACATGTGCTTGGAATTCCAGACTTTTTTTCACAATTTAGACCGCTCCCCTATAGAGGACATCGGAATTCCAGACTTTTTTTCCCACCAATTTGTCAATGGAATTCCAGACTTTTTTGGCACATGTGCTTGGAATTCCAGACTTTTTTCACAATTTAGACCGCTCCCCTATAGAGGACATCGGAATTCTAGACTTTTTTTTCTCCCACCAGTTTTTCAATGGAATTCCAGACTTTTTTGGCACATGTGCTTGGAATTCCAGACTTTTCACAATTTAAGACCGCAGGTTTTTGGAAATTCAGACACTTTTATCCTTTTCTGAACGTCATACTAAAGAAATGTATAGAGATATAATAGATTGGAATTCCAGACACTTTCGTCATGTTCGTAATGCTATCCC
>CM069447.1:11109850-11203282 GCA_035610835.1 Ophiura sarsii | reverse complement strand
TAATTCAAAATAGTGCCCTCCCGTTGACATATTGGGTCGTCTGAGAGACGCGTGGCCAGCGTCGTGTCGTCTGCTACAATCACGCCTGATCAGTAGGCCCTATAGCGCCACCAGTTCTATGCTGACCAAATTTTAATTTAAAAGTGGACCCGATCGGCAAGCTCACTGGCACACCCCTGGTAATACATCAAAAATGTCAAAATAATTTAATTTCATTACCATATTATGGTAATGAAATCAAATTATTTTGACATTTTTGAAACATTTTGTATAATTTTGGAATGTCGTCTGCCTCGTAGAAAGTGTTAACCAATTATGATAAAGGGTTGCTCTAATATCCTGTTAACCCTGGGGTCTACCTGTTTATCTTACAGTGGTTCTGATTGGTTTATTACAAGATGTACTCATATGAATAGCCAATTAAAATGCAGCCTGTTTCACTCCCCTCTTTATCAGGGATATAATTATTCTAACACTGTCTCTGATTGGTGCAATAAATGATGTATCCATCTTTCTGACCAATCGGCCGGTAGTTCTCAGGGGGTTAATCAATTCAATTTTAATTAGTATGTTTGTGTCCGTGTCCGGTTTTGTTTTTTCTTGTCAACCCCTTGCTGGTCCCCATATCCGTTACGCTCCACTAATTTGGGCGCCATCTGACGGTCGGATTTGGTCACGCCGGTAAAATCCAAAGTTCGCAACTGTGGCAACCTCGCCATAACATACTGCCGATAGCCGTCTTCCTCTTCGATGGGGTTGCCGTGCAGAGTGAGACTGCGCAGATTTTTCAGTTTTGCCAATTTGTCCACCTCGCTCAATTTCTCAATGGCGTTACCGTGGAGATACAATATCTTAATATCGGGATATTTCAGTAGCACCTCATCGATATTCATGATGTAATTGAAAGAGATATCGATCCATGATAATTCCGACGGGTGTGTCAACAGTATCGATACAAGGGAATCGAACCCGCTCCATTCTTGCACGAGATTGTTGTTGAACTTCAGCGCGGTACTTTCATAGTGACCGTCTGAGGTTCGAGTTACTTTCTTGACGTGTTCCCGTGGTTCATAGTCCCAACCTAAATCGATATCTTTGAAGGAACCGATTGAGTAGAACGAATAATCCAGCGGAGCTGAAGCGTGAGCGAAATCTGCGCCACCACCGACACCGGTGTCTAGCTTTGAAGTGACACGACGAACTCGTAAAGCTAGTTTCTGTGGTGTATTCAGTTCTTTCCGTGGCGATTCTAAGGATGTTGTAGTGGTTGCGGCGGAAGTTCCTTCTGGGTGCTGATGAAGGTGATTTGTGTTGGGAGAATCCTCGGTAGTCCCCGGATGAGGAAGCTGGAAGTATACGCCTGACATTTTGATATAAATGTCCAAATATGACGTCAGATTATAAGTTTTGGTATTGGTGTAAAAATTGAGTACCACGTTAGGATAAATGTCAAATAATTAAGTCAAACAACTATGTGGTATAGTTGGAGGTTACCCGGATGTTGTAAAGGCACTTTCACCACATACCGTCACAGAATATATCTCCACTCAGAAGATTGACTTGGTATCATGGAGTCACACATGAGAATTGCTGATGGTGCGGTGTAATTGACTAACTTGAACCTCGTCAAAGTCGGTTGTAGTATACACCTCGGGTCTCAACTCGTCACCGTCGGTTGATTGCTACCTTGACGTTTGAACTCGCGCCATATCATCCCATTACAGAATCTCATAGTCTAATATGCTAATGATGATTTGGTATTTGGAGTTACCGATGTCAAACTTAAGCATTCTCTGGTAAGAGTGGACCTGTGTGGTTAGAGTAAACATAATGACATTACAGACATTGAACCAATTATGTAATTTTCGTTAGCACATCATGCTACATATATTTATGTTTGATCAAGAATTTTGTAATGTTTGGTTAGTAGCAACGCATTCACTATTTGTACTAGTGTTTGTTGAGAAAATTGTATTTTAGGCTACTCGTGAACATCGAGAACTAATCAATGGGCCTTATTAGCCTTTCCACGAATATCACTCTATCCATGGAGTATTGTCACGTACCGCCCTTAAACTTTAATATATAATTCATGAGATATACCAGCAACATTTCGGAGCACCAGCTAGGAATTGAACCCGGGACCTTCAGTATAAATATCGAACGGCCAGTATATAGCATTACGGCTCTGTTCCCTGTATGTTATTCAACTTTCTTGACCACGGCTTTGATGCTTTATCCAGGGTAATAAATCATACAATAATTTGGCACAAAAAGTTCGGATTTTGTGTTTTCTTCAATCGCCTATTTGTCAGATATGTCGTGACAAATTCATGTTACATATCAATGGAAGGCAAATGTGTTCATATCTGTCCAATGAAAAGCACTGCTTGGTTTCAGTGCTCAGCAACTTGCTTGAGAATATGGAGAGGTCTCAATCTGGATGTGCCACTGCCAAGATCACCACTATTTTGGTAGCTCTCGTCAAATTCCTGAATTTATATACAAGATTTTAATTATAGGCTAAATTGCGTAACGGAGTATATGAGGAGAGCCATATAAACCATGCACTTGCCATGGGATATATCTTGTTGCAGGTCAAAATATAGCCTCGCCTGAATTATATTTATATAAACTCCTCACAAAAGTATCGAAACACCTTACAAATGATCCAATAATTAACGGTCTGAAATTAATCAAAGCCAATGATCCAGTGCATAATTTTGTTTTGCGTATTTTGACACCTCGATTGTTGAGATACGATGTTGCGGAGCGGAGTTATTGCAATTTCAATGGACGCAGGTGCAGTTTCAGGAGGTCATGTTTTGTGATAATGCACATGTTGACATTCCAAACGTTCTTTATATTGTGTGATTGGCTTTTATATTTATTCCATGATGTGTGCTTACAATATGGATGCATAACAAACGTGTCCTATTGAATGTACAGTGAGGGATATTATAGGACAACACGCTTTGTCAGCAGGCGAAGAAGACCAAAAATCAGTGAGGACCTTTGTGTGTGCATATTGTGAATGCTCACATATGCACACACATATTGTGAATGCTCACAAATAGGGGAAAGGCTACAAAGCTATTTCGAAGCAATTCCAAGTGCCAGATTCCATCTTACAAAGCATAATTAGGAAGAATAAGACGTTCAACTACATTAAAAACCTTGAAGGACACGGTCGGAAGCCAACGGTGTCCCCTTGATTGACAAGAAAATAATGGTGAAAGGCCAACTACAATCCAGAGATCACCGTTAATGTTCTACTCCTGAAAAACCTTGGTGAGTCTTGGACCAAGATATTAAGACAGACACTGGAGCAGACATTGCGCACGTGTGTTTTCCATTGACTCCGACCAAGAAAAACTCTACTCCTGAAAAGAGACATAGAGAAACTCGTCTAGCATTTGCAAGAGCACTTCTGGACAAAGATCCAATCTTTTGGTCCTCAGTGTTGGGGTTGGCTCAGATGCAAGACGAGTTTCTCTGTGTCTCTTTTCAGGAGTAGAGTCTTTCTTGGTCGGCCTCAATGGAGGAGACCTCTCATGTGCAATGTCTGTAGGAGTGTCTGCCATGATATCTTGTTCCAAGAATTGCCAAAGTTGTTCAGGAGAGCATTGATGGTGATCTGTGGATTGTTATTGGCCATTTGCAATACCTTTCTTGCCAAACAAGCGGACACCGTTGGCTTCCGACTTGAACTTCTTGTTCTTCCTAAGTATGCTTTTTATGGTGGATTCTGGCACTTGGAATTGTTTTGAAATAGGTCTGTAGCCTTTACCCTCTTTGTGAGAATTCACAATATGCACAAAAAAGTTCCTCACTGAGTTATTTAATCTTCTTCGCCATGCTGACAAAGAGCTAGAGTGTTGTCCTATAACATCCTTCACTGTACATTCAATATGACACATTTGTAATGCATCTACATTTTATGCACACATATGCAAACTAATTGTCTTTAGTCATGTTAGTGTAAAGCAAAATTTCCACCACTCCAGCTGGTATTGATATGAGAAAAAACGCAAAAAACTCATATTTTTAAAGGGTATGAATAATTGTGGGCTTAACTGATCCAATGCATAGGCCTCTTTCAATATATTAATATAGTATTTTTCATATTATTCTAACCTTTAGGGCCTACTGACCATATCATGCATATAGCCGACATAAAGCCCGTACGATCGCACGAGCATACCGCTAGTATTATCAAACTGTCCAAACGTGTTATATAGATCCAAATGTTTTCAATTATAAATTTTCAATAGACAATACCAATAAAAATTAAAACGTTCTAGGGGTCATTTTTCCACAAAAGCCATTTGTTAAGGATAATACACAGCAATTTATAATACAAATTAACGGCAGCTTCAAATTGATAGTATACAGCGGAATCATAACATAAAGTTGCCCGCGTCTCTGGTTTTAATGTACTAAATATTGGGGATTTGAAAAACACTTTCTGTTATCATTCATTTTGTGTTAACAAGTTTCCACTATACAACAATTTAAAACAAATTTAAGTGTAAACTATTTCTTTAAATAAATAAATAAATGAAGTAAATAAATAATAAATAACAAAAAAAAATAACGAAAACAACAAAAAACAACAAAAAAACAAAAAAAACATCAAAAATTAAATTAATTTTGCATCATATTCTATTGCACTGATGTTCCATCTTACGTTGAACAGACTATAGCTCTAGACTGAATGTCTAGCTCTTAATAGTGGTATGAGTTTTATTTTTATTATATATAAAACTCCAAAGTTAAACTAGAAAAAGATATTACAAAAATTCCAAAATGGCACAGCGTAGGAATTTAAATTGATTAAAATTGAAAAAGCACTTACCTTGAACAACGGATTTTTATTTTCCATTCGTGATCTTTAAACCATTATGGGCCAACGCCACAAACACTATTTACAACCATGTATCACAGATGTATGTATGAAGGAAGCAACGTCGATAACTAGGCCCTATAGGCCGGAGATAGAAATAAAACGGTACGTACGTTTGATGGTGTGCTCAGTATCAAAATGTCGTTATCTTCACCTGCTGATAGCAATGATCTGGAGTCACTCGCGATAATGAGCTCAAGTAAATATGGTAAATGACAATAAAATGTACTTTTATTGAAGACGCGCGACACAGACGTATAGAGTACGATGCGGAATGAGCCAAAACAAGGCAAGGTTTCCCTTAACGGGGTTGACACTGCGTGCTTTAAAGAAGAACTATACAGCTATTGTTATAAGGCCCCAATGGCACTTGCGACACCAGTATCCAAAGTGTGAAATCTGAGTTATTGACAATATTGTGCTTGGATTGTTTGTTTTTATTTCAACAATATTTACATACTCGTCCCCTACGTTAATAGTGTGAACACCAACGTGATAGCCCGCCTATAATGTACTCGTATGTCGATTGTTTTCTGGGTACGATGTGTGTATCAAGGTTACCGTTGACACGGGGAATCAGTGCGTTTCACTTTAGCCTAATTCAACAAACTTCAATGACCAACATTACGATGGCTGCCATTTCACTAGTTTGACGCCTCATTCCGTGTATGTCTATGAAGGCCGGACTATGGCTTCAGGCCAGGGGGACAATATGGCTCGATCCCCGGGGGGGGGGGGGGGGGGTGTATATTGGCCATATGGGTATGTGCGGCTGTCAGGACCCCCTTTTCACGCCTTTCGGCCGCTCCGTAAGACCCCTTTTCATCCACTGGCAGTTCCATAAGACCCCCTTTTCATCAATTGGCAGTTCCCTTAGACCCCAAATTCAACCAAAAATCATAAAATGTGTGAAAATCTATTGAATTTGACTTATGCAGCCTCAAATTTTGCCTCAATTCAGTTCATAAGGCAAAATGTTGCCAAAAATTCAGTTTATAAGACACTAGTTTGTATTAGAATTCAGTTCTCTATAAGACCCCAATTTCGGCGACCGTTCAGTTCGGTAAGCCCCTGTTTTGGTACCCGTTCAGTTCGGTAAGCCCCTGTTTTTAGACTGCCCAGCCGCACACCACTACCCTCTTCACTATTCGAGTACCCCCCCCCCCCCCCCCCGGTTACCAAAACAGGGGCTTACCGAACTGAACGGTCGACGAAATTGGGGTCTTATAGAGAACTGAATTCTAATACAAAATAGTGTCTTATAAACTGAATGTTTGGCAAAATTTTGCCTTATGAACTGAATTGAGGCCAAATTTGAGGCTGCATAAAGTCAAATTCATAAGATTTTCACACATTTTATGATTTTTGGTTGAATTTGGGGTCTAAGGGAACAATTCATCAATTGGCAGTTCCTGTTTTGGTACCCGTTCAGTTCGGTAAACCCCTGTTTTCAGACTGCCCAGCCGCACACCCCTACCCTCTTCACTATTCGAGTACCCTCCCCGGGGGCTCGATCCTTTCACACCGAGATATACCAGCCTCAGCTTGAAGGGCATTTTTGATTTATCAAATCATAGTGTTGAGATGGCACAGCAGGCATGATAGCATGAAAAAGTGAGGGCGCTGTTTGCGGGACCGTAGTGAAAAAATATAACCGAAGAATACCAAGAAATGTGACATCATGAACCGAATACACGTTTCGATGGGAACATTATTAGTTGGGTACCCGGGTGGTACCCCCTGAAAGAAGCACTATCAAAACATCCAAGGGCAGCTATTTTACAACTATAGAAAATCTATTTGATTAAAATATAGTATCGTAACAATAAATTAGAAGGCCTATGCTACCGGGCGTTGTTAGTGGTCAAATAATGTGTTAGCATATTTACATAATGTGATAAAGGGTTTGGAACAGCAAACACTTGTCAACAACTATAGTCTCTAACAACGCCAATATTGACCAGTGTGCTATTAGTATTACAAGTAAATAAACTACGTCATGAGTTTGCTGAAATCTTCGAATGCACAAAAACACTACATTCTAATCTAAAATTAGATAAAGACCAACATACACAACTAGTCCTTTGAACAACCAGTTTTTTTTCTCCTTAATTCAGAACCTGGGCTTGCCCCCTGATGCCCAATTCACAAAGCACTCAAAATTACAGGCATCTTTTTGTCCAACTATGGATACTTCAAGTAGGCCTAAACAGTAAAATGTCTATAATTTGATCAGTTCCAAATTAGGGAAGCCTCCTTACCAGGCCTCAAATTTCGTCATACTAGACGCGCCGCTTAATATCCGCGACGTAGTCGCGAAAAACAAAAGAGCGTAAAACAATGTCTAAAAATGTAAACAAAGGCCAATCTTACGATCATTGAAATTTCAGTTTTCTTCCAATTTCTTCACATTGTGACAATATAAATTGAATCTGATAGTTTATTTTCATTGCTCATAATAGTTACCCGCTTTTTAGGTCACACGCCCGTGTATTCCGTGAACATTTAGCTTTAAATGGTGGAAAATGTCAATATTTTTACTAAATCGATGTTTTCTAGAAGTTCAAATTTGAAGGAATTTTACGAATTTTCAGACAACATAACTAAAAAAATATCAAACTATCATGTAAGCTTTTACTACCATTGTGTAGAGGACTTTCAGCGCTAGGAGGCAATTTTTTATTTTTTCGATTATGGATTTTAAACTCGAGATATGCATCCATTTCTAGCGAAATGTATGCCAAAAAACACGACTTTTACACTTTTCCGATGTTTTTAGCAATATTTCCAAAACTAAGCCTTATTTTGGAAAAAGAAAAATTTGCTTCCTAGACAAAATTGTCTTGTTTACAAAAATGTATATTAGAACAAATTACGCTTTTTGGTTCATTTCTCAAAATTTAGTTTATTTGGTATCACATTGATATCACCATCGGATTCCTTATCAAAATTCCTTTCTGTAAATGTATACTTTTATGTACTTTTATTCTATATTCTCAAACTTAGAAGCAAAAGTTGATCATCAAAATAATAGGGTTGACACTTCCCTTAAGTCTAGTCGCGTGAAGCCAAAATACTGGTCCTGGGTGATTTGAAGCATCATCGTACCTAGTTTCCGTATGCAAATTTTCTCAATAAAATAACCCTTCAGTTTACTGATAATTGACACGAGTTATCGCTATTGCTTTCGAATTGCCAGTTTTGCCTTTGATTCATTGAGCTAGAAGTCTTCGGTAATTAGACTGAGTACCAGACTTGTGGAAAACTAACTTTTATGGTAAACACTTCCTGACATTAACCTACCCTAAGGGAGCGATCGTTATTTAATGCAGGGGGGTTGGGGGGGGGGGGGGGGGTGGGGGATGAGCTTTTTCCTATTTTTGTATCCATTTTTTACGGATTCCTCTCTTATTTCTGTTCATAAATTTCGGGTTCCCCCCTAACAACTGACAAAAAAAATCAGGTTCCCCTAACCATATCAAAACCTTTTCCTATAAAAGCCAACTAAACAGTACATAGCCGGTGTCTAACTGCATGACTGCTCCAAGGACGTCACATGTATACATGTACAATGTACATTGGAGCATACTAGTATACAGTATGTTGGAGGCTATGCACGAGTACTGTGCGCGTGACTTGATGGCTAAAATTTGAGGGATTCATTCATTCATTCATTCATTCATTCATAAGATTTATTTACACAATCCAACAACATATATTACAATATATAACAAAATATAACATCAAGAAAACAATTTAAAATCAGGAATGGTATGGTATCATGAAAGAGTTTAATCTAGACGATATCAGTCAGTATGCAGCCACGCGAAAAGCCGTTCCCTTTCTAACCCAGCAAAGCGACCCGGAAGTACTCACCCGTAGCGATATGGCTTCGCAGTCATAGTTGACCTCAAAATAGCACGATGTAAATGAGCTCTTTTCATGATTATAATCACACATTTCAAACACATTTGCCATGAAATTGTATAATAAAAAGGCATATTATGCAAATAATATTATCTAATATTATCTGTGAACTTCATGACATGTTGTATTTTCGGTGCAAACTATTGCAATCACACAAACCCGAATTCAAGAAAAACTTGACGAAACTAAAGCCAAATCCATGGTAAAAAAGTCACTTCTGAAGAATTAGGCATCAATTTTATCCATCGTATCATAATATTCATAGTCTTTTGTAACTAGAAACATGCTTAAAATTTTATAAAATTATTTAGTCCGGTCAAGTGAATGCTTATAATATAGCTCCTCGAATCTTGTCTCGATCGAAATTCATTTCGTAGCGTCGATGGGTTATTGATCAACTGTTTAAATCTCACGTATATATTCAGATTCGCTTGATAGCTCAGATGGTAAAGGGTTCGCTTTGGGAACGGGAGGTCCGGGGTTCGAAATCGATCCTTCTGCTCTGCACAATGTCATATGATATTTTTTTTACAGAAAGGCTATTCTGGTCAAAATGAATAAACATTTCACAATTTCATCACACAAAATGCATGAATTCGGACGTTTTCATTGGAAAAACGGTATTTTTTTTCAAACATTTCAATAATGAATTCAAACGCGGGCATGAAAATGAAGCGCGGGCATGTTTCGGGAAACTAAAAATCAAGTTGGCGAGGCCTAACGGGGAATCGTAAGTTTCGTTTTCTGACCGAAAATCGGTGAAAATCAAACTCGGTTTTTCTTATCAAAAAAGAAGTCGGGCATCAATGTTTTTGATATGAAATTAAAGCTTAAGATTCCGTTAGTACGGAAATTGCTCTTAAAATATCGTACGAATATTAGTCCGGTCAAGTGAATAGTTACAAGAAGCAAAGTCACGAAAGTTGTTAAATTCTAAAATTAGCGATAAAATCACTGTTTGTGGACCAAATATGTCAGATTTGGCATCATATTATAGAGAAAATTACGAACAATCCACCTACATCGCCATCATGGCTGCCAGCTAACCCTACCTCAATTAATTCAGGGAAAACAAACTTCTCGTAAGGTTTTAGCGCAAGGTTGACATCCTGAAATCGATCTTTGCGTGGGTTAGAAATCGGCAAGGTCACTCATTGAAAGCGATACCTGCGTGCTGACTGATATATATTGAAAAGAATGATTCAAAGGATAAGCTAATAATGTATGTAAAATTTCAGGCGATGAGAGTGGTCCAGAATGGTGATGTTGGAAAGTGTGGGGAGAAGCCATTAAGCCTGGAAGGCTTTAAGTTTGGGCTGAATCATCGGATAAGTAGGATTTACGAGTGATCGAATTAGGAGTACCTTTAGAATACCCTACCATTTTTCAAGCTCGACTATTTAAAAAACGCCGGCTTCGGCGACGACGTCGTCGAAAGCGGCTGTCATAGTTTCAGTTTTGTTTTCTTGGTTTTACGTGAAGGTGTATGTAGGGTATAATGGTACACACGCGGGACTTTGTAGAAATTTCCTAAGTGTTAAGCGAGCCGTTGTGAAAAATGTGCTAAAGTCCAAGACGAAAGGTATATTATTTTTTGTGGCTTCGGCGGCGGCGACGGCGCGAAGCTCCACCCTTTAAAAAAAGTGGATTCGGCGACGGCGCGATGTTTAACCTTTTAATAACCATTGGATGCGGCGATGGCGCGAAGCTCCATCCTGTTAAAAAAGTGGATTCGGCGACGGCGCGAAGGAGGACGTATGACGGGATCGGTTGTGGATCGAAGCTTGATTATTTTTAGTGGCTTCGGCGGCGGCGGTGACGGCGCGAAGCTCCATCCTTTTAAAAAGTGGATTCGGCGACGGCGCGAAATTCAACCTTTTAAGAAACATTGGATGCGGCGACGGCGCGAAGCTCCATCTTTTTAAAAAAGTGGATTCGGCGACGGCGCGAAGAAGGAGGTATCATGAAGGGATCGGTTATATATGGAAGCTTGGCTATTTTCTGTGGCGGCGACGGCGGCGACGGCGCGAAGCTTGACCCTTTGAAAAAAAGAGGATTCGGCGACGGCGCGAAGTTCAACCTTTTAATTAACATCGGATGAGGCGATGGCGCAAAGCTCCACCCTTTTAACAAATGTGGATTCGGCGACGGCGCAACGAGGACGTATGAAGGGATCGGTTGTAGAGCGAAGCTTAATTATTTTTAGTGGCTTCGGCGGCGACGGCGCGAAGCTCCATCCTGTGTTAACGCGAAGTTCCAATGACAGGTAGGCTTTATTTTTTCTGGCTTCGCCGGCTTCGTCGGCGACGGCCTGAAGTTAGTTAATCTATGCCTACAATGGAAAATGAGGGTATTATTTCGGCACTTTCATGACTGTAGAAATTGCGCTTTGTCGTTAATATGTTGTAATTTATGGCTTAGACTAAGGTATTTTCTTTAAAATGTCACCAAGTATTAAGGAGAAGTATTTCGACTCCTATAAACAATAAGGAAATTTGCCAGTTTGTAACAAGCGGGCGGGACGAAGGCCCGCGCCTCGCCCTGTATAAAAGGTATAAGGGAACCGAGAAAAGTTTGAAATTAGGTGCTCGCTGAAGGCATTTCTAAGCCGTTTTAAGGCTTTCAAACTTTATATTTTCCTTTACATTCCAGGATGGTTTTGGGCATTCTTGCGTGGCATTTTGATTTTAAAACATAGCTGGGTGTTAATGGTGGTTTATTCCCGGTCTCCCAACTCAACACAAAAGTTGGTAACCATGAATGTTCTAAAAATCGCGGGAAAATGGGTATATTTTCGATTGTCAGCGAAATCACGGAAATAAGGGGTATTTCATGAATTAGTCTCTGCGAAATTCGAAAAAGGGGTATTTTACGAAAATGAAAAAAAGAAAAAGATCGCAGTATGGATCATTTGATTAGAACATGGTAACAACCCAAATACACCTTTTTGGGTACACCAGAACGACCTATCAATATAATTTGTTGCATTGTAGGATTTGATATCAACAGTTTGGATGGAGTTTTTGACGGGGCTTAACGACCTATCACTCCCCACGCAATATTTGGGGATTCAATAGTTTGGATGGGGCTTTTAAAGAACGGCCTATCATTTGTTGCATTGTAGGATTTGATATCAACAGTTTGGATGGGGTTTTGGACTGAAATTCAGTCCCACAATGCAATATTAAGGGTCAAACATAAATCATAATATGGCGATTGATTAACGATTTACGAACTTCTTTGGTGTATAATTGATTACCTGCGAGTTTCCCTACTAACCAACGACTATTCACTCCCACAATGCAATATTAATGGGCAGCCTAATGCCTCTCAACAATTTTGAATGGGCGGTGTCAGTTTACATCGGGCTTTTAAAGAACGACCTATCATTTATTGCATGTCTCAACAATGATACTGAAATTAAAGAACGACCTATCATTTGTTGCATGCCTCAACAATTTGAATGGGCGGTGTCATTTTACAGGGGGCTTGGGGCTTTTAAAGAACGACCTATCATTTGTTGCATTGTGGGATTGGATATCAACAGTTTGGATGGTTTTTTGGACGGGGCTTTTAAAGAACGACCTATCATGCATTGTAGAGGGCTCAATAGTTTGTATGGGGCTTTTAAAGAACGACCCAGAATCTATTATGCCATACATGTCACATGATATTGAAATTCAGTCCATCAATGGAATATTAAGGTTTAAACATAAATCATAATATGGCGATTGATTACCGATTTACGAACTTCTTTGGTTTGCAATATAGAATCTGCAAGCATGCTGATAGTTAGAATATGGGGCTTTTAAAGAACGACCAATCATTTGTTGCATTGTGGGATTGGATATCAACAGTTTGAATGGGGTTTTGACGGGCCGGGTGAACAACGAAAAAGAACGACCTATCATTTGTTGCATTGTTGTAGGATTTGATATCAACAGTTTGGATGCGTTTTTTGACGGGGCTTTACAACCTATCACGCAATATTTGGGGATTCAATAGTTTGGATGGGGCTTTTAAAGGAAGTGTCCCGCAAGCACAACATTGAGCATTATTTGTTAGAAAAATAATTATCGAGCCGTAATTACCTAATTATATAGAACAAAACACCATACTGGTCGCAAAAAAGAATAATAACTGCCATCACTCAACATGCAATTTTTAAAATTCGCGGCGATCGAAAGTCCCGGTGTCGATGACGTCATGGGTATCGGTGCTAAAATTTGCGCATGTGCATTGTATAACTATGACATCATCGACACTGGGACTTTCGATCGCCGCGAATTTTAAAAAGTGCATGTTGAGAGATTGCGGTTTTTATTTGTTTTTGTCATAAGTGTGGTGCTTTGGTCTAAATAATTACAAAAGTTGGGCTCGATTGTTACTTTTCTAACATATAATGAACACTTTTATGCTTGCGGGACACCTCCTTTAAGGAACGAAAAAGAACGACCTATCACTTGTTGCATTGTAGGATTTGATATCAACAGTTTGGATGGGGTTTTTGACGGGGCTTTTAAAGAATAATCTGTCATGCATATTAGAGGGCTCAATAGTTTGGATAGGGCTTTTAAAGAACGACCTATAATCTATTATGGCAAACCTGTCACATGATACTGAAATTCAGTCCCACAATGCAACATTAAGGGGCAGCCTAATATGCCTTAAAAATGTGAATGGGTGGTGTCATTTTACATAGGGCTTTTAAAGAACGACCTATCATTTGTTGCATGCCTCAACAATTTGAATGGGCGATATCATTTGTTGCATTGTGGGATTGGATATCAACGGTTTGGATGGGGTTTTTGACGGGGCTTTTATAAAGAACGACCTATCATGCATATTAGAGGGCTTAATAAGTTGGATGAGGCTTTGTTGCATTGTGGGATTGGATGGGGTTTTTGATTTATTAAAATCGATACACAATAAAGGAAAAACATAAATCCCAGATAATTTAAGCTGAAATATTATTTCACGCCGTCGCCGAAGTCGCCGAAGCCGCCGTAGCCAGAAAAATAAAAAGTGGCGTAGCCAGAGGGGAGGGGGGGGGGGGGGGGGGGGGGGGGGGGGGGGGCGAGGGGGCGATCGCCCCCCAATATTGACGTCGTGTCGGTTGAGATTGGCACTGTCGGTTCATTTGACCAGAGGAATCATGGAATTATGGTGGTCAAAAGTACACATATGAAAAAATTTCGCGCGCTACGCGCGCATAACAGTCACCTAAAGAAATATTCGTTGGTACAAGCTTGTTTAGAGCCAAAATGTACCCCAATCGCGCCAAAAATAGGTGTCAAGTCAAAAAAATTCGCGCGCTACGCGAGCGTGTCTTAATTCAAAACAATCTTGTCGGTTCCTTTTCATTTCTCGCCCCCCCCCCAATATGAATAACCTGGCTACGCCACTGAAAATAACCAAGCTTCACGCCGAACCATTTAGCCAGAACAAAACTCACCTTCGCGCTGAACCATTTTAAAAAGGTTATGCTTCACGCCGCAGCCGCCGTAGCCGCCGTAGCCAGAAAAACCCCACCTTCCCGCCGAAGGCCATTTTTAAAAAGGTGATCCCGTGTGACATGTCACTTTTAGTGCAGGAGCAACCTATATAAACATTGATACGAGGAATCATTTGACCAATTCTGACAATCATCAGTCATTTTCTCTCGGACAAGTAGTATTTTGAGTGAATGGAGTGTTAATTTACATTTTGACCCCTAGTAACCTTTTCTTGACCTTTGACCCCAAACTTATCATTGACTTTTTTTACACCTGTATAGTTCAATGACCCCTAGTGACCCCGTATGACATGTCACTTTTATTCGCTGAACACCCTATATGTGCATGGACCCAAGGAATCTTTTGACCAATTAAGAAGGTCATCAGTCATTTCCTCTGAGACAAGATGCATTTTAAGTGATCGATTTGAAAATTTACATTTTGACCCCTAGTGACCCCAAATAATTTTTCATTTTAAAAACCGAACTATTATATATGCGTTATTTCAAGTTCTACATGATCAAAATAAAAATCATTTGGATTGAAGCCAAAATGTTTTAAATTTATGAGTTTAGGCCTAACAAGTCAAAGCGCGTCGGGACCAGAGACAAACAGATAATAAAAGTGATTTTGCAACAACAAAAAAACACGATAGGGGGAGAAGGGGGGAGGGGGCGGTCGCTCTTAATGTTTGTCTAAATGTGTTCAAATGAACATTACATATTTAACGAACCGCACCGGTGTCATGACTTGAAATGAATATAACACAAATGCTACATCTTGCTTAATACTGTAACAAAATACAATACAAACGAGTGATGCTTTTTATGAACGATATAAAAATAACTTTTTAGCTCACACGATAAACATTTTTTTAAGAGATAACGGCATTGAATGGACCATCATAATAAATTAAAATGTAAAAAAAATAAAAAAATGGAATTAAACAAACGAGTAGGCAACATATGCGAAGGGGGATGGGGGAGGTGTCCCCGTCCTTTAAGCCAATGTTCAAAGCACATAAACATTAACAATCTCACGTGGTTTCAATATAAAACCACGCATAATATATTGCCTACCAATTCGTGGCTTTTGAAGGTGAAGATTGTTAATGATGATCATTGTAACCTCTGTAACCAGAGTGAGGAGACAATCCACCATCTTTTTATCTTTTTTTACGTGGTGGCCGCTGCACAGTCCCCTTCATATTAAATATACTCGAAAAGAAAGGTAAAAATAGAACAGAAAGATTTAGAACATTGCAAAATATACTGGAATATAAAATAAATGATACTTTATTCTTGAAATGTGTTAAATCAAGTTATCACATTGTACCAATAATATTATAAAAGAATGTCTCATAAAGTACGATATCTATATTCACACATGTGTATTATTATTTAACGTGATATTTCGCCATTTATAGATTGAAGCCCGCCCTCTATAGTTTTTTCATCCGTGTACGACAATTCATGCATGACATTTGGAGATCGCTTGAGGTCGCTCTAATGGTATTGGTGTGTAGCAGACGACGGTGGATACGAACGGCCGTTAATTTTGAATTTCCGTTGGTTTCAATGTAACAGTGAATTTTGATTATATGACCCAATAAAATTCATCACACGTTGGAACTAAATTATTTCATCCCCATTGTCAGTATCATTTTTTGAATTTAAACCGTTGTTAAGCGTTCGTCCCATTCACTTGATCACGTAACCTCGTTCGCATATTTTTGCCTGAATATTCGTAAATACGCCCGTGTCCAGCGTCGTCTGGTGTGTAGGGCATTACAGAATTACGCCAAACATGTAGTTGACTATTATAGATGGCGCTAAATCACATCACTTTATTAGCATCATAAAAGTTACACATACAGAATTGATACACAATAAAGGAAAACATGTAAATCCCAGATCAGTTCTCCATTTAGGTGAACGAACGCAGGAATAATGGGAACAAACTAAACACAACATGATAAAAACAAAACAGACGTGTTAAAACATTAAAAATAGATAGGGGAATATGGGGCAACTGGACCGTGGAGCAAGTGGTCCGAAATGAAGGATTTTGTAATTGTATGGGCATATTGCTTTCTTTTGAACAATACGACTTTTGTTGATACTTGACATATATCTTTACCTTCCACAATCCAAAACATTTGGAACTTTAGGGTATTTACACATGTAATATTTCTCCATATCTTTGAAGCTAACTCCTTGATTGAGTGACTGATTGAAAATTCACAGATAGTATGGGCGATATTTGAAGATGGGTTGAGATCATGTTTAATATACTTCATATGATTGACAGATATGCAACAGTAAATATATACATGCAGTACAGTCGTCTTAAAGATACTAGGTGCATATTGCATTTGATGGGTGCTATATTGTAGTGTGCTTAGGGACTTTCCGAAATATGATTAAAACCATAGGTTGTGGTTGAAATGACCGTAAAATGACGCATATTGCTAATTTGGGACATTGGTGGTTTGGATTTCCGATCAATATTATCAATTAAAGAATGCTTCAACTTAAATCATTATCACGGATATTCATTTGGTAGAGTTATTAGTTCATGAATTTGCAAATAACAAAGTACACCATTTCTTACTTATCTAAAGACGAGTGTCTTGTAGGACCCGAACGCCGTAATATTTGCGAATTCAAAGATACTCACAGGCTACAGAACTCTGTGTAATGGCTAAAAACAAAAATGCAGTTTTGCCTTTTTTTCTGAAATGTATTGGAGTTATTGATTATTATGACAAATGGTGGTATGTTTTAAAACATTTTGGCGTAAAATGTAGTACGTCACAGGCGTGTTTTAATAACGTTTCATCTCGACAAAGTGCTACGTCATTTGTTGGGGTAAGTGGTCCGAAGGGGTGTGGGGCAACTGGACCGCCTGCAAAAACTTAATCAAAATTGTAAAATTCATTTTGAAAATGAGTTGTTAGTGTCAATAAAACATGTCTCGGTATTGAAATGTGAATAGAATATGAAATAATTCACATTCTTTCAAGTTCTTAGACATTTTGGGGCATTTCGGGTCTAATACCACTATTTCTGATATTGAAGGATTACAATATGACATGAAATTGCTTTAGAATGGTTTAAAACCTCGGTATTATGAATTACATCTTTATTATATTTTGAATGGTGTCTGTAAAGGTATTTGCTATGACGAAATATCATGATTTATGTATTTTATCCACTGCTTTTTGTGTATATCAACCGTTGGGTCATCATTGTCATATTGACTAACTTCCCCTGTAACATGAAAAGCTGGCTAAATATCAAGATGGTTTATTATAAGTACTAAATGATGATTATATGAAGTAAATAAAATCATTAAAGAAAGGAGTATATATAGACAAATGTATGGGGCGTCTGAATATCACAACCATGTAAGGGAGCAGTTCCATTTATACGCGATAAATTTATCGCGACTGTATCGGGGCCTGATATGTTTTGGACCCGATGTTTTTCAAGTTGATTCGCGATAAAATAGTCATCAGGCCCCGATAAAATAGCCATCGGGGCCCGATACGAGGCCTCTGCTAATCCCTGGGGTATGTTTAGCAAATAGAGTGGCACATTGTTTAGCAAATACACGAGGATAATACAATTTACGTTAAACATCCATAATCAATAACATTATCTCTAAAAACATGAAATGCTGAATTTGTACCTTACAACTAGAATAAATAGCCCGAAGCTCTATTTACATACCGACCACTTATCTTTCGTTATATTTAAACAAGCGGTAATACGCTACTCGATAAATAATCCTTTGCTTCGCGCAACTGTACGCGATAAAAATCTTATCGGGGCCTGATAAAAAACTCATCGGGGCCCGGAACATTCTCGCAATTTTTATCGCGTACAAATGGAACTGCTCCCTAACCATTTAACTAGGTTCATACCGTTTTATCTATAATAAACGTGCAGTCGAAAATTGCGCTTGCTTTGTACACCATTAGTATTACTGCTTTTTACACATAATTATGTAAACATTTTCCTGTGTGTATAGACAAATGTATGGGGCATCTGAATATCACAACCATGTAACCATTTATTTAGGTTCATACCGTTTTATCTAATAAATGTGCAGTCGAACATTTCGCTTGCTTTGTACACCATCAGTATACTGCTATTTACACGTTAACCACGAAAACTGTATAAAACATGGGTTTCATGAGACCTGTATTATATTTACACGTTAAATAATATGGAAATGAGTTAATAAAGAAAATACTGCTTAGTTACCGTGTTGTATCAATGATTTCTGTGTATTCTAACCGTTGGAACATATAAGACCAGTTGCCCCAACGATGGGGTAACTGGACCGTGCCAAGTAAAGTTTTTAGTTAGTGGTAATTGGCCTTTTGTTTGGATATTTTTTAACATTGATCATATGTTATATGTAAACAGTTACATGGATGATATTTTCATAGCAATTCCATAAATATTTACACGAGCTTTAAGCTTTTATATCATGAAATATGCTTAACCGGTCCAGTTGCCCCATCCTCCCCTATTCATATAAAAGGGACCTGCTCTGTAGTAAACCATTATGATTGCACGTTGAGAGTTGAATAATTGTCCCATGTGGGTTCCTTGTGAGCATGGAAAATCGAGAAAGTTGACAGAATAGATAGTTTGTCATTATTTTCTTGTGTGCGCTTCCTCCAGATTGAGTTCAAAGGGCACTGTGAGTTCGATGATGACCAGTTTCCGTGAATTCTCCCAGAACACGCAGAGATCTGGGATCAGGTTTGTGACGGTGCAAACCGAAGGAATGGTGGAGCTCCTTTTTTTGAATTCTGGGAGGTCGGATCCTGAAGCCATCTTGTTAAGGTTGAATATAACATTGAATCTAAGTCGCGCGTAGCGCGAACAAAATCCGGGATTATGTAACACTTAATCAAATGGCCCAGAAAACGTTCCTGAACTGAAGCCACCTGGTTAAGCTTGAATATAACATTGAAACTAACTCGCGCCTACCGCTATTTCAACACTAAAACGTTCCTGAAACAATGTTGCTAACACTTTTCACGCGGCTAGTAGGCCTATATTACTTAGGGATCACGTCAAAACTCGACCGCCCGTTGACCGCCGGTTACGGCCGGTTCCGCCCGGTTCTCACAAAACGTGTTGTCTGTTATAATATACACACATAATGAGGTCAAATAGTTACACCCTGGTGAACACGACCGGTTGATACTGCCTCGTCACACGCGTGAGCAATAAAGTCTTGAAGTAATGGGTTCTTAAGTCTCAGTTGACAACCAGTACAATACAGCTATTGATTTTCGCCGGGGTTGGCTTTTTCAATCTGAAAGTATATGAATGGTTTTTTTTTATAGAACGATTATAGAGAGAGCTATTATGACCGCAAAGTAACAGATTGATAGTGTAAATTGGTCTGGTTACAGCATTAAGTCAACCGGCGGTTGTTCAGTGGTGCATGCGTGAAAATTCATATACCAGTAAAACATTTGACCTGAAAGAACCGGGCGGAACCGACCGTAACCGGCGGTCAACGGGCGGTCGAGTTTTGATGTCTTCCCTTATACAAAACAGATTTGTTAGAAACCTTTCCCAACTTTCGAAGTCTATCTCAAGATTTACTGATCCAATACTAGCCATATTTGTACTTATTTCAATGCATTTCACATGGTGATTCTAAATATGGTATAATGAAATCTTTCCCAACTTTCGAAGTCTATCTCAAGATTTACTGAACCAATACTAGCCATATTTGTACTTATTTCAATGCATTTCACATGGTGATTCTAAATATGGTATAATGAAATTCAACAATTTTGACATTTTTGAAACATTTTGTGAAATGTTTGAACTGTCGTCAAAAGAAAGTTTCTAAAGCATAAATAATTAAACCTTGAAACTAACTCGAAAAATGGATATTTCAACACTAATAAGGTCCAGAAAAACGTTCTTTTTTGCTCGAAGGGCGCAAAAATGTATAGTTTTTTAACTCAAATGGTCCAGAAAACGTTCTTGAAACATGTTAAGCTTGAATAATAAACATTTAAATTATCGCGTGGAGCGCGCAAAAATTGGCTATTTTAAACCGTTTTTGTAGACATCCTGTTCTAAGCTTGAATAATGAAACACGTAAAAACTCTCAATTTTTAAACTAAAATTGTCCAGAAAAACATTTTGTTAGGTACATTATTATTGATCACCTATTGTAAATCATTTTTCTCATCATAATATGCATCCACTCAGTGGAGTGCTCGCTGGTTGTAGATTTTGTGTCATATATGGGCCATTCCACAAAAATGGGACCACTTCAGCTTGGAAAATTATGAAAATAAATTGTTTCAAATCTGCTTACTTTGATTGTTTTTGATGACCCAATATGCTAAAGTTACTAGAACAATAATGTTTGCGAACATCACTGCTCACATTTTAACGTACGAAACCATGTAATTCAGGTGTTTTATATTTTTTTCACGTCATTGCATCCCTAACTAAGTCCGAATATGATATAATTGTTTTTGTTTTTCTGTCGTTGAGAGGTCTCCCCCATAACAATATTTGACAAGCTATGCGACAGAAGAATGAATTTCATTTTTTAGCCTCAACAAATCTCTTGCTATGAATCAACGCTTTTGACAACTATGTGCTTTCAATTTTGTACCTTTTTCCAAACCTTGTTTTGTCAAATTTACTCTAGTAAAAGAATATTCCCTTCTGTAATGTATCAATTGTTATATTTTCTTTAAGCCCAACATTGAAATTGTATGTCATTATAATAAAGATAACTTTATATGCTATTTTTAATGGTATTATTCTTGGATAACGCCGTTCACGTGTATGATAGTTATGGGATTGAAACAAAGATAAAACAATTGAAACTGACAAAAATCATGTAGCTGTTGCAGAAAATGTATTTGTTTTATCAATTTTAATACTAAAAAATGATTTAAACCATACATTTGGGCTGAATTTCCCAATATTGACCGTCAAACAGTGGTCAAATATTCACTTTAAATGTTTTATATATCTTGCATTTTCGTTTAAAAGGGGTATGTACCATTACATTAACTATTGTATTAAATTACATGCACACTGCATCGCATATTGTGAAGTTGTTCTCTTTTTTTTATTTATTGATATGGACATTTTAGGGTGAATTCCGTTATCCCTGTGAACAGCGTTATCCATGGTTATCCTGACGATACACATGCGCAATAAGCCTGATGAAAACACATGCTCAATACTTGCTCAATAGAGCGATTTGGCTATGTGTAGCGCGGTAGTAAACACTCATAAATGTGGACTAATGAGCCATATATTTACACTTACAGCATATTCTAGAAGAAACCGTTTGGTTCACAAAGTGAAATGCGTTACATAGAACACGAAAGAAGAAGCAAACTCACTGTTTTCAATGTTTCGCTGCTGTATCTAGACTTCTCAAAGATTTTCCAAAGAAGAAAGATTGTGCTCTTGCAATATTTTCTTCAAATGAGGGTGATAACACTTTATAGGATAACGCCGTTCACGATAACGCCTTTTACGTTTTCATCTCTTTTCGGACCTTCTGCAAGCCATATGGTTGCATTTTTATTTTTTTCGACACAAATGGTGAGAAAAACATTGGACCTATAACATATTACCTTTTATACGGAAACAGAATACCTACTTTACCGAGAAATATCGATCACGGAGTTCACAAGCTTAAAACAGTCGTTTGAAATACTGAACTTCAACATTTTTTATAGCCCAAATGATGTGCCAGAGACTTTCGAGGTGATATCATTTTAATAGCGTGGTGGGTTTGCTAGGGGACTGTTCATAAACGATTGCAAATTTAGTACATTCAGTTTATGTTGGAACACTAGCTGTGCGGATATCGGAAATTACACACATTTCGTGGAAAGTTCATTTGCTATTAAAAGTGCACGTTAAGATTAATGTAGGTAGAACTAAATGCCTTTATATTTTGGTTTGATACGTTTGCTACATTAACTCATACCAAAATATTACAAAAACTTGAATTGAGAATTAAATTCAGCAGCATAAAATTGAGACATCAAGCTGTGGAAACAGTGTTTTGGTGGTTTTGAGGGCCTTTCAGTACAAATATGAACCTGATAATGTCATTCAAAGTATGGCAAACCATGGTGTTCTGAGTAGAACTCATCGAGTTTTACCATAATATTAATAAACATTTGTGATATATACTTGCAGTAAGATTTCCCGGATCAAAGAATGAAAAATAACCCAAGTGGTCCCATTTTTGTGGAATGGCCCATATAATAAAACGTTGCTTGGAAACGCAAAAAAACCACACACACAATAAACTGTCTGAAAATAAGTGGTTCTGCTGGAAGTCTGGGAAGTAAAGTAAAACCAAATATACATACAACTGCCCGGGGTATACTAAATGGATATGAGGTAATGGGGACCCGAATACGTTGCAATGTAGACCTACGTCATACACTTTATAGACCGTCTGATCATCTTACTGACAACACTAGCTATAGTTTAATTATTCAGTATTTGACTCAACGCCGACTCCGTTTAATAATATTGGTCCAGGGCCCTGGCTCAAGGGTACAGCATTGCACGCATTATGCACACGTCTTTACAACAACGGATAATTGATGATCTTAATGGCATCATATGAAGTGTTTCATTCAATATATTCGACACGGCCATGTAGACCTATGTATTTTATTACATCCACGTTGAGTTCAACCATATTTTCCAAACAATAGGTTATTTCTCTGAATTTCTGGTTCATGTGACGTCAAAGTACTAAATTATTTAAGCAGCATGGCAAAATACCATCGAATCTAGCCAAATTATGAGTTATTATAGGATAATTATTATTTATATTATGACTGAGGCTCACAACACACAAGCGTGTTGCAATAATTTAAAAAAAATGCATTTTGTAATATTCATATTGCATATTTTTATTGCCATTGAATATTGTAAGCCTAAGTACGCATTATGCACATTATGTTGATACGTGCAACATTCATAATATAGCATGGCGTGCGCAGGATTTTTTTACCCGGGGGGCTTACAAATAAATGTCATTGGTTCGCACCGCTATCCGCGGTAACGCGGACAGGGGGAGTTTGAGGGGGATGCGCCCCCTTGGAATTGGAGGTTTTTTTAAAATTTTCGAACCCATTTGGTGCGATTTGGTGTGTAATTTTGAACAATATTTTATTGAAATGCCTTAACTTCATTTCCAATCAATATTGGCTTATTATCAATATCATTCAAAATTTCCCTTAAATTTTGCAAAAGCAAACAACACGGCGTAAGGGTTTGAAATTGCGAATAAATGAAAAAGGATTTGCGCGTAGCGCGAAAATATTGGCTATCGTAAAAAGAAAGGTTTAACAAACCGTTCCTAAAGAAATCTGCTGGGGATAGAGCCTTCTCAGTAGTGGCTCCACGTTTGTGGAATAAGTTACCTGTAGCTATTAGAAATGCCACTAGTGTACAATGTTTTAAGTCCAAACTCAAAAATCATCTGTTTCCTTAATTCTCCTTGGTATTTTTGTTTGCTGTTGTATTTTTCATGTTTTGCGCTTTGTATCCCTAGGCAAAGGCGCGGTATAAATGTTATTTATTATTTATTATTATTATTATAAAGCCATGTTGTTGAGCTTGACTGATAATTAAACAGTGAAACTAATTTGCGCGTAGCGCGCCATAAATGTCTATTTTAACACTAAAGGTCCAGAAAACGTTTCTGAAGCCGTCTTGTTCCAATTGAATAACAAAGTAGTATAACAATAATTGGCGCGGAGCGCGCAAAAATTTGATATTGTAAACTAATAAAGGTTTATAAAACTTCTCTAAGCCATCTTGTTAAGCTTGAATAATAAATAAACAGTGAAACTAATGCGCGAATAGCGCGCAAAAATGTCTATTTTAACACTAAAAAGGTTCAGAAAACGTTTATGAAGCTATCTTATTGAAATTGAATAACACAAAATAAAAAATTGGCTATTGTAAAATTAAGGTTTAGAAAGACGTTCCTGAAGCTATCTTGTTAAGCTTGAATAATAAATAATCAGTGAAACTAATACGCGCGTAGCGCGCAAAAAAATGTATATTTTAACAATGAAAAGGTCCAGAAAACGTTTCTGAAGCCATCTTGTTCAAATTGAATAACAAAATATTTTTAAAACCGTTCCTGAAACCATCTTGTTATAATAAAGCTTGAATAATAAAATATTCCAACTAATTAGCGCGTAGCGCGCAAAAATTGGTTATTTTTACACTAAAATGGTCCTGAAAACGGTTATGAAGCCATTTTGTTTAAGCTTGAATAATAATTAAAAAAATGAAACCAATTCGCTTGAAACGCGCAAAAATGTCTAGTTTACTAACTAAAATGGTCCAGAAAACGTTCCTGAAACATGTTTTTATAAAGCTTGAAACAAAATTGAAACCAATTCGCGCGAAGCGCACCAAAAAAAGGCTATTTTAACACTAAAAACTCCAGAAAAACGTTCCTGAGCATATAATCAGTTTTTTAAACTAAAATGGTCCAGAAAAACGTTCCTTAAGCCATCTTTTTATAACTTGAATAAAGAAACATTGAATCTAACTCGCGCGAAGCGCGCAAACAATTCTAGTTTTTCACTAAAATGGTCCAGAAAACGTTCCTGAAACCATGTTGTTAAGCTTGAATAGTTAAACATTGAAACTAATTCGCGCAAAAAATTGGCTTCTTACGAGGGGGGCACTGAAAATCAAAATATCAAGATATGTCGAAGAGATCAACCAGTTTAAATATTTTTAATATAGGATAGATTATTAATTATCTGAACATTAAATATGAAATGTACAACAAATATGCTCACGAGCTGACAGCAAATCGTTTTTTAAACTGGACCAACAGTAGTGGGCTAAAACATTACCTTTTTTGCAGACAAAAGCTGACCGTACCCTCATGATTCAATCAGAAATATTGAAAATTGCTTAAATTTTGTATTATTATATTGAACATCAAAATGAAGATATACATTGATGTATACACGCTAAGAAATGAGTGTCAAATTTTGCTGGGTAAAAAAGAAATGTGTAGTTTTTTACCCAATATTGTGCTAAACATCGATTTCGTAAATGACTTATTACACATGCAATAGTTTACTATTGAATTCCGAGTTTTACACTCTGGCAGTGTAGAAAAATGCCCGTAATTGGGTAAAACATTTGACACCATGAAAGTGTAAGAATTATTGGGTAAAGGAAATTTACCCAATTTATGTGTACCAAAAATGACACAAGTGTGGGTAAAACCTCTTCTAAACACCGGTTGTGTAAAGTGTTACACATAAGTGGGTCAAAATAGGGAACATGGTCGTTTTGGGGTAAACATCCAACGATATTGTAGTTTTAAACTTTGTTGGGTAAAATGTCTGTGTAGAAAGCCGCGTTACCGATCGATGTAATGTAACTATTGTCCAAGGTACAAAGTAAACTATGCGTGTAGTGTCGCGAGAGCATATTATCACAGTCAATAGTTAGGTCACCCAAGCCCTATATGAAAGCTATGAAGATTGTTAAACGGGGTCAGTAGTCACAAACATGCACAAACACAATAGTCGAACGACCTTGCTATTGTCAAAACTCCCTACACAGAGGACTGCAGTGCAAATCTGTACGATGTTCGCCATATAATGTCTATGGCGCCTAATGGCGGATTTCATTCCGTGGTATGAAGCTATGAAGTTTCCGTGGTCTTCGCTATCTCCAAGCAGATAGAGCAATACGTACACGGAATTTTTTGTAGACGAGGGTTCATTTCATGATTTGGTGAGGTTTAGAATGAGTTAGGATACCTGTAATTTCGAAGACCACAGATTTTCAAAACGTGAATTTTCCAACATTTTACGACATAAATTTGGTCACAAAACGTGTTTAATATTATACATTTTACCGATCTGCAGATGTTATTGACCCTCCTCTAAAATTCTACCTGATTTTTAGCACGTTTCTCAGTTTTTGAGATGCCCAAATAGACCATTTTCCGAAGCTATATCTAGCAAATATTGCAGTCACTGATACTCCATTGTTTTCTTGCGTATAACAAAATATGACATGCAGCGTGACCTCCCTACTGACTGATCCAAGGCGATTTTTCAACGTTTTGCCGGCAACCTGACCTTCGCATCGGTCTCCCTTTCAAGATAATATAGCATTATAATTTACTATAGTATCATTATATTTATGCTTTTTTCATGCCAATCTCAACATTTACCAACCAATTTCAGCAATTTCTCTATCTTATCATATTTAGTCATATAAAATAGTTTATATTAACACAAAACACTTCCACATATCATTCGTTAGCGCAGTGGACACGGCGTCAGTCTTATAATACAGAGGTTGGGGGTTCGAGCCCCGGTCCGATCAAGTCAGTGTAAGTTCTTCTAATTTTTTTTAATTCCGTGGATAATAAAATTACGAAAGAAGATTAGAATTAAAATATGACACCCAAAATGGCATAAATATATACCTGCATTTTTAAAAAATTAATTTATGTGTACCAAAATGACGCAATTCTAGGGTTAAACATGTTGTGTAACGTGTTACACATATTTGGGTCAAATAGGGAACATGGTTGTTTTGGGGTAAACATTTATCTAACGATTGATGGGTAAAATGTTCACTATGTGTTGTGTAAGACTCTACACAACCACTGTTGTGTTCGTTTTTACCCAAAAAACGACCATGTTCCCTTTTTACCATCCTGAAGTGTAGTATTTTACCCAACATTGCTTAATCTTTTCTAAGAGTGTACCATTCCAAGATGGCTGCCATAACATCATGCATAACCTCTCTTTATTCCTGCTATCTTTAGCTACTAGATTAAGTATTTTTAAAGATATTGTTCAACGGTTTGAGAAAATGTCATGAAGAAGCCTGTTCGTAAATCCCCACTGTTAATATTGCTTTGCATCCCCCACAACAATTTATTTAAATTACAATCACTCTTATTGTTCTTTATCCTTAAACTCCACAAATCTCGTTCCCAGAGTGGTTGTTCGTTCACTGTATACAGGTATTCAATTGCATCAGGCACTTTTGAATAATCATCCAAAGCGTACAACTGGTGCACGAGTTAATTAAGCGTGTGTTAAACTATTCCCATACCCATGCTTAAGGGTTTCGTACCACATAGAATTAACGTAGAAATATTCTTGAAATTTAGTTATTAGGCCAAAAAAAAAAGAGGTTTGTCTCAGATGACATGAGAGACTGACAATCTAATGCGGTCTGCGGATTTTTTTTTTTTTCAATTTAGACCTGATCGTCATTTGTTTGGTCAAAAAGTTGGATTTTGCAAGATTTTTTTGAGAAAATTGAAAATTGAAAAAAAAAAAAACATTGAAAAAAAAAAAAAATCCACTAAAAAAAAAGCTTACGCGGGCGGTTTCGGGAATGCGCGCGGGTCATCTGAGACAATTTTTTTTTTTTTTTAGCCTTAGGTATTCTCAACGGTGCTGACCACGAATCTGTAATAAAAAATGGGGGTAACGGGCTTACTTTTGAGCTATATCCGTTTCAAAAATGGTGTGTTTTTTCCCAAAAAAATACTACATGGTTCAATTGGAAATGAGGAAAAATTCGACTTTAACGGAAGATTCCCAAAAATAATATATGGACTCGGACAAACTGGCGAGAATTAAATTAACAAAGACCTTAAAAATACACTGTCTCGAACCCGGTCCCTCTCGCTATCGCGGCGATAACCCGTCAATGTTTGCGTATAGATACCTATAGCCTAGGTAATATATGGTGCAACGGATAGATGTCGGGGGGGGGGGGGGGGGGGGGGGTACGAAGTTAGGGGGGGGGGGGTGTAATAAATGAATGGGTGGGGGAGTTGGGCCAAGAAATTAAAGTGAGGTGCCCCAAAGTAGTTGCCCCAAAATACAATTCTGTCACTTTGAAAAACTGAAAAGAAAAACACGAAGCCGTTATCTAATATTTACACTAATGAAACCTTTTGTAGCCTTATCTTTATACTTATTTACACACTAATTGCCAAATCTTCTCTTCTTCTTCCAGATAAGCGTCAACTTCAAAGATTGAAGACTCTGACACTGTGTGTGCGCGGTGTGCAATTAGTCGCAATTTTTGTTCAGGGCTTCTTTGAAGGCTGCTGGCGATGGGCTTTTAACGCTGCTTTCTGGAAGGAGGTTCCAATCACGGATAGTGCGTGGGAAGAAGCTGTTTCGGTGGTAGTCAGTGCGGGATTGAGGTATGTGGTATGAGAGGGAGTTTTCGGTGCGAGTTGGTGTGTTGTGATGTTTTGATGTGAGAATCTGGCTGGCATCGACGGCAACAAGGCTATGGTGAATTTTGTGAAACATTGAGAGTCTCGCATGGAGTCTTCTACGGGCTAATGGAGGCCAGGAGAGTGTTTCGAGCATGGTGGTGACACTGTCGGTGCGACGATAGCGGTTGAGTGTAAACCTTGCTGCCCGGCGTTGAACTATCTCAAGCTTTTTGGTGAGGTTGTCGGTGTGGGGATCCCAAACGGAGCAACTGTATTCTAGAAGTGGCCGAACGAGCGATTTGTAGGCAAGGGTTTTTACGTTGGGGTTGTTGATTCTCAGATTTCGACGCAAGAAGTTTAAGGTGTTGTTTGCTTTGAAGACGACACGGTCGACATGTTTATCCCAGCGCAGGTCGCTTGTCACTGTCAGGCCTAGGTATTTCAAACAGTTGACATTCTGAAGCTGGTGGCCATGTATAGTGTATTTGTTGATGATAGGTTTTTTCTTGCGAGTGATGCTGATTACTTCGCATTTATCAGGGTGAAATTGCATCATCCATTTGTCTTTCCAGTCAGTGAGTCTGTCGAGATCCGCTTGTAGGAGTTTAGCGTCTTCTTTCCCTTTAACTGCCATATAAATTATGGTATCATCAGCAAAAAGGCGAGTTGTTGATGTAAGCTGCTCCGCGATGTCGTTTATATAGTAGAGAAAGAGGCAGGGCCCAAGGACAGACCCTTGGGGGACTCCAGAGATGACGGGTACTTTGCTGGATGACACACCTTCAATCACCACTGATTGAGTTCTGTTCCTCAGGAAATCTGCAATCCAACAGTTGACGTTGTCCTGGATACCGTACCATTGAAGCTTCTGTACAAGACGTTGATGGCCGACTTTGTCAAAAGCCTTGGAAAAATCCAGCACGCATACATCAGATTGGACGCCATCCTGCATGTTGGTGACTATGTCTTGAACAAACTCCAAAAGTTGAGTCTCACAAGATCTGCGGTCTCGGAATCCATGTTGGAGTGCGTAGAAGATGTTATTTCGGCTTGCATGTTTCATCAGGTTACTGCAGATCACATGTTCCATGACTTTTGAGGCAATACATGTCAAACTTATTGGACGGTAATTGACTGGGTCGTACTTTTGTCCCTTCTTGTAGATGGGCGAGACGTTGGCATGTTTCCAATCCTTGGGTACAATCCTTCCCGTAGGGATTTACGAAAGATTCTGGTGAGAGGGTCAGCAACTGTTTCGGCTAGCTCCTTTAGGACTCTAGGACTGACGTTATCCGGACCAGCTGCTTTTCCTGGCTTCAGGTTTTTCAACAATTTCTCAACTCCGGGTACTGTAATGTTGATAGGTGGCAGAGTTGGGTGGCAAACCTCAGGCAACGTAGACGGAAAGTCAGTTTCACGGGTGAAGACAGATTGGAATTGACGATTCAGAGTCTCTGCTTTCGTTTTAGAGTCCGTGATCAGTCTGCCGGCGACCTTTAGAGGGGAGATGTTGCTGAAGTCAGACCTCTGATGTTTGATGAATGTCCAGAATCTTTTCATGCCGCTGTATTAATTGTTATCTGCATCTTGAGGGGTAACAATGTCCTCAACATGTTGCCAGTAGGAGCGTCGCAGATCATGCTGTTCTTCCTTTTTCAATCGCAGAAATTTGTGCTCATCCTTAACTCTGCCATGTTTTTTACTTGCTTTGAAGGCTTTATTCCTACGTCTGATTTTCCTTTGTAGGTCTAGACTGATCCAAGGTTTCGAGTCTCTTGATTTTGTCATTCTATGGGGAATAAACGTTTTGATGCCCTTGCTCAAGCCGTCTCGGAACAGTGCCCAAAGCTTTTCTGTGGAGGATGTTGCTTCAGCTTTGCGAATTGAATCTGCCAAGTTTGAAGCATGTTTGCGCAGACCGGTCCAGTCAGCCTTCTTGTACAGTGGAATACAACGACGAATCTGCTTCTTCCTGGTTGGTTTGATATCAAACTCAGTGTAAACAGCAAGATGATCACATATGCCAAGCAATATCTGGGTTCTATTGATCTGACAGGGTCTGTTGGTGATGATCAGGTCAAGTGTATTATTATTACGCGTTGGTTCTTCGATGACTTGAGAGAGGCCATTGTCAGCGAGAATATCTCCAAATCTATTGTGCAGGTTGACATACTGTGTCTTTGGTTTCAAAGTTCGATTTTTCCAGTCCCAGCCAGGAAAGTTGAAATCACCTCCGATAAGAACAATATTGTTGGCTTTCTTAGATAGTTTGCTCACTGCACCATCAAAAGCTCGACGCCAACTTCCATGCCCCCCCCCCCCCCCCCTGAAAATCAAATGGTGCGTCCCGTATGTCTGTTATTCAACTAAAGCCGTTACAAACTATTGTACTTTTTTAAATTCACTATTGAGCAAATATACCTCTGAGAATCTGTGTTGATTTTTACAACAATTATACCAATAGAGCCATGATGGAGAGGGTGGTTCTAAAATGTTTACTCTCGTGTTTGCCAAAGATGGAGATATCGTTTATAACTGCACAAACAAATCATACGGGTAGTTAATTTCCATTCTTTTGGTAGGCTTAAATAAATACAAAATTGGCGTTCGTTTTTTGAGTTTTGAAGTCAGTTGATTTCATGGACTGTTTGCGACATGTGGGCGTAGCCAGGAGGCTTGTCATCCCGGGGGCACGAGAGTGGCGTGGGGTCCAGGGCCCACCTAACCTAAGGGCCTCGGTAGGTCCTGGGACAAAGCCTCTGCAGGTGATTAGGATTGGTATTGATTCCCCCGCGACGAGAAACGCCCTGCAATTTGAGATACTAAAGTATATAAAACCCTTTAACTCCCCTGAATTGTTAATTGCACCCCCGAATGACCCTTGGTGCTGGGTACTTGTGGCTACGCCGTCAATGAATGCACACAACAAGATCAAATGACCCGGCGTTTCAATTCTTCCAAATTTCTTTTTAATTCACGAATTGGACAGAGCTCCAAACTAAGAAATAGCCCAAACCCTAATTGGAGGTGATTTTGGGGGAATTTCTTGTAAATAATTAATTTTCAGAGTGTTTATAACATTAATGTGAAAGTTTCAGATTAAGAATTCAAACCAAAAAATAGAAAAAATAAAAAAATACAAATAAAATCTCAGTTTGGAGTTTTCATAAAGACTAACTTAAAAATGATATAACTCCGCTTAAAAAAAGAGTACCATTGTTAAGCGGAAGATCTCTACTACAATAATCAATTACAAACTCAATTTTGATATCTTGCCTAATTGTGTCTGATTTCACATATACGGACAACTACTGCAAATTTGTCTTCATATTCATTACTACTTGATATCATGCCCACATTTGCCAATACGTCCACTGCCTGCTCTTGTACCAATCTCTGATTACCCAATTACATGTCATTATTCTACCAAATGCTTTCCTAAAATAATATCAAAGTCTTTCATTTGTACTAGCACTTTTTTTGACAATTTGGCCGGCCGTTTTACCCCGAGCTATCTGAGTTTCTGATGTTCAAGTGCGTTCCCAAGCTATTTCAGCCGGACCACAATAACTCCATTATTTTATAAGGTTGTTAAGGTTGCTAAAATAGGGGAGCCACTCCAACTCAGAAGTGGGGATGGAGAGGACCTATAATTTCTATTTCTATCTTTCTCTGTAAGTTTTTACCGTAAGTTTTTACCGTAAGTTTTTACCTATTTTCTCTCTCTTATATTTTGTCGTATTTATTTTCTCAATAGAATCTCATCTCAAAGAAACAGTGCTACAGGTATCCGCATTCTTGGGATATCAGTTATCGGACGATGTTCTTCGCCGTGTCGTCGATCATTGTACCTTCTCCAACGTGAGAAAGAACCCGGCGAGCAATCCGGATTTCTTCCTGAAAGACGTCCGTCCTGATTTATCGCCGTCACCATCGGCGGCATCGAACGGGTCGCCGGATGACAACGAAACTCCAACACTCGAACATGTCGAACAATGACAATCGTTTATGAGAAAAGGTAAAGTCGATGGACAATTATTTAAGGGGCTTGGAGAGATTCCTCGGAAAAAGAATATGAAACAAAACAATATTTCTTTGTCATGCTTGCCTATCCCATAAGTTAATTTAAATTCGATAAAGGTCGTTCCTGGGATAATTTGCTGGGTTGAACTAGAAGCCCAAAGTGTAACTTCTGAAAGTGGTTGTGTTAACAAATTCAAACTTTGAACTTTGAACAATTTGTTATAAAAACTAGCAATATGAACACTGCCGATTGAAAGCAAAGATACTGACCCAATATGGTTCAGCAAAATAATTTATGTTAGGTCTATCTATCTATCTATCTATCTATCTATCTATCTATCTATCTATCTATCTATCTATCTATCTATCTATCTATCTATCTAGCCTATTTCTCTCCACTGCAGAAGGAAGGCCTCTTCATCAATTTTCCATTAACCATATTTTATAATTGGCGTCTGCTGCCGTTGATGGGTAAAAATGGGTAAAAATGTAATATCACGTAATGAAGGTACGCGAAGGATTATGTTTTCGTCTTTCGCCTCGCTTTCGTTATGCGACATCATTTATTACCCCATCAACGACAGGGAGGCGCCAATTATAAATAAGGTCTAATTTATGCTATCTATTTTATATAGGGGAAACAGGCGATTGGAAGAACTACTTTACGGTGGCAGAAAATTCCATGTTTGATGAACGAATTCAAGAAAAATTGGACGGAACCGGATTGTTCTTCAAATATGAGTAGCACCCCTGACATTCCTCGGTCGACTTGAAAGCCACTTTAAATGTTCCCCGGCTTTATACTGGTCACAGGCAACTACACACACTTACAAATAGGTAGTTAAAATAACTCCTTTTCAGGGTCAATTATGACACTTTTTCTAATCGATTTTACTCTTTTTCTTGGATATTTGACACAAAAAGGGGTAAGAAATGACTGGGAAAGTGTGATATATAACCTTTTTTTCAGTCGGTGCATAGTTGATCCTGAAAAGGGGTCATTTTTAACTACCTATTTTTAAGTGTGCAGAAAGCAGTATTTCTTTTCGATAGAGCAAGAGAGCAGACGACGCCGAGAGCAGACGACGACACTGGACACGAAGTACCTATTTATTAACAATTCGTTTATCACCTAATCAAGGATACAATCGAGAAAATATCTCATTCCTAGGTACAACCCCCAAAAAGCCCCCCCCCCCCATCCCCAAAATCGTTATTTTTATTTTTTACGCATTTTTGGATAAGTCCACTTTGCCAAATTCATCCACTCCTGGTAAAAAAGTCCACATTTTGGAAAAAAGGTCTAACTTTGACAAATTTTGGAAAAAAGGTCAAATGTTGACAAAATTCGCCCCCAGAAAAAATATCCCGGTTACCAGCCTGCTCAAAACCGATGGAGTTGGAAAATCATGTAAAGTATTTTTTGACAGTTTTTCAGAAGTCGCTAGGTCACTCACAGAGCGGGTTTGACCTCGGATTTCTTTTTCGGCAAAGTTCGATTAGTTTCGGTAATCATCGGATGCTCAACTTTCAATGCAAGTACGTGAATGGCTTTAATGCTTTAATTGCACAAGCTTGCTGTTGGCTTGATCGTGTAGGTGTAACGCAATTGCTATGTTGATACAAACTTCCCTGAAGTATGGAGTTTTATCGTCGTAAGCATAGTCAAGAAGTTGCAGATTATCCGTGGTTTTCGCTATCTCCAACATGTCTTAATATATTTGACACCACTTTATTGCAGGAAACATTACCAAACACTATGACAAGTATGAATTATTTACCCTAAATTTAGAAGGTATTTTGCCTAAAACACACACACAACAATATATCACTTTTTTTCTCGGCCCAAATTACATCAAAAACTAAGATAATGGAAATTAAAACTATATTCAATAAGTAGTTTACCTTCATAGGTGGTTGGTTATCAAATTATTTTATGTTATGAACGATGACAAAATGCAAAATATTTATGATTTTCACAGCCCATTTAGCGGGGTCACGCTTGAAAATGCGGATGGGTGCAAATCGCGTGTACGACAATTTCCGCTATGCTTGACCTGCCGGCTGGCTGAAGTTAATAAACAGTTCAGGAACAAGCCCGATAATTTCAAATTAGTCACGTGTGTAGCTCCAGATTTTGCATTATACGCCTTGATTTTGAAGGGATTTTGTAGAAAGAGTTAGCCAATAATTATTAATACTTGACGCTATTCTTACCTTTATGATATAGATTCATGGTTATAATGATAATGAAAATGCAATTACTATAGCAGGTCCTCTTAAAATATTATGTTATTTTTCTCACGACATGGTTGCGACATGGTGTAAATGTTACAAATCGGTGATCAATCACAGGGTGTTTATTTGTTTGTTTGTTTTGTGTGTGTTTTTCTCTTTCTTTGTATTGCTATGTTGTATATGAGAAACACATAAACGCGTAAACTCGTAAACATTCAAGAAACTGGTGAAACTCGAAATTATAAACTCGAAACTTGAAACTCGAAATTATAAACTCGTTATTATAAACTCGAAACTCGATATTATAAACTCGAACCTCGAAACTAGAAATTTTAAACTCGAAACTCAAAACTCGAAACTCGAAACTCGAAACTCGAAACTCGAAATCATCTGGTTTCGAAACTAAACTCGAACTCGAAACTCGATATTATAAACTCGAAAATGAAATTCGAAACTCGAAGATAATTAGGGGAATATGGGGCAACTGGTCCGTGGTGCAAGTGGTCCGAAATGAAGGATTTTGTAATTGTATGGGCATACTGTTTTCTTTTTCCTTCTACAATCCAAAGCATTTGGAACTTTAGGGTATTTACACATGTGATATTCTCCAGATCTTTGAAGCCACCTCCTTGAGTGACTGATTGAAAATTCACAGATAGTATGGGCGATATATGAAGATGGGTTTAGATCATGTTTAATGTACTTTATATGATTGACAGATATGCAACAGTAAATACATAGATGCAGTACAGTCGTCTTAAGATGCTAGGTGCATATTGCATTTGATGGGTGCTATATTGTAGTGTGCTTAGGGACTTTCTGAAATATGACTTCAACCATACACTGAAAAATAAATTGGTGTCACAGCGACACCTTCTTGGAGTCAACTGTAAATGACACTTACAAAGGTGTTATTTTGACTCCAAAATTGATGTAATCGTCAATGATATGGGTTTGCACATAATTTACGGTGACACCGTTAAGTGTCCGACGGACACCTTTCAGTGATCATTTAGTGATTTACACCAAAATTGGTGTCAGATTAATTGAAATAACTCCAAGGGCGTCAATAGTTGGCGGGAAAGCTCACGGTTTTTAGAGGTGTCGAAGCAGCATGACACCAATTGGTGTAATTCTGACACCAATTGGTGTAATTCTGACACCAAATTGGGCGTCTATCAACATATCAACGCATGCGTTTTCTCGTCGCCATTTTGTCTGCATGTTACGAGCCGGTAAGACTGGTAAGTACCGATCTGCTCCATTTCCAGACATTTTTGATAATAATTATGATACAATTAGCGTAATGTAAGCCTGGTTCATGTTGTTTAATATTGCGCCAACTAACTGATGAAATAAATTACAATTTCATAGTCAGAGACTAGCATTTTGTTGGACTGTGTGTCAGTGCATGGACCTACTAGTACTATGTGTGTGTTCGTCATGCATGCATACGATGATATGTGCAACATTACATATAGCCCGATTCATCTGGCTCAGTGGTCGTCTTTTTCATACGGACGTCTTACATTACGCTAATTGTATCATAATTATTATCAAAAATGTCTGGGAATGGAGCAGATCAGTACTTACCAGTCTTACCGGCTCCTAAACATGTGCTATCTCAATATGACTCTTAAGAGAGTCAATATTACACCCCATTTGGGGTGTAATGACATTTTTCGAAAATGGTTCCTCAGGTAACCACCCTAGGTGTCAAATTCAATATGACACTTAAGAGAGTCAATATTACACCCCATTTGAGGTGTAATGGCATTTTTCGAAAATGGGCCCTCAGGTAACCACCCTAGGTGTCAAAATGAATATGACACCCAAAGGTGTCATATTTTACACCCATAATGGTGTCAATTTGACACCTTTAGGTGGCCAACTGAGGACCCATTTTTTGACACTTGTTTTAGTGTCAAAATGACACCAAATTATTTTTCAGTGTAGGCTGTAGTTGAAATGACCGTAAAATGGCGCACATTGCTAAGTTGAGACATTGGGTGTTTGGATTTGCGATCAATATTACCATTTAAAGAATGCTTCAACTTAAATCATTATCACGGGTATTCATTTGGTAGAGTTATTAGTTTATGAATTTGCAAATAACAAAGTACACCATTTCTTATTTTATCTAAAGACACCCGTCTACTTGTAGGACCCGAACGCCGTAATATTTGCGAATTCAAAGATACTCGCTGGCTACAGAAATATGGGTAATGGCTAAAAACAAAAATGAAGTTTTGCCTTTTTTCTGAAATGTATTGGAGTTATTGATTATTATGACAAATGGTGGTATGTTTTAAAACATTTTGGCGTAACATTTATTACGTCACAGGCGTGTTTGAATAATGTTTCATCTCGACAATGTGCTAAGTCATTTGTTGGGCAAGTGGTCCGAAGGGGTATGGGGCAACTGGTCCGTCTGCAAAAACTTAATCAAAATTGTAAAATTCATTTTGAAAATGAGTTGTTAGTGTCAATAAAACATGACTCGGTATTGAAATGTGAATAGAATATGAAATAATTCACATTCTTTCTAGTTCTTAGACATTTTTGGGCATTTCGGGTCTAATACCACTATTTTTGCTATTGAAGGATAACAATATGACATGAAATTGCTTTAGAATGGTTTAAACCTCGGTATTATGAATTACATCTTTATTATATTTTGAATGGTGTCTGTAAAGGTATTTGCAATGACAAAATATCATGATTTTTGTATTTTATCCACTGCTTTTTGTGTATATTAACCGTTGGGTCATCATTGTCATATTGACTAACTTCCCTTTAACATGAACAGTTGGCTAAATATCAAGATGGTTTATTATAAGTACTAAATGATGATTTTATGAAGTAAATAAAATCATTAAAGAAAGGGGGTATATATCGACAAATGTATGGGGCATCTGAATATCACAACCATGTAACCACTTAACTAGTTTCATACCGTTTTATCTAATAAATGTGCAGTCGAAAATTTCGCTTGCTTTGTACACCATTAATATACTGCTATTTACGCGTTAACCACGAAAACTGTTTAAAACATGGGTTTCATGAGACATGTATTCTTTAACACACCTCATTCATATCATATTCAGCAAATACAAATATAGTTTAAAACCCATACGATTAGCAAAACATCTTACCGTAACAACCATAATGGGATTGAAATACACGAATAATTGTAATGTTTCCCAAACTTTACTAAAATATCAGAAATATATTATTATTACATTATAACGTCTATGGTTCTTATTGTTTTTGTTTGGTTTTGAACTTCTGCCCTTTTCACGCGGCTATTGGTTTTGCCATATGCAAACATTTTTTTCTCAGAAACCTTTCCCAACTACTCAAGGTTTATCTCAACGAACCAATACTAGCCATGTGTGTACTTATTTCAATGCATCTTTCATGGAAATTCCAAATATGGTAATGAAATTCAATAATTTTGACAATTTTGATTTTTTGTTGCTGTGAAACTTGGGAATGTCGTCTGCAGATGACTGCCGTGTAAATGGCCCATTTGCTCGCTATGTACTTCATGGTTAATAAACGAGCCTGAAACGCCGGTCACCGCCTATATGAAACTTTGTATTGAAATTATACGTACATAAAATCTGCTTTAATACCGAAGACAACACGGGAACCATCGCAAAACCAGAAATTGCGAAAGTAGATTACGTCATGGATCTAGCGATGGCAGAGACACAAGGTTGGTCTCCGTGTCGTAAGTGTTACTAACACAAACCACTAAACACCTTGCTTATATAATTTTAGACGCCGTGACACTTTCCACGCGGCAGGCAGCTGCAGACGACATTCCAAAATTTCACAAAATGTTTCAAAAATGACAAAATTACTGTATTTCATTACCATATTTGGAATTACCATGAGAAAAATGCTCCAGACAACGTTTATGAATTCATCTTGTTGAAATTGAATAACACAGTATAAAAACAATTCCCGCGGAGCGCGAAAAAATTAGCTATTGTAAAAATAAAGGTTTAGGAAGCCATCTTGTGAAGCTTGAATAATCAGTGGAAATAAACTGGCACCAAAAGTGAGCTCCATAGCTAATAAATAGTGCTCATCTAATCCGAACTGACTCAAACTGGGACCCTCGCCCCACCTAACCGTTGTATTTACAAAAAGAAATTAATAACAAATATATAAAATAGTTTCAGGTGGTCTTCCCGGGCAAAGCCGTCAGGTGGAGGGGAGGGCGGGGAGGGGACAAAGTGACCCACTGCCCCCGGTAATATAACAGTGTTTTTGCTCACCCTATACAAAGGGTGAAATAACGTTCACAATTGTCACCCTACAAATCATTTCTCAAGAGTGAAAAATGTTGAAAATGCCCAGTGAAATAGCTGTATACGCTACTATTGTATTTGCTGCTGCTCCGTGATGTTAACGGAGTATGTAATTTGCTCAGCTTGGCATGTATCAGTTACGAGGCAGGAACACAATTTTCCCCGATGATTAACTAGGTGAAAGCTGGATAAATCCAGAATAGTTTAGGTCTCTCAATTCAGATGACGGATTCAATTGTATATACAATGGACCGACGGCACATTTTCTCTTGGCTAAAGTCCGACATACGCGGGCAAACTTCGATCATCTGCGCGCGCATCCCGCATGCTTGAAAACTCACCAAATGGAACTGACCAATCAGAGCCGTGAGGTCGAGCTTACACAAATTCAGAAAATCGCCCAAAGTATGACGTTATCACCATTCACCCCTAGGTGCCGCGCCATTTTGTCCCGAAGCAATGGTTATGACGTCATATTTTGGTCGATTATCTGAACCTTTGTATTGGATTTACGTGCAAAATATATGCCCTTGGCATCATACTTTCCCGGGTGTGTGGGTGCACTTTAAATGTTCTAAAATGGACGGATATATAACCAATTTGATAAAAAAACACGATCCACACACCTTAGAATTGCAAAAAAAAAGCATAAAACAAGTCCACTTTTTTGTGCCTTTGAACAGAGTGGCGGCCGGGAATATAACCCCGGTCCAATTAATGAAATTAGATATTAATACATTATTTGCAAACATTTTGTTAAATTAGCACGGTTGGTCTAGTGGATAGAACGTTGACATGGGGAGCGAAAGGTTGTGAGTTCGAGCCCCATTAGGAGCACTTTTGTTTTATATGCGGGGTCTTGCCGCTGGATTTGCTTAGGCTGCCGGCATCATCTGTATGCGTGCCCACACGAACACCACTGCTGGCGTTTACCGTATAAAGGACGCCATTTTTTGTGTTCGAAAATGTCAAACAAATTTACCGTTCTTTTAAAAATAAGGAGTATAATCACATTACAAACACATTTTGTGCGAGAGAAACACACACATTTGGCAAAACGGCACAATAAAAATCCGTTCGTCATAAATAAATGGATATGGTTATAAATAATAAAACTATCACAATTATAGTCGTGGATCTCTTTGGCGTGCATAGGTTGGCTATGTCGTTGGCAATCGGAAATCACGGGTTCGATTTTCGAATATTCCTTGTTTAATATCCTTTTATTTTTCTATTTTTTAAACTTGATGGTGGATTAATGTAACATCATTGTTATGTCAATTTTTATCAATTATAAAGGCCGCCCATGCGTTTATAGTTTTCTTTTTATTTATTTATCTATCATAAATGTATTGATTTATTTATACCCCCACCCCCTATTCATGTTCCAATATATGTGTACAGTGCCCTCCCATAAAAGGCCATTTCGGGAAAACAATAAACTTAGGTGATATCAAAATTGCATCATATTATTCCTAGAGTTCTGTGGCCAGGGCAACCTGGATTTCGCATTTCCCCCTTTATTATCCCACAAAAAACCCAGTATTCAATAGGATAAATATGATCAAATTAAGGGGGCTCCCTTTTGTTCTGACGAAGGGACCCATATGACCCTGTATAGCCCCATTCCTATTCTAATCAAAGAATCTTAGGAATAGGTTTTGAAAATTACTCCATAATCATGTTGAAAATGCATATGCACAAATTTATGAATCCATCAAAACACAGCATTAACCATCCACATATATTTTGGAAAAGTAGGTTATGTTGATACGTTTCCTAGCAACGTTTCACCAAAAAAACCACCATGAATTCAGTGGATGCATATTATGAAGAAATTGCAATAGGTGATCAATTATACTGTACGTCATACACTTAATATCACCGTCTGATCCTGGTCCAGGCCCGGGTTCCAAGGGTACAAAATTGCACGCATTATGCACACGGTTTTACAATAGCGGATAATTGATCACCTTAATGGCATCATATGAAGTGTTTCATAGGCCTATTGTTTAGATCTGGGTGAGTTCAGCAAATGTTCCCACTTTATATAACGTCTGATCCTCTTAATGACAAAATTAACTCTCGTTGAATTATTCAGTATGGCATACAGTTTAGAAATGGTGGCCTGATATTGTGGCAATTTTTGGATACACAGTTGATAGGGCTGGGTTCTATGTATGAAACGTTGAACCGTTACCATGGCAACCCAGAAACAATTTAACAGCATTTTAAAATTTACAGACATTTTTTAAAATCGATTTCCGTATGCATACAATATATCAGAACACTGTTTTCCACATAAACGTTACTCATAAGTATTTGATAATTCTACATTACACAGTTCCACATTCTTTTTATTTTTATTTTGGTTACCATCATGGCAGCCAAATATCACATTTTTGCTAATTTTACCAGAAATGAATGTGTTTAAGGTAAAGTAATGTAATTTTTGTAAATTTAGAATATAATCTTTAATTTTTACTATGTAACAAAAGATTTTCACCTAAGAATTTTTTTTTACCTTTTCACCCCAAATTTGGTCCAAAATTGGCCATTTCTAAAATTGTTAAAAAAAAGAAGCTTGAATTTTGTTCTTATCATGTCAGCATTTTAGTCACTCTTAAGCAAAATAGTTATGAAATAAAGTTTCAGATTTATAAACCTGACTACACGATTTGATTGACATATTCATACATCAATATCTTGACAAATATGAAGTTTTACAGTATATTAAACTGCTGAAATTGAGTATCAAAATTCTAATCGGATCATTGCATTGCCTTACGAGTATATTATCATGAACAAAATAACAAAGGTAAGCCGATGAAAGACAGTCGGAAGTCTGAACACTTTCTACGCGTCTATTTGTTTTACCATCATACAAAAAACAGATTTTGTACTGACCCAATACTAGGCATGTGTGTACTTATTTCAATGCATTTCTTATGGTGATTCCAAAAATGTTAATGAAATTCATTAATGTTGACATTTTTTAAAATTTTGTGAAATTTGGATTGTCGTCTGCAGACGCCTGCCGCATGGAAGGCGTTAATGAAGGTCATGTATGATCAAAATGGATACACCTTTGGTAGTTGGTTTATGGTTTTTTACCAGGTTCCATGGCAACTGAATTTATAAACACACCATTTCAACAATTCTCAAACGTGTGGAGTGAATGAAGAAGAAATAATTTACCCATATTAAATTTGTTACCTTAAATATTTTTAATTACATGTTGTATTGCATTTTTATTTTGGTGAACATGGCATATAATTCTGTGAAATGGATGGCTTTTCAAGTGGATCATTATAATAAAACAATATGTATAACTTGTAATTTTTTAATGTTACTAATAAAGTGAAACAAAATTGTTTTTGTACTTAGAAATAAATTTTCATCAAAAGTGGCATTCTGTGATGATTTGAAATATAAAAAATGCGCATTTCCAAAAACTATTCAAAGCTAAATATGGATTGCCTCTCATCAAGGTCAATGTCACTAAACCAGACAAGTATAAAACGTGGATTCAAGGGTAGGATGCATGTGGTGCCCTTTTTGTTCTGTCTCTAGTCTTAAAACATGCCATTGGTCAATTATTATTATATCATGATAGGTCTAATTTCAACCATGTGATAGTTTTTACTATCATTATGGCTGGACAAGAATTATGTGATATCATGATATAAAACAAATATTGAATGCCTTTTATTTGTGCAATAGTAACACTATATCATTCGGTCCAATTTGGATCATTACATTACACTCGGCTTCGCCTCGTGCAATGGAAAAATCCAAAAAAAAAAAAATCCAAAACCTTCATTCAATATTTGTATATTATTATTTATTATCTTTACCCAGGGTTGCCCGAATCAGCTGGCCGCTGTTCTTACTCGGGGCCCTTCACACCAATACATGCTTAAAAATAATGACTTAATATAAAATAAATGAGATATAATAATGACAATATGATTATGTATAGAGTATAAAACCCAATGGACAACACTCATAATCTATCACATAATGCATACAATAAAAACATATTAACATTATTTGATTACATATACACTTCATTAAAAATTAAACTGAAAGTCTAATTTATACTTCTGAAAGTAAAAATAATACTTTCAATAACATTTTATTATGGGGGCCTCCAAAGGTTTGAATATTTTGAAATCAAGGTTGCCGAATAAATCAGGCTTAAGGCTTGCTTTTCAACCATTTAAAATGTTGACCAAAATACTGACAGGACTCTTGATGTTTTCTTCAAGTATGACAATTATTATTTTTTATTATTTTATTATTAATAACAAGCATAAATGTACTTTATTTGATTATACTTGAAATCAAGTCCTTATTTTCTCCCCCACCACACACACACACACATTTGATACCACCAGTAGGGGAGAACGGGGTAAGATGAGCCATTTTTCACATTTTGCCCTATTGTGCAGATATTAAAAGACAGACCTTCAAACTTAGTGTTGCAAGTAAAACTTTAGAGTGTTGACTTACTTAGTATAACATAATAATTGAACCAATTGCTATTGTTTATTCATGGGAGATGCTTGAAAAAATTTGGTAAAGTGGCTCAACTTACCCCGGACCATGGGTAAGTTGAGCCACCAGTGTGGGTAAGTTGAGCCACCACAATAATCAATGGGACATTTGAAATCAGAAAATAAGTTTCAGACATTTTGGTTTATTCATGGTAAAAGTGAAATATAATCATAATTGTTAATACTTTGATCCAAACTGGAATTTTAAAAGACTTCCCCACAATTTTCGTACTAAATTTTGACAAATTTTATTTTATCATGGCTATTTCCTATGCTCAACTTACCCCGTGAAAAATGGCTCATCTTACCCCGCGACGGTCAACTTATGAAAAAATATCCCCCCTTCCCTACTGAAGCTTAATGACATTTTCAACATGTTACTAAATTTAAGTGCACATGTCACCCTTTTAGCACACAAAGTTGCACTAATACAATCTATGCACTTCTAAGAAAAAAACCACGTAAACCATTTTTTCAAAAATTTACTCAGATGTGTCCAAAATCAACTTTCTAGCTCAATTTTCTTACCATGTATGCACACAATGCAAGGTTGTCACCAGAGACGTTTGAGTGATGTCATCTAACAATAGAGGGCAGTGTAAAATTAGGAATGTCAATAGTTTCCCTAATACAGGGGGTGGCTCAACTTACCCAGTGGCTCAACTTACCCCGTTCTCCCCTACAGCGCGCGGGCCTACCTGTATTGTAAATTATGTCAATCCGATGTTTAGTCGCGCGCGATCTCACCGTGACTTTTACACGCCAACACAAACCACTCGAACCATAAGCCGCTGCGCGGCTCGACAATCGCTAGCGACTCGCTAGCAGCAGCGGTAGAGTAGAGTAGAGCTATCAGTCGGCTGCCTGTATGTGTAGAGCTATAGTCGCCGGACCGTGAACATTTCCCAAGGGTCGCGGTGGTTGTTGTTGGTAAGGTGAGGTGGAATGGGGTGTGGTGGGATGGGGGAAGGGAGGGTGAGGTAGTGAGGGGTAGGAGGGGGTAGGAGGGGGTAGGAGGGGGTAGGAGGGGGAAGGATGGAGGTGGGGGAGGATAGAGTCGCCTTGAACCAAGGCTATCCTTTGATTAGAGTCAGATCCTCAAAACATAATAATGTAAATATTGGATTCCTTTTTTCGGGCGATACAATGAAAATTGGTTTCCCCCCTGAAATAACATCTTACACGTCGAAGATGAGCAAATACAGTTTACAAAATGGTTTATTCCGTAAATGGCATACATTTGTAGGATATCCGATTTAGTTTTGACCTTGTTTTCCATCCTCCCCCACTCGCCACTCTTGTTTTCCATCCCCCGCCACTCCCCTGGATTTGTAGATATTCGATATTGATAAATTAGTGTCAAATTAGTCAATCGATAGACAGATAGAAATAAACAGATACACGCATCGGTATACAAATAGCTCACTGCACCCCTGCACATAGGTGCAAGGGCTAAAAGTAACAACATTTGGTGGGTATTTATGTTAACAATTACTTAGGGTCGTAGTTATAACAACAAACATATTTCCCCCTCGCATTTTCAATTTTCCTATGACACATTATAGGCAAAAGTATCGTTTTGTGACTGGATTAAAGAATAAACGTTAACCCGGAATTACCTATGTTTTGCTATTTAGCCTACATTACCTTTTACAATCGTTCTTTGTATGAAAAAGGAATCTCATTGGTCTTCCAGCTTATTTTGGAACTTTGCACCAGATGAAATTTGATCTTGATAAGTGACCTTTGACCTCATTGACATTATGAAGGTTCCCATGTTCATGTTGCATCTTTGTACCAAGTTAGGTTACTATTGGACTTTGTATGAAAAAGAAATGGAGAAAAAGACCCCACCCACCCCCTCCCACAGACACACCCCCACACCCCGACTGACACACGAGGGATGCAGGTCACTCCTACGGACGCAAATACCAGATGATATAAAACTACTCAGAGAAAAACCAACCAATACCGATAGCGTTCCAACACTAATTTAGTATTCAAATACTATAGCAACTAATTTGTATTCATATGATGCTACATTGATGCGCGTATTAGTCCAGTTTAGCTCTCCTCTTCATCAATAGAACACGTACATACAGGCTAATGTAAACTTTGTCTACATACCCGCTCGTTGTATTGAACACGATAGATTGGATATTAATGGAACACATACATATAGGCTTATGTAAACTTTGTCTTAATATCATCTCCTCGTTGTACCGGACATTTGGATTGGATATCAATGGAACACATACATCCTACAGGCTGGTGTAAACTTTGTCTAAATATCATCTTCTCGTTGTACCGGACAGTTTCGATTCGATATCAATGGAACACATACATCCTACAGGCTGATGTAAACTGTGTCTAAATATCATCCGCTCGTTGTACCGGACAGTTTGGATTCGATATCAATGGAACACACACATACAGGCTGATGTGAACTGTGCCTACATATCATCCGCTCGTTGTACCGGACAGTTTGGATTGGATATCATTGGAACACATACATACAGGCTTATGTAAACTTTGTCTAAATATCATCCGCTCGTTGTACTAGACACCATGGATTGGATAGGTATACTGATTGCTTTCTACTGGTCGATGATTTCGATGGTCATTGCACCCGGTGATTGTCAAGGTAAGAAAAAATAAACTACAAGTTGTAGAAATATAAGGAATCAAAGGGGGTTGCACCATGTAGATGTTTCTTGATAGAACTGTCTTATATTCACCATGTTTACTGTGCGAACAAAGTTTGAATGATTATGAAATTTTGATTAGAAAAGGGAATCTTGATTTAAAAAAAAAATCTTGATTATACAAAAATTGGGGTCACTGACTTTGTTTTAACAGCCTTTTCAGTACACCTGTGTTTAGCCATCCTGCCTGTTTGTATTTGTCGCTTTGTACCGCGTATAGAAATGCAACACATTTAGTAGCTTCTTAAATTTGTAAAATGCCCCTTTAGGCGACGACATATATGCCTGTTCTACTGCTAATGGACCTCTATCAGGTAAGGTCGGTCGGTCGGTCGTGGCCGTTTTTTTCTCCAAAAATTCGGGAAATGTGCCGAATCAGTAATTTGAGAGGGAGGAGGGGTCCAATTTTGTGTCCATTACTTTTCAGAAAAATGTAAAATTGCCTTTTTGTAATATACAACTGTTTCTGTAGGCAATGAGCATCTTTGAATTCGTAATATGTTTACTGCGTTTGTTTCCTGTAAAAAAATAAGAACTAGTTTTACTTTGTACTTTAAAAATATTAACTTGACTGAATTAATTATAGCTGTCTAATTTGTGCTGAATTACACATTTCAGACATTGTTAAAGCTAATCAAAAGTAATTTTGACATTCAAACTCAACACATTCGATTTTTAAAGAACAAAACGGGGTGGGTTTTGAGGGGGGGGGGGGGTGCGTGACTGGGGGCCCCGTAGTGCCACCACTATTTTAGCTCCAGGGGTGCTACGGTGGCTGCAGCACCCCTGCCCCACCAAGGTAAAAGGGCCTAACTAACAATTTCAAGTTTTTGAGTTATGAAGCAAAACGTGTTTTTCTTTTAGCCTCCAAATATGTTTAGGAGATCAAATTTGGTGATAACATATTTCACTTTGTCATTCCTTTATCTTATTTAATGAATCAATTATTTTTTGAAAAATGTTCGATTTTCGTTCAAAATGTGAGTTAAGCCCTTTTGCCTAAGTTCTTTGGTAAATAAATGCAAAGTGAAACTGGCATTGAAGGTGCGTTGTACATATTATAAATTCATTAAGAGATTGTATTAGTAATATTTTAATGAGAAAAATAGAAACCAGTGTTAACAAAGTATTTAGGTTAAGTTGTAATACTATTGAAAATAAATTGTGGACCACACTTAATTAAAATGGCTCAAAACATATATTTTGGGAATTTGCATCAAATTTCAATTAAATCTGATTATTTTCTTATATTCAAATAACTTTTTGTGGCTTTCTTCTTGGTATAGGCCTATATGCATTTAAGATAAGAATATGGAATAATTATAGATATGCTGAAACAAACAACTGCATTAAATACCATTGGGTTTCTTAGGGAAATATACTTTCTGACTCCACACTGCCCCCCCCCCTTATACAAAAAAAAATCGAAAATCAAAAAGTAAAAGTAAAAATTATAAATAATAATATCTTTTTAAATCAATTTTGAATATTATAATGTGCACCAGAATAATTAAAATGTGCATCTATACCATTTTTGTTTTGTTTTAGTACTTTTTCAATGCATTGAACCCAATTCCCAATAATCACATTGCATTATAATAAAACAGCAAACTTAAATAACCCTTACTTCTGTAATTTTTAAAACTAAAAATTGATAACAATTTGATTTATATGAAACAATACCTTTAAAAATAATTTTGTGTTGCATACTGCAATAAGGCCCTTTTGCTGTGGTTATTGTAATATACTTTTTAGAGCACAGTGTGCAGATCACTCATACAGAAACCTACCAGTTGATTGCCTACATCCTGTTCTTTCACTAATAATCCCTCTATTGAATTCAAGTGGTTGAATGTAATAAGGCCCTTTTACCGTGGTTGTTTAGTGAAATGCCGGATGTTAGGCCCTTTCGACATGTTAATATCTAGAAACTGGAACATATTTTGTTAATTTTTTTTGGTTTAATATATGTAGTTTGATGTATATAATCACATACGAGCCATAACTCAATTTTGAAAATGATGTCAGTTAGGCCCTTTTACCTCGGAGGAGCAGACCCGGGGTACTAAAGCAAAACAAAAAAGGAAAATAGAAAAATAGGAGGGAAAAGAGAAATAGAGGAGGCTGGGGAAAATAAAAGTTGTGGTCGGGAAGAAGAAAAGAGGAAATAGTCCGAGAGACTATTGTATACCAATTAAAATATTATTATGTATCCTAAATAGGTTCATAATTTCTCATCTAAAAGCCGTGAACGTTGCACGGACAATTAATAGATGATGACTTGAGACGGGTTATGGCCGAAAACTATATAGAATTGACCAATATATGAGGGGAAAGGCCCGAATCCAGGGCTTTTTCAGACTATTTCTACGTCCCCAACCGACCCCCGCCCGTCGTCCCCCGCCCGTCGTCCCCCGCCCGTCGTCCCCCGCCCGTCGTCCCCCGCCCGTCGTCCCCGCACGTCGTCCCCCGCTCGTGGGGGCACTACACTAAATCCTTGCGCGTTTGGTGTATGGTTCGGAGAAATAGTACCTATATCAATTTGATCATCGTCCCAGGGGAAGCAAATAGAAATAAATCTTGCTATTTTTTTATGAAAAAGATAGAATAGAACCTCAGCATTGCTAATATGGTCAAAAATCGTCGGAATCGAATACGCACGGGAGCCTAGGCTGCGGAAGGATACCGTGGCCGGAACCGGTGAGGAAGCGAAATTATCAGTTTAAAATGGTGAGGGCGCTGTTTAGGTGCCCGTAGCGGAAAAGTTGATCTAGATGGGTCAAGAAAAATCAAGTTTAAAATAAAATTCAACACATATCTGATACATGCATGCAAAATTAAAACGTCCATCATTGTTACGTGGGGTAAAAATACGGTCTTGAAAAAGGGCCGAAATGCATGTATTTCAATGGGGGACTTATTTAGTGGTGGGTGTGTCCCCTTCGAAGACGTATTTGTGGCCTGTTACGGTACTTTGTACTTGAAAAACTTTCATTTTCACTCTATTTTCGCAGTTTTTTTTATCAATACATGTCTAAAGATTACTACTATTAGAATAAAAGTTCAATACAGTATTTTAAATCAAATCTAAACACGATCATGCTAGCTTTGGCCACTAAACTGTTGACGAATCATCAAACGGTGCATTGTACTGTATGTATAACAATGGAGGCGCTCATGGTTACAGGTGATAGCCTGACGGATGAGCAGAATATACTGTCAAAACTACAGTATACCTACCAGAAATACTTTAGAAATGGCGAATGTTTTTTGGTTTGTGTTGGGCGTAAAAAGTTGTAGGAACAAGGATGGTTACCACCGGTGTCATCTGCGGTATCCTGGACACAGGGAGGTAATCACCACGCTTCCAAGAGCCGTGTACAGCTTACAGAACCGCAGACTTGACCTGACATGCCTGGTGAGAAACGCCATGCCGTGGAAGTTTCCCATAGAGTGTGTCGAGCAGACGTACATAGAAGGCGACCACTTAGTGTTAGAATCTTCGACAGACAACAAGAGGAGAATCACATGCCACAGTTTGAAGAATTGCAACGGGTGTTCACCTCATGTATCTTCACATGAATTAAAATATCACCTGAATTATCTCTCAAACAGTCCCTTTTAAACCCAAACAGTTCTTCTTAGAGCTACCATTACTGAAAACTAGAGAATAGTGAATTTGTGTCGGACTTTGTCTGTATGTAATATTATAATCAAATGTTTATCAAATGTTTAGTTAGTTTTCATTACATTATTCACGAAACATTTAATAATGCACACACTATAGTTCGCCAAAATCGATGTCAGTCCAGATGGTGCCGGACCAGATGGTGCCGGACCGGGTGATTTCTTGCTTTTATACACAATTTATAAACACAATTTATGAAAATCTGGGACATCATCATTTTTCAGAAAAATGCTCTTATTTGAGAACCACAGATCGCACAGAGGTATGCTTTGGCAGTTTATCTTAGAAATGTTATTTATGTTGCATGGCGCACTACGACGCGTCATGTGTTACGCGCCGACTGCATGGTTGCAGTACGCATAGAGATAAACAAACACGGCCCGTAAAAATAGTCTGAAAAAGCCCTGGATTTTACGCTTTTGCTCATATTTTGGTCAATTCTGTACGATTTTCGGCTATTTATAGCTTATAACCCGTCACAGGTCATCATCTAGTATCAGTGCAACGTTCGCGGCTTTTAGACGAAAAATGAGAAAGCATTTTTAGGATACATACACACCCCACCACAAACCCCTACATACACCCCTACATACAACATTGCGCAAATTATAGTAGGATTCAGCTAACAAAACCTATTTTCCTTACAAAATAGACCTGAAATGGCTTCAGAATGCATCTTAAATACAACATTTTCTGGGGCCCTTAAGCGGGTTCGGAACCCACACCGTAACGCACTGTACGCTCGCTGCGCTCGCACCACGTCCTAGGATATTTATCATTATCAGAGTATAAATTTCCTTGGTTGCATTTTAAACTCTGTTTAATATCTGTTAAGTGGTTAAATAAATATGATTTTAAACCGTTGACCGTTGGCAAGGAAGAATCGAAAAAACCCTGTTCTACGGGCCCAACCGACACATTTAAAAAAAAAATCGGTGAGAATAATTTTCACGTGCAAATGATTACCGACCCAAATATTTTTGTTTTTGTTGTCTAAATACGTCAAGATTTTTACAGGTTTATTTGATTTTTTACAGTCATTTTTAAGGGAGAAAAATATAAAATGAAGACTCGACCGACCTATCCTGAGAGGTCCGGTTGCCCGTTTAACACGGCGCCTTATAGCGTACGAACCTACTATCAGACACATTGACTCATTTGGCTTTTTGGCTTAGATAGCGGTTCACCAAAAGGTATTCTGAGTAAGTGTGGTGGTATAGTATTGGATGACATGACATAAGGGCGATTGAAACCAATTTGATGAGCCGCATTCAAGGCAAAATCAATTTTCACTGTACACGAAAGAATGCGTCAGATATTAACATTTTTATGTTTTGAGAATCTGACTGTAATCAAAGATAGGACAATGCTTGTTTAAACAATTCATGCACTCCATTTTTGAAAATGCCTATGAAATATTTATAGGCCTACATGCTACTTTAATATTATTTCCATATCATAACCTACTAGGCCTACACTATTTTAAATTCAAAGTGATGGCACCATGTCATCGCCTATAGGCACATTCCTAGAATTGTAATCAAATTTCAGGTTTTCAAGACTATAAAATCGGATGGTACCCATTATAATGTGAGACAGATTTAATTACAGTTCATAACAATAACGAGCATCATAATTATTTGGGAAAGGTTAAATATGAAAATATGAAAGAATCTCGATCTCATGAAAACGTACCTTTGATATATTAGGTGAAAAAAGGTGAATTTCACTTTCCCTTCAGTCAAGAGAAATGTTAAAGATCTTATTATGGTATCATTCCATAAAAAAAACCCAGGATCAATATTAAAGGCATATTACTTGAAATTTGACCAACTTTCAGATTTGCCAACCATCTAATTGGGTAATACCCCTTTATAAAAACCAGAGTCAAGATTAAAGGCATTTTCCTAGAATTCTGACAAAATTTCAGATATGCAGACAAAAAAAGAAGGGAAATACCCATTTAAAGTGACACTGAATTACCTAAGTCCAAAGATAAGTACTCAACACTACAGAACATCATATTTGGGACAAATAATGAGAAAAAAATGTCAAATATTTGAAAGAATTTTAAAGGTGAATTTAATTGAAAAGCACAAATCGAGCATTATCCCTTTAATTTGACAAATTTCAGTTCAGAAATTGTATAAGATTTTATTGTATATCATTCCATCAAAAAATAGAGTCAATGTTAAAAAGTTGAGTCGGATTTAGGGCCTATGTTATAAAAAAAAAATTACAGAAATATCAGCCGATTAGTGTTATACCAATTTGATATTATACCCATGATGCCTAGTTTTGAAAAATGCTTTTGCTTTTGCTCTCGTTGCCATGGTAACCGAGCAAAGCATCATGATATAATCAATAATTGATCTAAAATGACGCAGAAGCAAAACACATAATAATCCCAATTCGAGGAATGGTAATGGTTGATAGCGCAATATCAAGGCACTACTAACGTTTCATGACAGGTATCAATAGGCTATTCAGGTTCCAGAGGAACATCAATCAAAATGTAGATATTCATATTCTCTTATGATTATTATTACCTACAAAATAAAAGGTGTCATTTATTACCATGGTTTCTTACAAACAAGTGGCGTGGCGTGTAATGCACATATGACATTTCAAGTCCTGGTACTTTTTTTAATTTGATATTTGATATTTTTCAATTTGAGGTGGATGTTCCGATCACTTTTAGCCATTTTTCTGCCAATCAACATATTTTGATATTAGAAGAAACACCATATTTTTTCATTATATCTGTAGAATGTTTGGCGCATGCTATGTTCCATTTAGACGTTTTAGGCCAAATAGCAGCAAATTACTATGATTACTGCCAAAGGTGATTACCGGATTGCCACCCAGCCAGTTTGTGTACTACTCAACGGGCAAATTCCATGTCACTTTGTCGCTCTAAAATAAGAACCATAGCAGTTATTCAACTCAAACTTTGGATCGAATACGAAATTTTTAGGATGACCCCTCATGATAGAAAACATCAAGTTAAATATTGGGCCAGAAATCAGAACACCGACCTTTAAGATCTTCCCAGAGATTGTTCCTAAACAACTTGAATTTCTATTAACAAAACCGTATTGCAGTTGTTTCATGAGCTTCCAATATACATGGTAGCAGTAATGTATTTATCTTTTAAGCCTTTATTTAGCACTGGACTCCTGCCTAATAATAGCCCGAAACTGTTGAACCTTCGTATTAGACAGGGACGGATCAGGATTTCCAAAGGGAGGGGGTCAACATTTCGTAATGATAAGTAACATTTCGAGCGCGAAGCGCGAGTATTCGGGGGTCCAGGAGGCTTGATCCACTATGTAATGGGATTTATTTGGAATTTAGTCTACTAAAACATGTTTTTAGCTGCAATTTTAGTAATCATTTTGACATATCCATGTACTTTTGTTGTTGCTTAATGTTTTCGTATATGGTTACAAATACAAAGAAGGAAAAAAGCTTTTTGTTTTTGTTTATCATTTCGTCAAAAAATCTAGTCGAACTGAAGTTGTTGGCTAAAGGACGAGTTGCCGTGGGAAACCTTTTGAATTTAGTCCGTTGAGAACAATTTTGTATCTGTAATTTGTTTACTTCAACATGATCCCTGATTGTTGCGTCTCGGACCTTTTGTTTCTTTACTATTAAACAATCACTTCATTAAATCCTCAAAAGTTACACTTTCGTGCAGAATATATGAACTACTTTAGTTATAGGATCTTAGGTTAAGAGTTACTATTAATGTTGTATATTGGTAGGGGACGGGCTCCCAACTGGATCCACCACAAGGCCCTACCCTAGTCGTTGGTTTGCTTCGCTCACCTCATACCCGTGATTATTAAAATGACGTAGGTTTGTTGGTTTGCTTGTTTGTTTACACGGTCGGTCCGTACGGACACACACTTGGGTCCTGAAGGGACCAGACTCAAGCAAATTGCTCGGACCAAGCTTAAAAAGCCTATATAAGCATGATGGTAGAATTAAAAACAGCCACTCCCAACAAATAAAGTTAATAATTTTGCTGTCAGCCTTCAGACATGAGAAAATAATAGTCTTGATCCAATCTCATTTTACCACAATACTGAGACGAATATACCTGTATATTCGTCTCAGCCACAATAGGCTTAAGTCAATGTGATTACTGCCAGGATTGGATATCTCGATATCTATGAATAGCAGCTATGGATGGCAATAGTATAACCAAAACGCGTAAGATCATGCGTCTAACGTAGCACGTACATGTAGTACGTGCAAGGTTAGACGTCTTAGATATCATCTTATATGTCAATAATGAGCAAATACAGTTTATTCTGTAAATGGCATACATTCGTAGGATATCCAATATGGTTTTGTCCTTGTTTTTACCATCCTACCCTCCACTCTCATGGGTTTGTTTGATTGATACTTTTCTCCCAAATATTAAATCCAAAGTGTCAAATTATCAACGGAATAAAGTGAAACTGTTTTCTTAGGCGTCTTAGACGTTTTATCCCTGAAAGAAATGCGCTTGTTTAATTAACAAGCGCATTACTTTCAGGGAAAACAATGTTTATTCAACAAATACCAGTAGAAACACTGACAACAAAGGGAGTACCCCTCAGTACCATCATATAAAGAATGAAGTTATTATCAAACTGCGTGATAAAAGTGTACTGGTTTTTATCCAAATTGTCCAAAATCCAACGTCTCATGGATAGTACTGCTTAAGGGGGCATTGAGAGATTGCCGAGAAAATGAAAAAAGAGGAATTGCTTCAATAGAAATGTAGGCACCCTGAAGTGTAATGATTTATGAGAAAACGGTTGATTGAAGTTCGCTTAAAGCAAGTTATGTGGTGAGTGATGCTTATGATTTCGATGTGATCTACATCGAATTTACTAAATTGTGAAATTGTACATGACAGACGGCGAATAAGGGTAAACAGTTTCAGATGATATGGTAGTTAGTACAGGCTGTCCCAAAATGATTAGTACCCATCGATGCCCAAAGTTCAATATTTTTTTCATCAAAATCAATGAGATTAGGTCCGTTATGTGTTCATCATGTTTGTCATAGTGTACCCTTTCATTAGAATTTTAGATTATGAATATCGGATTTATTTAACTCAAGATACAATCCATTATGTAAGACATGGTGATTCCACCTTTTTGACAAAGTGCAAAAAATGTGTGAATTATTACACACTGAAACTAGTCAGATACAGACTGGACTAACTTTAAACTAGTCGACCAGGTTAGTCAAACCTGCTGGACTAGCTTAAACTAGTCAAGCAGGTTAGTCAAGCCTGCTGGATAGGTTATGGCCGACAACCTGACTAGCTTGATTTGTTCTGCTGGACTAGTCTATGGCTGGACTAGCTTGATAGACAAGCTGGCTTGACTAGCTTATTAGAGAAGCTGGCTTGACTAGCTTAAGGTTAGTTAAGCTGGCTGGACTAGCTTTAAGCTTGTCAAGGCACTGAGATAAAATACCAGTGGCGGCATGCAGATAAGACGTCATCGCCGGTCCGGTTTTGCTAGCCAATCCAGACGTAATTTGCCGTAGTTATTTCTTTGTGTGGCCATATTGTGTACATCATAGTGTTTGCCAACATCTTTAGACCAGTAGCGTAGCCAGTGGGGGGGGGGGGGGGGGGGGGGGGGGCGGTGGGGCGAGTCGCCCCCCCCCCCCGGACACCTAAAATGGGGACGGCGAAGCGGAAAAATGGGGACGAGAAGAAGGGGAGAAAAGAGAGAAAGAAGGGGGAAGGAGAGGGAGAAAGAGAAGAGAAAGGGGGAGGAGAGGGAGAAAGAGAAGGGAAAGGGGAAGGAGAGGGAGAAAGAGAATGGAAAGGGGAAAGAGAAGAGAAATGGGGACGAGAATTTGTTCATGTACTACATTTACTGTGCGATTTTTTTTTTGACTGTGCGAAATTTTTTGACCTCAGTGGCTTATAAATCATTTTCACATTAGAGAATGGATTTGGTGAAGTTAACTTATATAGAATCAAAGCTTGGGCTGCTCATGCGTGACGATCCATTTTTACTCTTCAAATTGAATCAAGATGAAGAATTATTAATGATTTGAACAATCGAATAATGCATCAACAGTTTAAAATAGAAAGGAATCAAAGATTTTAGCAGAAAAGAGATCAAGAGAAGGTTTATAATCATAGTGCCGTCACTGTCTATAAACAATTCTATTTACCGCAAATTCATACCACCAATGTACCAAATATGCCATTTTCAGATGGTTACAATCACTATTTATGGTTTTAATCAATTTGTTCCGGGGTAATAAAGCAGAACAAAAAAAGGAACATAGAAAGAGAGGAGGAAAAAGGAAAGGAAAGGAGAAAAAGAGGAGGCTGGGGAAAAAGAAAAGTTGGGGCGGAAAGAAGAAAAGAGGGACTTAGGAGGTAACATGTGCGGGAAATGCCTGAGAGACTATATTATACCAATTATATATCAAACACAACTTAAACGTCTGACAGTTCCATGGAAAGATCCGATTTTCTTCTCTTTTTATAGTAGGTTTAAAAGCCCGTAAAAGTCGCATTAGTTTTTGACGATATTCAAAAAGGCGTTGTTAGCATGGTTAGTGATAATCATGGAATTGGACTAGAAGCGCATCTAAATTATTTAGAATACACGACTAAGGCGTAGAATTAAAATTGAGTTGCTCATGACTCCTACATAACAAATGTTCATCAATGTTACATTATGGTTGTTATTGATACAAAGTCCTTACAAAATAGACCGGAAATGACCTCAGAATGCCTCGACTGTAATTTAGCAGGCCGCGGGCCCGGACTCCACGCCGAAAGACGCTTCGCTCGCTACGAGACGCTTTCCAGGATAGCGATCATAATAATGATACAAAAACTCTTCGCTCTTCCTCTCAAAATCTTCTTCGCATCCCGGCTACAGGAAACACAAACTATAACAGTAACAGAACTTTTGCGATCATAGTACTAAAGATTTAGAACAGTTTGAACCATCATATATTCGCTCAATGTCATCTCTTGGCCAATTTAAGAAGTGTCTCAAGACTCATATCTTGAATTCCAATATAGAGTATAATTGATTAGTGTATTGTTTTTGTAAACTATTGTGCAGGCCCTCTGTATTTTTGATATAAATGCAGTTTCTGTATGTCTCTCATATATTTTTGTCTTTTATATGTATTTGTACTTTTCTCTTTGTATAGCGATTTGAGAACTTGTTGTAAGGCGCTCTGTAATATCAATATATATCATTATAGGCATAATTTTGATCAAATTTCAGGTTTTCAAGACTATAAAATCGGATGATACCCATTATAATGAGAGACAGATTTACTTTCAGTTCGCATAATCGTGTATTTAATGTAATACCCATTTAATTTGATCACTTTCCCCTTATATTTGGAATCAGCACACCATTTCAGTCAATAACAATGTTTTAGATTTTATGGTATATTTCCATTAATAAAATAGGGTCAATATAAAAGGCATATTTGTTGAAATTTGACCAAATTTCAGATCTGCCAGCCACAAAATTTGGTAATACCCTTTAATGTGAGACTGCATTACTTTAGATCAACACTACAGAGAATTATATTTATGACAAATAATGAGAAAGAAATATGAAATATTGAAAGAATCCCATGAAAATGCATATTGGTGAATTTAATTGAAAAGCACAAATCGATTATTATCTCTTTAATTTGACAAATTGTCCCTTACATTTGGTAGATAAAATGATAAGATTTGGAATTTTCACAGCATTTTAGTACAGAAAAAAGTTTAAGATTTGGTGTTTCATCATTCCATCAATATTAAAGGCATTTTCCTAGAATTCTGACCAAATTTCAGATGTGCAGACCATAAAATGGGAAATGCCCCTTTAAAGTGACACTGAATTACTTTAGTTCTCAACATTACAGAGCATCATATGTGGGACAAATAATGAGAAAGAAATGTCAACTATTGAAAGAATTTAAAGGTGAATTTAATTGAAAAGCACAAATCGAGTATTATCCCTTTAATTTGACTAATTGTCCCTCGCATAATGGTGTATTCAATTATCATATCTGGAATCAGCACAACATTTCAGTTCAGAAAAATGTATATCATTCCATCAAAGAATAGAGTCAATATTAAAAGGGAGGTTAAGTCGGATTGAGGCCTATGATATAAAACAATTTTACACAAATATCAGCCGAGTTGTGTTATACCATGATGTCTAGTTTTGAAAAGCGCTTTTGGTTTCGCTCTCGTTGCCATGGTAACCGAGCAAGGCCTCACGATATAATCAATAATTGATCCAAAATGACGCAGAAGCAAAACACATAATGATCATAATTCGAGGAATGGTAAAAACAAGTAGTGTTCAACCAATATCAATATCAAGTCATTAACGTTTCATAACAGGTAACAATAGGCTATTCAGGTTCCAGAGGAACATCTATCAAAATGTAGATATACATATTCTCTTATGATTATTACCTACAAAATAAATTGTGTCATTTATTACCATGGTTTCTTACAAACAAGTCGTGGCGTGTCATGCACATATAGCATTTCAAGTTCTTATATTTTTTCAAATTTTATATTTAATACTTTTCAATTTGAGGTGGATGTTACGATCACTTTTAGCCATTTTTCTGCCCAAAGGTGGTTACCGGATTGCCACCCGGCCAGTTTGTGTACTACTTAATGGGCAAATTCCAAGTCACTTTGTCCTTCTGAAATAAGAACCATAGCAGTTATGCAACTCAAACTTTGGATCGAATACGACTATTTTAAGGATGACCCCTCATAATAGAAAACATCAAGTTAAAAATTGGTCCAGAAATCAGAACACCGACCTTTAACATCTTCCAAGAGATTGTTCCTAAACAATTTGAATTTCTATTAACAAAATATTTATCTTTTAAGCCTTTATTTAGCACTGGACTCCTGCCTAACAATAGCCCGAAACTGTTAAACCTTCGCATTAGACAGGGACGGATCAAGATTTCCAAAGGGGGTGGGGTCAACATTTCGTAATGATAAGTAACATTTCGAGCGCGAAGCGCGAGTATTCGGGGTCCAGGAGGCTTGATCCACTATGTAATGGGATTTATTTTGAATATAGTCTACTAAAACATGTTTTTAGCTCCAATTTTAGTAATCATTTTGACATATCCATGTACTTCTGTATGTTAATGTTTCGTATGTGGTTACAAATACAAAGAAGGAAAAAAGCTTTTTGTTTTTGTTTTTCTTGTTTAATTTTTTGTCAAAAATCTAGTCGAACTGAAGTTGTTGGCTAAAGGACGGGTTGCCGTGGGAAACCTTTTGAATTTAGTCCGTTGAGAACAATTTTTTATCTGTAATTTGTTTACTTCAACATGATAACTGATTGTTGCGTTTCGGACCTTTTGTTTCTTTACTATTAAACAATCACTTCATTAAATCCTCAAAAGTTATAATTGCGTTCAGAATATATGAACTACTTTAGTTATAGGATCTTAAGTTATGAGTTACTATTAATTTTGCGTATATATATATATTGGTAGGGGGCGGGCTCCCAACTGGATCCACCACTGGTAGAATAGGCCCTACCCTAGTCGTTGGTTTGCTTCGCTTACCTCATACCAGTGATTATCAAAATGACGTAGGTCAAAATGTGATTACTACCAGGATTTGATATCTCGATATCTATGAATAGCTATGGATGGCAATAGTATAACCAAAACGCGTAAGATCATGCGTCTAACGTAGCACGTACATGTAGTACGTGCAAGGTTAGACGTCTTAGATATCATTTTATATGTCAATAATGAGCAAATACAGTTTATTCTGTAAATGGCATACATTCGTAGGATATCCAATATGGCGTCCTTGTTTTTACCATCCTACCCTCCACTCTCATGGGTTTGTTTGATTGATACTTTCCCCCCAAATATTAAATCCAAAGTGTCAAAATTATCAACGGAATAAAGTGAAACTGTTTTCTTAGGCGTCTTAGACGTTTTGTCTCTGAAAGAAATGCGCTTGTTTAATAAACAAATAAACAAGCGCATTACTTTCAGGGAAAACAATGTTTATTCAACAAATACCAGTAGAAACACTGACAACAAAAGTACCCCTCCGTACCAACATATAAAGAATGATATTATTATCAAACTGCGTGAAAAATGTACTGATTTCTATCCGAATTGTCCAAAATCCAACGTCTCATGGATAGTACTGCTTAAGGGGACATTGAGAGATTGCCGAGAAAAATGAAATTTTGAAAAAAGAGGAATTGCTTCAATAGAAATGTAGGCACCCTGAAGTGTAATAATTTATGAGAAAACGGTTGATTGAAGTTCGGTTAAAGCAAGTTATGTGGTGAGTGATGTTTATGATTTCGATATGATCTACATCGAATTTACCAAATAGTGAAATTGTACATGATAGACGACGAATTAAGGTAGACAGTTTCAGATGGTATGGTAGTTAATACAGGCTGTCCCAAAATGATTAGTACCCATCGATGCCCAAAGTTCAATATTTTTTTCATCAAAATCAATGAGATTTGGTCCGTTATGTGTTCATCATCTTTGTCATAGTGTACCCTTTCATTAGAATTTTAGATTATGAATATCGGATTTATTTAACTCAAGATACAATCCATTATGTAAGACATGGTGATTCCACCTTTTTGACAAAGTGCAAAAAAATGTGTGGGTAATTACACACTGAAAACTTAAACTAGCCAGACACAGACTGGACTAACTTTAAACTAGTCGAGCAGGTTAGTCAAACCTGCTGGATAGGTTATGGCCGATTTGACTAGCTTAAGGTTAGTCCGGCTCAGCCTGACTAGCTTGATTTGTTCTGCTGGACTAGTCTATGGCTGGACTAGCTTGATAGACAAGGTGGCTTGACTAGCTTATTAGAAAAGCTGGCTTGACTAGCTTAAGGTTAGTCAAGCTGGCTGGACTAGCTTTAGGCTAGTCAAGGCACTGAGATAAAATATCAGTGGCGGCATGCAGATAAGACGTCATCGCCGGTCCGGTTTTGCTAGCCAATCCAGACGTAATTTGCCGTAGTTATTTCATTGTGTGGCCAAATTGTGTACATCATAGTGTTTGCCAACATCTGTAGACTATTTTATGCTACATTTGGTTTGGAATGACGACTCGGAGTAGGAAAAACTAACTATAAAGAACGACGGTAGCGCGGGCATCTCGAACGCTAACGGGTCAGCCATGGCTGACCAGTCCACTACAGCGAACGCTGTAGCCAGCAGCCCCACCAACAACATGATCAATACGAGTGAACAGACAGCAGAGCAATCACCCGTGGCGAAATCAAGTACTGCTACGCAACGTGAACAATTTGAGTCAGGCGGGATCTACTTTATGGTATGAGCTGGACTAACCTTACGTTAGTCAAGCAAAACCGAACTAACCTTACGTTAGTAAAGCTAGCTTGACTAACCTTACGTTAGTCTAAATGGACACCATCTGGACTAACTTAAAGCTAGTCGAGCAAATAGCCTAAACTAGTCCAGCTTAGGACGGACTAACATCAAGCTAGTCGAGCGACTAACGTACAGCGTGTTTTTACTGAAGAAAAAAAGCAGGCATATGACTGCTAACGGATTAAAATCTGTTGTCTTTTAATTCGTTAGCAGCAATATGCCTGCTTTTTTTCTTCAGTAAAAACACGCTGGTAAGCTAGTCAAAATGAGCACCATCTGGACTAGCTTTAAGTTAGTCAGGCTGACCAATTTAGGTTTTCAGTGCAGCTTCTTTCATTCTTTGAAAGAAACACACGTATTCTCATATTAAGTTCTTGTCTACTAATATAATCTTGTGTTTTTTCTGTTGTAGCTGTTATTAGTTATGGTTGTTCAAATCATTAATGATTCTTCACTTTAATTCAATTTGAAGGGTAAAAGAAGTTCGTCATACTTGAGTGACCCCATGCATTGTTTATTTGACAAGTGTTTAGGGACTTCTAAATAGCTAATGAAGTGGTATTATGTGAATTAGCAGTGGCTTATAATTCATTTTCACATTAGAGAATGGATTTGGTGAAGTTAATGACGTTTTAATCATCTCGTATGATTAAAACCAACTTTGCTTCAGGAAGTTGTAAACCACCCTTTTGTTGTCAAGTACTTGACTCTTAAAGATGCATGTTGATAGCTGAGTCGCGAGATTGTCTTTGTCCTCTATTGCATAATGAGTGCGCGTGGTTTGTGTGTCGTTGGCTGGTCCTATATATTCACAACGCTATTTTGTTTCAACGAATACAGAAGTCGGAAATTTGAGCTCTTCGGACATATTAATATTAACTTGTTTCAATGTTCTATGTAATTATTATAGCCAATAAACCGATTTGCAATATGTGCAATCACCGTTATTTGACATCGATTTCATTTTTATTTAAGATGTTCCGTTACACGTAGGATATAGAAAATAGACATACTCAGCACACAGAAAGCAATGCCCCCGCTAATTGAGGTTGAGGATCGCAGACGAGGAGATGAAGAGGAAGTAGGAGGAGATGTAAGTAGATGTAGTTTTAAAATGACGGCCAAAATAAAGTCATTGCCATTGAATAAATCGTGAAAATGTATGATTTTTTTTAATCGTAATATCTTAAAATTACACTAAAAATTAAATATCTCTTGAACGAAACATCGTATTGAATCCAATTAAACGTTGAAAGACTTATCCTATTGTCCGGCTTGGGATGACATTATAACATTGTTAAATCTTTAATTTGTTATAGTTCGTTTAACCAAAAATGTATATTTGACCCCTGAATGACCTTTCCTTTTCGTGATGACCTTTGACCTTCATTCACTTTGTACACACCTAATATTAACTTGTTTCAATGTTCTATGTAATTATTATAGCCAATAAACCGATTTGCAATCTGTGCAATCACCGTTATTTGACATCGATTTCATTTTTATTTAAGATGTTCCGTTACACGGGGGATATAGAAAATAGACATACAGCACACAGAAAGCAATGCCCCAGCAAATTGAGGTTGAGGATCGGAGACGAGGAGATGAAGAGGAAGTAGGAGGAGATGTAAGTAGATGTAGTTTTAAAATGACGGCCAAAATAAAGTCATTGCCATTGAATAAATCGTGAAAATTTATGAATTTTTTTTATCGTAATATCTTAAAATTACACTAAAAATTAAATATCTCTTGAACGAAACATCGTATTGAATCCAATTAAACGTTGAAAGACTTATCCTATTGTCCGGCTTGGGATGACATTACAACATTGTTAAATCTTTAATTTGTTATAGTTCGTTTAACCAAAAATGTATATTTGACCCCTGACGGAGTAAAGTGCATAGCAATACAATTATACAGTGAGTGAGTACGGTTAATAAATTAATAACAAAAATATTCACGGAAAACTCAAGTCCAGAATGTTTAACATCGATCTTCGACAGTCAGACGAAGGCGGATTTTGGCTATATGACGCAGTACTAGAATGACGGCGGTGTGATGATTGGTCGATGGTGCAGGATTCAAGTGAGCATTAGAACAATATCAACAGTCAGTTGACGGCGATCGTGTTGGTGAATTTTGGCTATATGAAGCAGCTAGCTGGTTGGCCATGATGGCGAGAAATTGAAGCGAACATTTGAACCATATCAACAGGGATCCATGTAGACGTCTGTGCCGTTTTATGGTTAATTCTAGCGGAGAAAATGCATAACATTGAGCCAGTTTGTTACGGCGAGGGAACATGGTATGGTGAATACAGTTATATAGGTGAGGATTATGTATGCTATTTTGTCACGTTCAAATTAGTGTGTAGTCATGCTTCAAGGGTCAGTTTGGGTTCGATTCTTTGGTGAATCCCAAATAATTCAGAATAGAAAAATTCCACTCCTCGTGTTCTACTTTTTTGAAGATTCTTGTTCTGGATAGGTAATATATCGCTCGCAAATTTCTATAACATTTGACAGTTTTGAAAATTGCGGTTTGTGCTAATTAATCATTCCTCTTCATACAACTTTAAAATATAATATATGGCGAATCAGTTAGGTCGCTTATAGTATACACTTTGCAGTTTATATTTGATGCTCAGGTAAATGGGTTCACTTTGTAGCTCTATATTTCTGACAATTGAGATCAATGGGGCAACAATTATGCTCCTCGTATGAATAGGATTTAAATCTACGTAAATACCAGTCGTTTCAAGTGCTAATTAACCATACCTCTTCATACAACTTAACATAATAATTGGCGATAAAATCAGTCAAGTCGCTGATAAACATTGTAGAATATACTTGATACTCAGTTAAATGGTTTCACTTTATAGCTCTATCTCAATGTCAATATTTCATATTAGTGGGGTAACACTGCTCCTCGTATTAAAAAAGGATTTAACTCTACGAAAACACTAGTCGTGTTGGAGTGCAGCCGAAGTACAATATGTTGACCTCGGACTCTATTTAATTCAATGCGGTAATCTGGGTTTTGTGTTTGGGCACATCCATACTTCCAGTACGCGTGCACAGCTGTTTGTATGTGTTACGTAATGCCTTGCTCTCCATTTACACGCTTCATTCATTCAATTTATAATAACTCTTGATCTCATACAATACGCGGTTCTTTATCGTATTCGTATTGTTGTCCAACATCAATATCTGTTTATTGGCCATGGTATCGCTACTGATAATAAAGTTTTGTGACGATTGTATACAACAGTTACTATACACTTGTATATGGTCATGTGTTTTAAGCTCGCCTCCTTTCCCGTTACACACGGATTTTGGCTTTCACGACATGATTTTAACTTTACACATTTATATTTGCTTGTATACCCCCCTGAGGTAGTAAAAGTATATATTTTCTGAAGGGAAATTTCATGAGGAAACCAAATATACCATTAAAATTATAGTACGACTAAGAACTAAAATGGTATGATCGGAAATGTTCGGAAAAATATCAGAGTTTTTAATTTTTAATTCGAGATCCATATATTTTTTATACCTACCCCTATCATTATTTACTTTACATATTTGAATTCCTCATGAAATTACCCATTAGATGATATATAATTGTTAAAGTTACTACGTCGGTATGGTAATTATACCGGCTAGTGAATATCTCCAATTTTTATTTTATATATTTTTAGAATTTTCAAAAATATTTGTTTAAGGATGAACCCTTCCCTGATATAAACTGCATTTCTGAATTCCTCTAGTTACAAGCTTTCCAAAAATGTATACTTTTGCTATCATAGGTTGAAAACTTTTTCTGTTATTGTCATTTTTATAAATCCGGTAAATTGAGGCTGATTATTCATGTTTACTGTGTAGCGAATAGGAAGAAAGCTGATGTTCATTGTCTTATCCATAATTAATTAGTTGTTACAAATAGTTGACAAGTCTGTTGAACCACATACTTAAAGACTACTAATTATCCTTTAAAATGGGACCAGAATGGTGTTTGTAACATTAGGAGATGACTAGTTATTGTAAAAAGAACAAAACATGGGATTATCCCCATTGAGTTTGTACAGGCGGCACCCCTTCCAGAAACACCCCTTCCAGCACCACCCCTGGTCCCCAAACATCAAACAGCTGTATCTCCCATTCTGTATTAGCTATACCAATGCCATTTTGCAGGCAGATAGCTTGTTATTAGGGCTTTAAAATGATACCAAATTTGTTGAGATAGCTTTTGTGGTTTTAAAAATATTTGAGGAAAATTACAACATGAAACTAAAAAATGTAACGGCACCACCCTATTGGGAGGCGAGTTCATAACGCGTGACCATATGTATGTACATGTATGTATACGCACCCCCACGCGTTTGATCCTGGTATTGGGAATCGATACGTTAATTGTTTTGTTTATTTTATTTTATTTTTTCTAATGCGGCAACTACTTTCCCATATTGTTGAATCGGTTATCGATGGATACATTCATTTAATAGCTTGACACTAGATAATCATCTGTAGAGGCTAAATGTCTCGTAGTATGTTTATAAAAGGAACACAACCGATGCGATACGGTATATATACCCCGGTATATACTCACTTAAGTTTCAGATGAGTGGGCATTGATCTGTTATAGTAATTTCAAACTCTCTATCTCGGAAAATAATTACAGAATATAGGCCTACTCCCGGGGCCTACGCTTTAATATCTATATTGCTTGTATTTTATTTCCAATTTATCTTCTCCGGTGTGATTTGTGTTTGCTACTGTCATCAAAAATTACGGTTATGTGAAAAACATTTGCCGGAATGAGCTGGTAAATGGTTACGTGTAGGTCGGATTTTCGGCCGGGTATATTTATATTGAGGGCGCTTGTGAGTGTACTAAATCTGCTGCGATGTGTATGCTTATGCGGTTGGTTACAATTTTGTTTGGGATCAAATCTGTGCGGTCCATGCTTGTGATTAAATGATACGGTTTAATGTATGTTGGTCAGTTTTTCTGTTTTGGCGTCGATTGTGTCGACTGAGATTAAGTTCGAGTTTGTGCTTATGCGGTTTTACACGCGTAGCGCGTAGGCGCAAGGCATATGTGTACGATATTGAATTTGTAATTTGTTTGTGATTTCGCTTGTGTTCTTTTAGTCGTCGTTTGATTATGTTTCCGTGTGAGTATAGGCGCTATGTTCGCGAATATATGGTGGCGATTGGAGGCGAATATATGGCGGCGAGTGGAGGCGTGATTAATTTCATAAACAATTATGGTTTATGTCATGACTGTCGTTAGTTTGCAATTATGATTGCGGTGGAACGGTTTCCGGTGGTAAATTGAGGAGTTTTCGCAGAAGGTCGTTATGGTTTATGTTCATGGTTTTGGATTGTTTGTGTTTTTGGCTGCGACTTGGTGCTCCCACTGTCTATTAGGTGTTTGTGTGGTCTCAAAGTGTTTGTCTACTCTGCGAAACAACCCCCCCCTCACCCCCGGATAATTGCGGGTGCCAGGGGGAACTAGTTGGTGTTCTACTTGCGATGGATCCAACGTTAATGTCATATTGTTCATGCATGATAGCAGATAGGTAATCCGCGAGGCATCGTGGTTGTTTCCTTGTTGTCAATCGGCGTCCTTGTTTAACAATAAGGCGTTCGCTATGCGTTGACAATTCTGTCTATGTTGGTATCAAAGTTATATATAAAACATCTATCTATCTATCCGGGTGCACGTAAGCTTGTGCCTAATTTCCAAGATAATAAACAATTATCTTACGGACTATTGACTATAGTAAGAAATCTTATAAAAAGACTCTTACAAGAAATATCACCATTCAAGGTCGCATAAGATCTGTACGCAAGGCTTCGGCATCAATTATTCCGTTTGCCCAATTCCATGTGCTTATCGCACATGGAAATTTGCTGGCTTTTAACAGATAAGCCAACATCGTCACAGGCGCATCTTCAGATTCCATGTTGTTGCGCTCTAGTTAGGCCTATTGCCTGAATAGAACATATTTGCTGTTATGGGTAACAGCGTGTGACACTCAGTTTATATACAAGTCTAATAATATTTTGTAACAATACATTATGTTAATTATGGCCATGTGTTTTGAACTCGCCACCCTTCCCGTTGCATGTCCAGATTTTTACATTTTACACCATCTGAGATTCGAATTAGCATATCGCAATAACTACTTGTTCTACCCCATAAAAAGTATATATTTTCTGAACGGTAATCTCACAAGGAATCTAAATATGCGATTGGAATTTGCATACGACCTAATGGTAACATGTTGTGATTAAGAATGTTAAAAAAATATCGATTCTTTTCATATTTTGATTAAAGCTCAATATTTTTTTTATTCCTATCCCAATCATCATTTTACTGTGCATATTAGTTCCTCATGCAATTTACCCATCAGAACATAATGGTTGTCAAGGGTAACTTGTTGAAATATACTATATCGGGAAGTAAATGAGCACAAACGTTTACATTTCAAATTTATTAGAGTTTACATATATATTTTTTTGGCTATTCACCCTATCCTATTTTAAGCAAGATTTCTGAATTCCCTTATTCGAGAGCTTTCCAAAAATGTATAATTTTGCTATAATCGGTTGAATAATTTTGTTGTTTTAGTCATGTATGTAAAACCGATGAATTAGGGCAAGTTTACTGTGTAGTGAATAGGGAAAAAGCCAAAGACAATGCAATCGATTCGTGATTACAACTGTTACGTAAGAGTTGACACGTTTGTTGAAACAGAAACTTATAGAATATAAAACAATCGATAAAATGAGAGCAAAATCATGGTTGTACCATACAGAAATGAGGAGTTATTGTAATTTGAACGTAGAATTGGGAACATTTTCTATATTCCCCATAGAGATTGTACACGACGCCACCGCCACCGCCGCCACCGCCACCGCCGCCACCCCTGACTTTCGAAGTATAATCAATGATATCTCAGCCAAACAGTTATAGAAATACCTGATTTATTCACACGGTGTAGCTAGATAAATAAGCTTTCAAATGACACCTAAACCATAGCTCTACCACATATAGTTGTTGAGTTAATAGAGAGAGATGGATGATTCGTCACCAAAAATGCAACGCCGCCACCCTTTTTGGGTGGTCAGTTCAAAACACATGGCCTTATATGCGAGTATAAAGGACTTCTCATCTGGTGGTATACAAAATAAATGAGATTCGTTGTGACATGCAGCGTGAATTGCAATAGCGTTGTGTATTATATCTTCCTTTACAACTATCTGACAAGCAACTTATATAATCAAAGCTTGGGGCTGCTCATGCGTGGCGATCCATTTTTACTCTTCAAATTGAATCAAGATGAAGAATTATTCATGATTTGAACAATCGAATAATACATCAACAGTTTAAAATAGAAAGGAATCAAAAATTTAGCAGAAAAAAGATCAAGAGAATGTGCCGTCACTGTCTATAAACAATTCTATTTACCGCAAATTCATACCACCAATGTACCAAATATGCCATTTTCAGATGGTTACAATCACTATTTATGGTTTTAATCAATTTGTTGGAAAATCCGTGAACACAGCGGCGGATCCAGGGGTTCTGCGGTGGCTGCAACACTCCGGGGGTAATAAAGCAAAACAAAAAAGGAATATAGAAAGAGAGGAGGAAAAAGGAAAGGAAAGGAGAAAAAGAGGAGGCTGGGGAAAAAGAAAAGTTGGGACGGAAAGAAGAAAAGAGGGACTGAGGAGGTAACATGTGCGGGAAAAGCCTGAGAGACTATATTATATTGTGAGATAGGCTTTTACGACGGGTATTTATAATATAAGTTAAAAGTTTTAACGGGTTCGCCGTTGGACGAGTTTTAATCTGTCAAGCTTTCGTCAGGATTAGCTCTGACTTCTTCAGGACCAAATTATTATATTAAACAAAACATAGAGATTCTCTTGTTATCATCATTTGGGCTGCCTCTTGCCCGATGATTTGAGAGTAGGTGCCCTTTCCTACTTGTGAAAGAATTGGTGGCTCTGAAAAGAGCCGTTCAGATGGATTGCCGCTTCCACTGAACACGTAGGTTGCCACTGGCCTAGACTATATTATACCAATTATATATCAAACACAACTTAAACGTCTGAAAGTTCCATGGAAAGATCCGATTTTTCTCTTTTTATAGTAGGTTTAAAAGCCCGTAAAAGTCAAACTTTTGACGATAATCAAAAAGGCATTGTTAGCATGGTTAGTGATAATCATGGAATTGGACTAGAAGCGCATCTAAATTATTCAGAATACACGACTAAGGCGTAGAATTAAAATTGAGTTGCTCATGACTCCTAAATAACAAATGTTCATCAATGTTACATTATGGTTGTTATTGATACAAAGTCCTTACAAAATAGACCGGAAATGACCTCAGAATGCCTCGACTGTAATTTAGCAGGCCGCGGGCCCGGACTCCACGCCGAAAGACGCTTCGCTCGCTACGAGACGCTCTCCAGGATAGCGATCATAATAATGATACAAAAACTCTTCGCTCTTCCTCCTAAAATCTTCTCCGCATCCCGGCTACAGGAAACACAAACTATAACAGTAACAGAACCTTTGCGATCATAGTACTAAAGATTTAGAACAGTTTGAACCATCAAATATTCGCTCAATGTCATCTCTTGGCCAATTTAAGAAGTGTCTCAAGACTCATATCTTAAAGTCCAATATAGTGTATAATTGATTAGTATATTGTTTTTGTAAACTATTGTGCAGGCCCTCTGTATTTTTGATATATATAAATGCAGTTTCTGTATGTCTCTCATTATATTTTATGTATTTGTACTTTTCTCTTTGTATAGTGCTTTGAGACCTTGTTGTAAGGCGCTCTATAAGTATTTTGTATTATTATTTTGTAATATCAATACATTAAATCATTTTAGGCATATTCCTAGAATTTTGATCAAATGTCAGGTTTTCAAGACTATAAAATCGGAACCCATTATAATGTGAGACAGATTTACTTACAGTTCGCATAATCGTGTATTACCCATTTAATTTGATCACTTTCCCCTCAGATTTGGAATCAGCACACCATTTCAGTCAATAACAATGTTTTCGATTTTATGGTATTATTCCATCAATAAAATAGGGTCAATATTAACATGATTAAAGGCATATTTGTGGTCAAATTTCAGGTCTGCCAGCCACAAAATTTGGTAATACCCCTTTAATGTGAGACTGCATTACTTTAGATCAATTCTCAGCCCTACAGATAATTATATTTATGACAAATAATGAGAAAGAAATCTCTTTAATTTGACAAATTTTCCCTTACATTTGGTATATAATATGATCAGATTTGGAATTTTCACAGCATTTTAGTTCAGAAAAAAGTTTAAGATTTGGTGTTTTATCATTCCATCAATATTAAAGGCATTTCCTAGAATTCTGACCAAATTTCAGATGTGCAGACCATAAAATGGGAAATGCCCCTTTAAAGTGACACTGAATTACTTTAGTTCTCAACATTACAGAGCATCATATTTGGGACAAATAATGAGAAAGAAATGTCAACTATTGAAAGAATTTAAAGGTGAATTTAATTGAAAAGCACAAATCGAGTATATCCCTTAATTTTTACTAATTAAATTGTCCCTCGCGTATGGTGTATACAATTATCATATCTGGAATCAGCACAAAATTTCAGTTCAGAAAAATGTATATCATTCCATCAAAGAATAGAGTTAATATTAAAAGGGAGGTTGAGTCGGATTTAGGGCCTATGATATGAAACAGTTTTACACAAATATCAGTCGATTTGTGTTATACCATGATGCCTAGTTTTGAAAAGCGCTTTTGGTTTCACTCTCGTTGCTATGGTATCCGAGCAAGGCCTCACGATATAATCAATAATTGATCCAAAATGACGCAGAAGCAAAAAATAAATAAATCATAATTCGCGGAAGGGTAAAAACAAGGTGTTCAACCAATATCAATATCAAGTCATTAACGTTTCATAACAGGTAACAATAGGCTATCCAGGTTCCAGAGGAACATCAATCAAAATGTAGATATTCATATTCTCTTATGATTATTACCTACAAAATAAATTGTGTCATTTATTACCATGGTTTCTTACAAACAAGTCGTGGCGTGTCGTGCACATATAACAATTAAAGTCCTTGTACTTTTTATATTTTATATTTTATGCTTTTCAATTTGAGGTGGATGTTCCGATCACTTTTAGCTATTTTTCTGCTCATCAACATATTTTGATATTAGAAGAAACTCCATATTTTTCATTATTTCTGTAGAATATTTGGCGCATGCTATGTTCCATTTAGACGTTTTAGGCCAAATAGCAGCAAATTACTATGATTACTGCCAAAGGTGGTTACCGGATTGCCACCCGGCCAGTTTGTGTACTACTTAATGGGCAAATTCCATGTCACTTTGTCCTTCTAAAATAGAACCATAGCAGTTGTGCAACTCAAAGTTTGGATCGAATTCGCCTATTTTAAGGATGAACCCTCATAAAAGAAAACATCAAGTTGAATATTGGGTCAGATATCAGAACAAAGACCTTTAGGATCTTCCAAGAGATTGTTCCTAAACAACTTGAATTTCTATTAACAAAACCGTATTGCAGTTGTTTCGTGGGCTTCCAGTATACATGGTAGCAGTAAATTATTTATCTTTTAAGCCTTTATTTAGCACTGGACTCCTGCCTAATAATAGCCCGAAACTGTTGAACCTGCGAAGCGCAAGTATTCGGGGTCCAGGAGGCTTGATCCACTATGTAATGGGATTTATTTTGAATTTAGTATACTAAAACATGTTTTTAGCCCCAATTTTAGTAATCATTTTGACATATCAATGTACCTTTATTGGTTAATGTTTTCGTATGTGGTAACAAATGCAAAGAAAGAAAAAAGCTTTTTGTTTTTCTTGTTTAAATAGAATCAAAGCTTGGGGCTGCTCATGCGTGACGCTCCATTTTTGCTCTTCAAATTGAATCTAGATGAAGAATTATGAATGATTTGAACAAACATATAATACATCAGCAGTTTAAAATAGAAAGGAATCAAAGATTTTAGCAGACAAGAGATTAAGAGAATATATTAGTTTCTTTCGAACAAGCTGTTTACACACACATTTTTTACACTTTGCAAAAAAAAGGTGAAATCACCATTTTTTTACAATGGAGTGTAACTTCAGTTAAATAAGTCCGATATTCATGAACTTAAATTCTAATAAAAAGTTACAATATATCAAATATGGCGGAAAAACAACGGATCTCATCTCATTAATTTTTATGAACATTTTTTTTATTGAACTTTGGGCATCGATGAATACTAATCATTTTGGGACAGCCGGTATACGTGTACGACGTCGACGTAGGTGCCAAAAAAACCATTACTAATTTAACACTACAATAAAAAAGGGGAATCATTAAATTGTTGGCCATTCAAATAGGGCACAAACAGAATTTGCCAAGGTATCCTTGAACTAAATTCCAAAGGAAAAGGCAGCCCCCTTGTCAATCGCCGAACGAAGCGCGGCGTAGGGCAGACCTGTCGAGCGCCGAGTAAAGCGAGGCGTCTCTTTGCAAATCTTACTATAAATCTGGCAATGGTGTTAATGCTTTTTATAAAGCATATTCCAGTAACATTGGTTAACAATTCAACAATTAGCACCAAAAACAGCAAAAAGGAGGCCTAGGGGTTATATTGTTATAGTGATTTGACATAAGTACCGTTTTGTGGGGGAATGCAAATAAATATATGCCACACGGGAAATGGTTTAGGATAGTCCTTGATTATAATAATTATAGTGTTGTGGTATTATACGTCGTAAGTACCGTTTGTGGGGGTTAATACAGCATCCAGGTGTTTATACAGTGTTTGTGTGGAAGGGGGGGGGGGGGGGGGGTTGTAGGTGGTTAATGTGGTTTAAGAGGTAGGAGGTTAATAAAGTAATGTGGCATAACTATACATTTATAAATAATAGGTATAACGCCTGGGAGGGCCATGAGGAAATTAAACATGATGTGGTTTCTTAATAGATTAAAACTACGGACATGATGGGTTTGCTTCAAAAATAGTAGAACCCGCAGATTTTTGCCGAATTTTGGCGCGTTAAGTCGGCAAGGAAGTAAGCGTACCTCCTATCAGGCGCCGCGATTTATAATTATATTCCACCGGAGTTATTTACAACTTAAGTTGCAACTCATGAATCTTTCCTCTTATCAAGCCGGACCCGAGCGTAGCGAAGGTATCCCGCTAGTAACTATAACTCTACTGTCTGATTGCAAGTAGCGAGCAAATAGTGTCACCAGCGTAACACATAATTAGCTCGGCCTTAGGCCAAGAAAAAATGTGTTTGTTTGTCCACGTCCAACCGACCGTGTACCTTGGTGCCGACCGTATTATTTTTTATTTTCTATTATTTTTTAAAACAACTTTTTGAGCAATTTAAATGGCCAAACGGACCGTTTTATTCCTGCTTTCGTACGCTATCGTAAATCTGGTCTTTATAAACACCATCCCCAATGCGCAGTCCCTTGTAACATGATGTTTATTGCATGAACTTGGCACCCGCGGGGACTATTATAAGGACTAAATGAAAATGTAATCGCGCATGCAATTGATGTCTTTTTTATACTAAAAACGCAGTGTGAGAAAATATGAAAACTCTAGATGGTTCATATTTGCTCCCAAAATGTTGCTCAACGGAATGACTATTAATTTCAACATAGTATAAGACAATTTGTGGGGTGGTTAGTTTGGGAAAAAATAGGTTTAGGAATACTTTCACGTATATATTTCTAACAGAACTTCAACACTACGTTGTTTAACTTTCTGCAAATGTTCAATCATGATACATGGCGGCGACAAGCTCGGTACAAAACACTCTTTGACCGAGTTTGCAGTGTTGCAACCAGTACTACAATATTGCAACTTTATGCAGACAATCTGTCCGAGCAGGATATCAATTCTAACAAACTCTTGAAAACGAGTTCAATACTATCAAAGTGATGTGTTTGGACGACTTTAATTCACAGTATTCATGCCGAATTTATATTCATCCCAAATACAATATCCGTAAAATAAAAATAAATAAAAAAATATCCGACCTACCGACCCTACCTTTTTCGGACCCTCTATGGACAAACAAACAAAACAATTGTTGGCCTTATTTTATTGACAATAACGGTTAAAGATAGCACTTGATTGATATCGATGACGTCTCCCAGTAAAAAATCATGACATCATTATCAACGAATCAGCAAGCAAAACATAACACGATTTCATTTTGCGGAAAGGCGTTTATTAGACTATTTTTACAGATGGCGCTCACACTTTTCTTAAGGTGCTTACACACACCACCACAACGCTTGATGAAAGGCTACATTATGCACTGGATATTTTTGCCTCTTCCAAACATCCCCTGGCGGCACATCGTGTTGCTAATACCGATGACTAATTAGGACAAATAAAGGGAAGGACAACCAAACAGAGCTGTTTGGACGCTGTTTGAAACTATCACACTAAATTTACTAGATCAATCGTAATACGCGAACAGAAAGTATATGAATAATTTAGTCCACATGCCCATAAAATAAAACCGAAATTTACAATCAATCATTAGTCGATTTGACATTTCGCTATCCCCGTTTTAATCAACTAATCATAGCGAATTAACAAGGTAGCACGCAGTTGATATTCAGCCGAATTTGCGTTACCTATATAGTAGACGGCCTTGCTCTAATTGCTACGTAAATTACTAGCAATTTAATTTTGGAGATTAATATCGGAATTTTAAACTAGTGAGGTATAAAATATCCACATAAATTAACACGATCGTCCCACTTAAATAAAAAACAAGTCGCAAGCGACAAATATTACTTAAGTATATCTTATCGTAGAGAACAATTATGAAATATTATCGTCAGTAACTACGTCACTCCCGGGGTCAAACAATAATTTAAATAATGAAGTCGGTCTGCGATTAAAAAGACGCCACTATTATTGCATTTCAAACAGTTTGTTCGAGTGGTAAATACACAATATTGTACTTAAAAGGCACAATTGTTATAGCCTAGGACATGTACGATTTGACCTAGACAAAATTGCAACATAAATGGTTTTTGATGTAATTGTTTCAAAATGTCCTTCCGAACATTATATTAAAAATCGATAAAATTTGAAGTTGGGAAAATGCTAATTTGCATAACAATATGGGTAGATTTAGCCATATTCGTCACTCTGACCAAAAAGTGAAAATTCATTGATGAACGAGTGAACAGTTTGGCTTTTTAAACGTGAATTCCAACTCAAAAAGAGCTGAAACCGATTCACTCCGAATTCAAATTGGGGTTTTCATTCTTTTTTTCATTTAGAGAGAGAGAGAGAGAGAGAGAGAGAGAGAGAGAGAGAGAAAGAGAGAGAGTATAAAAGGCCAACGGTAAGAAAGGAAGGCATAAAACCCAAACAAACAAAGGCAAAAAACAAATCCAAATTAAACAAACAAACAACTAACCCAAAACATAAACAAAAAACAAGATGAAACGAAAGAAAAAATGTTGTCAGACTGATATTAAAGATGACAACAGTCTGAAAGTATACAAACAACAAAAATTGTACTTAATACATAACAACTATATACAATGAAGCAAAACGTGGGTAGATGCTCCAATAGACCCGCCATAGTTCAACATCCCCCACGTTAGAGGGGTTAATACCTCGCTAACGTAACAACTAGCAGATTAGCGGGTCTGGTCTGCCATTTACCAGTCTCAGGCACGTACATGTAGTGACGAGGCTTTATTGTTTGTCTGCGAGGGCGTGCGAGGGCAACTCTACCTGACGCGACTGGTGTAATAGGTGCCGTTTGGTATGTCCGTTGGTGGCAGATTTGTTTTTGAAGGCGTCATAGGGATCAGTGGTGCTGATGCTGCTGTATGGTCCAGCACGGGCTGTGCTGGGGCACCCATCGTTGGCACGGTAGCCTCTGTTTCTTTAAGTAGACGGGTGCGGTCGTGCGACAGCGGTAGGACCCTGTTAAAGCTGGTCTGACGATAGCTGTGGTTGCGGTGCCGTTGCGTGTCGTTGCGCTCAAGCCATGGTCGACCATGTGTCGTCGCGAGCGATGTGTGGAATCCTCGATTGCGACCGTGGGTGGAGTAAACTTGCGTAAGAAGCGCCTGTTTCTTAGCGATAAGCGTCCAGATCCATCAACTTTGACCTAATATTGGTCATGGTCCCTTAGTTCGACGACTGTGCCAGATTTGTCCCACTTTGTAGGATGCCGACCGTATTGGTTCTGCAGGAACACGCGGTTGCCCAGCGATAGTGGTGCAAGGGGCCTTGTATGGGCGTTGAGGGTTCTTCAAGTGAGCGTGGCATCCGGGCTTTCATTGCGTCTTCTTTAAGTGCCATGCTTCGCGCCAGGTCGTGCGAATGAATGGGTTGGTGAACTTGTTCTGTCGGTTGACGAATGAGAAGGCATCGCGTATAGGTCTGCCAAAAACTATTTCCGCCGGTGAGATGTTGCAGTTAGGATCCGGAGTGTTGCCCAATTGGAGTAGTGCCCGTAAGAGACCGTCATTATCAAGGGAATCAGTGGGCCCAACATTGTCCTTCAGGGTGCGCTTCGCCTTCTTGACTGCTACTTCGGCGCGGCCATTCGATTGAGCGAAGTAGGCAGATGATACACGGTGACGGACTCCCCATCGTGTAAGGAAGTCGGCAGTCGCAGAAGCAGAGAATTCTGGGCCTCCATCACTTGAAATATCCTCAGTAACGCCAAACGTGGCAAATAATGTTCGGAGAGCAGCGATCAGGCCCTGCGCTCCAGCCTGAGAGGTACCATGCGGTGTTCTGAAGATTTCGACCCATCCAGATAGACAATCGCCGGCGACTAGGTTGTGGCATCCACCGAAGTCAAAGAAGTCAGCGTAGATCGATTCAAATGGTGTTGCGGGGACTGGCGATAGTGTAGGGGGCAATGCAGCTTGTGACGGTTGCATGCTGTGCATCATTCGCGGGCTGAATGAATGTCTTTTGTCATTCCCGGCCAAAACACGATAGCGCGAGCACGTGATTCCATGGACGTGACGCCTTGGTGGGCGGAGTGGAGTGTCAGGAGAACTTCGCCACGAAGGGACGATGGGATAACGACACGGTCACTAAACAAGATGACACCATCCAATACATGGAGCGACTCTCGGTATTGCCAGAATGCGGCCAGCCCGCCATTCGCGGTACGGTGTACATCCCCGAAGCCGGTGTAGATGGCATCCATAAGCTGGCGCGTGACAGGATCGGTTGCGGTCTCGGAGGCAATGCGTTCCCATGTCAATGCTGTTATGTTCTGCGTATCGTGACGGATGGCAGCAGTCATGGCGCATTCGGCATCATCTTGTGCTGAGTGTAGTGTGAGGCTAGATAGCATTGCAAAGTTGCTTACGGGGTGTGGGGACGTGGCGTCAGCGGCAGTATTAGTCTTGCCGGGGAGATGTACGATCTTAAAGACCCATAGTAGTGTACGCTGCTTGAGGCGGAAGAGTCTGGAGTTGGGGATCTCATCGAGAGTACGGTCTCCCATGATCTTGATCAGGGGCTTGTGATCAGTGACAACGAGAACGTCATTGCATCCCTGAGTAAAGTATTTCGACTGTTCGAGTCCCCATGCCACTGCCAGTGCCTCGCCTTTGATTGCAGCATAGCGCTGCTCTGCGGATGAGAGGAATCTGGAGCCAGCTAATGTTACCCTCCATCCATCATCGCAGCAGTCAGGGATGCGGGACTCGCAGGCACAGTGCTTCTGTGATAGAAAGTATCCGATGCCTTTGATCTGGACGTAGGCAGGTTCTCTTCGTAGGGTCAAATATCTCTACGCCGTGGCGGATGGCGTCAACGATGGCACCCTTAGACGTATTGAAGGCTTCATCAAGCGCAGGAGTCCATTCGAAACGGACCTTTGGGCTGAGGAATGGTTTGAAGGGCGCCATGGTGTCGCGTAGTTGTGCATAGTTGGCGACCTGGTTAACTAAGCCGAACCAGCTACGGATGTCTGTGGTGGATGCTGGCGTCGGAAATCCGCGTATAGCATCGAGGTATTTCGGCAGTGGCTGGATAGCTTCATCCGAGATCCGAAAACCTGCAAAATCAACCTCTCTGCGTGCGAAACAGAATTTGTCTGGATTGAGAACTATTCCCGACTGGCCAACACGAATTAGGAAGTCAATGGTCCTCCACCAATGTGCTTCAAGGTTAGTGTCGTAGGGATGGTGTCATCGACGCAACGCTCCTTGCGGTCGAAATCAGAGAGGATAGCGTCAAAACGGCGGTTGTATCCGTCACCGGATGAGAGGAAGCCTTGCGGCGCTCTGGTGTACCTCCACCGGCCGAAAGGTGTGATAAAGGTGGACAGATGGCGATCACATTCCCGAAGGGGGACGCTGTGATACCCGTTCCATGCGTCACTGACTGTCTTCCAAGTTCCTTTGGGGACGCGTCTTGCTAGGTGGAACGGTGCCTCGCTGGCAAATGTTTCTCGCTGGCAGTTTTTGTTGAGTGGGGAGAGGTCCACGGTGCGGCGTGGAGTTCCATCGTGCTTCCGTGTAACGACCATGCGGTGGCACCACAGTACTGGTCCCATATGGGACTTATTAGGTATTAAATGATGATGCTGGGAAGTGTTGTAGCAACCAATCTTCCATCTTACTATATTGTTAGCGGGGTGCACTCGAAAAGAAGGGTATCGTGCCGATCGGGAACCACTGTACGTGGTGGACAAGAACACGGGCCTGTGCCATTTGAAGATGGTGCGGAGCAACCGGCGGTGATTGCAGGGTGATCCTCCTTGAGTGGACGTTGGGCCTTTGGGGCTGATGTTCAGCTGCTCCAACTGAGGGGAAGTCATGCGATACTATTCCAAGATCCATCATGGCTTCCCAAGACAGGTAAAATCCATGGGCTGACTTGCTTACATATACCATGGTGGCGCACAATAAAACATATTCAGGATGTTACCAAACCTAATGTTGGTAGGCCTATGCTAAGGAGTAACTCAAAACAGTGTGCAAAATTGCCGCCAAAATGGCAAAATTTCATAAAACAATAATATACAGTATTCTGATATAGTGGGTGTGACAATGATCATTAGTTTGAAGCGGGGCTTTTCATTCGAATAATAGTACCTTCAGTGCGTATGGTCATCGTGCCCTACCCAGAGACAACGGCGTATGCGTTTTTTCGTATAACGCAGCGTTGGGGTGTGTGCGTGTGCTAAGAACGCGATTAATTCGAAGCAGGAAATATGTTGTTGCTTAATTAACATAAATCAAACAAAACGCGTTATTTTATGATACAAGATAAAAATAACCAATAAATTAAATAAGAATGAGAATAAAATATAGTTCGTAACTGTTTTGCTATACACGAAGGTCTTATAATGTAAACATTGTAGGCTGACAGAGTTGAACAACTTGGAAGTTGAACATCGTGATTTTTTAAACCAAACAAATGAAAAAGTGACCTTTAAAAAGGATTATAGCTCGGCAAATCATACTCATATAAAGGATATACATTATTTGCGAAACCCATGCAATCAGCGAAAATTAATCTCGACTGCATGGTTAATAAACGCTAAAGTCGCGCAAGCTCCTTTGTATACACTCTTAGAAGGTCAGGATCAAATATGAGACGAAAAGGATCAATTTTGATCCAGAAGCGGTATCACATATGAGCTTACCCTTTCCGGATCAAAGTGATCCGACAAGCAGGATCAAAAAGTTTGATCCGAAATGGGATCAAATATTTCTGTCAAATGATACTGAAACGAATCAAAATAATGATCCTTAATCGGATGTACCTGTAGCTTATGATCCTACTCCAGGATCAAACTGAATCAAAGAAAAAGTGAAAACATAGGGGGTCATCGGGTGACAGATTGTAAAAACAAACATGCATGCAAGGGTTTTTCGGTGACACCGGGCCAAAAAAAGGGGGTATTTTTGATGGAGCCTGGTGTGAAACCTAATATTGATTGAGTGCCCCCACCCCCGGGTGCACACTGCAGACTATATATCGAGTGCAGTAAGCTTACTACATCGTGTAGGCCTAGTACATCGCAGTGATCGTGACATTTTGTGAGGAGCATTTTGACCGAAAATCGTACTGATGGCACTGGTCAGGTACAAGAAATTTGTTCACAAGAATAGAGCATGTTCAAACATAAAAAATAAAACTACTTTACCGACAAAATCATGTAACATTTTACAGGTTAGACTGGATAACTTACCGCGGTATTTCACCCTTGTTTCAACTTTGGCGACCGAATTCAAAAGATCGTCTGCTTGTCGTCTATCGGTTTGCGAAAGAGTGACGTCAGTCACTCATTGACCAATGAACTGTTTCATCGAATCGATCCGGAAATCAGATCAAAGTTGATCAAGGTGAATTTGATCCGTTTGTTGATATCTATCTGGAAACGGATCAAAACGATCCGACCGAAAACGGATCAAAACGATCCGAAAATGATCCTTAAAGGATCAAAACAAAGTGAGCCGGAAATCTACTCATGTATTTGATCCTGACCTTCTAAGAGTGTACAATAGTATAGACGCATGTTTGTAACGAACAAATAATCATCCCCCACGTTAGAGGGGTTAATACCTCGCTAACGTAACAACTAGCAGATTAGCGGGTCTGGTCTGCCATTTACCAGTCTCAGGCACGTACATGTAGTGACGAGGCTTTATTGTTTGTCTGCGAGGGCGTGCGAGGGCAACTCTACCTGACGCGACTGGTGTAATAGGTGCCGTTGGTATGTCCGTTGGTGGCAGATTTGTTTTTGAAGGCGTCAGCGGGATCAGTGGTGCTGATGCTGCTGTATGGTCCAGTACGGGCTGTGCTGGGCACCCATCGTTGGCACAGTAACCTCTGTTCTAGAAGTAGACGGGTGCGGTCGTGCGACAGCGGTAGGACCCTGTTAAAGCTGGTCTGACGCTAGCTGTGGTTGCGGTGCCGTTGCGTGTCGTTGCGCTCAAGCCATGGTCGACCATGTGTCGTCGCGAGCGATGTGTGGAATCCTCGATTGCGACCGTGGGTGGAGTAAACTTGCGTAAGAAGCGCCTGTTTCTATACAATAGTATAGACGCATGTTTGTAACGAACAAATAATGGGTATGAGACTGAAAAAATATTGGACGGCAATATTTTTAGAATATTGGATGCATCCGGGTACTTTGGTTAAACAATATTGAATACACAGTTTAATTGTACCATTAAAAAGCCTGATATAAATAATAATGAATGTTATATCACCTTTGTGAGTTAGGCGTCTTATTGTATGACTTTTAAACTGCAATCATCTCAGACTATAAGTGTGATGAGAGTTAGCTAAAAGTGCTCCCTCAAACCCAGTATGTTAACATAGGTTTCCAGCTTGAAATAGAAAAGATTGGTCTAAAACAAAACTCAACAGAACAAATAAAAACCCAAATAATCAAGCGAAAATCAAAAGAAAACAAACACATAAACAAGTAAAGTAACTAACATAAATTACAAAATCAATACAATTAACTACTATAGGCCTAAAAGCAAGAACCATATAAAAATGGGCGGACACAGATTATCTAAAAAAATAATAATTATGTAGGCCTATATTTATTCTAAGGACTAACATTATTTGATTTGGGTGGTGGAAAATTGGAGTATTTGGTGGGACTAGGAGGAGGAGTGAGCAGAACAGGCAAATGGGGTTGGAGTTGATATGACAATATCAGATTTTTTGACACTGTAGTGGCGTGTCTGGGCCACTTGGAATTGAGATGGGGCAAATCCGAACACATATTCGACACCAAAACGGTAATAACATTTCCAACTTTAACATCATTCTTTTTTTTCTATCAAATAAGAGCTCTAGGCCTACATTACCACACTCAAATTTGCCGGGAGTGTGGTGCACAACCTGACTGGTCTGAACTTACTGAACTTGCTGGAAAGATTTCCCCGCTTTCCAAATGTCTGTCGCGAAGCATTTTTCCAGACATCATTAACCAAGGCTGAGAGCAGAATGCATCACGGCATAAACTTAGTCCGTCCAGAAAATGTCTACGTTAACTCTATGTGGTATAAAACCCGAAAGGAAGTGCATTTGACAGGAAATAACACAATTATCCCTAACTATAACCAATTAACCCTCATACCATATACTTATATAGAGGGCTGTAATTTTCAATTATGGATAGCCGTCGTCAACCTTTTTGTGCCCCTCCTTGCTCCCCATACTTTTAGGACATCTTCTCAATTTTTTGAAATTATTAGATTATGGAGAGCGTAGCGGAAAATGTGTCGTATTTAGACATTTGTCCCTGGATTTTGTGAGCGTTTATAACGAAAACGTTAGAATATATGATCAATACGGGAAAATGACAGAGTGCAGAGTAAATTAATCGGATCGATTAGGAAAATAAAATCAGAAGACGATGACATTTGGCACATCTGTAGGGTCATTTAATACGTGCTACATTGGCTCATGTTCATGACCATCTTGACTGTTAGTGATTTTCATACCTATGGTTTTCCAACATACCGTCTGAGCAAGGGCTTGCAAAGAAACGATTTTACTTCCTTAAAGTTTTTTTATTATAATTATTTGATGTGGATATATTTATTGATAGTAACACGAAATGTGTCTCATATGATATGTGGAGTAATATCATAACACACATTGAACCTATTTGCTGTGTATGTGCCTCGCTTATTAATTTGTTCGTTTGTTCACTTATTAATTTATTAACTTATTAATTTATTGATTTATCAATCTATTAATGTATTAATGTATTAATTTATTAATTTATTAATTTATTAATTTATTAATTTATTAATTTATTAATTTATTAATTTATTAAATTATTAAATTATTAATTTATTAATTTATTAATTTATACATTTATTAATTCATTAATTTATTAATTTATTAATTCATTAATTTATTAATTTATTAATTCATTAATTAAATTATTTATTTATTTATTAATATATTAATGTATAATATATTCATTTATTCATGTATTCATTTATTCATTTGTTCACCTATTCTCCCATTCATTTATTCACCTATTCACCTATTTGTTTATTCACCTATTCATTTTGGTTTATTTATTCATTATCGTTCATTTATGTATGTATTTATTTATTTTGGTTTATTTTTTTAACGTTACGAACAGAAAATGGTTATACATAATTAAATGAAGGTCAAAAATAGGTAAACAAAAAGGGACTCACTTCCTTTTGCCTAATATTAACCCCGTTGTCATTTTTTAGGACAGTTCTTGTTCTTTACTGTGTCATTAAATACTTTGTGATGATGATATAAAAGCACCTTCCGTTGTAAAATGTTACAATAATAAATCTTATGTTCAAAAATTGTTTTAATTTAATTTCAGTTCTGTATGCTGAGTCCGACAAACAAATGCACGTGTTTGCTATTCCTATGACCTTTAATTACGGATCCACTCATCCACCTCGTGTTCTAATCACTACGTCTTCGTTGAACCCAGTCCTCACCACACTTAGCATTCCAGGTTTGGGATTTGAGGTGAATACGACGATTACGAGATATAACAACGCTGACATCACACTGCCCTATGCTGCTCTTGTTAAAGATGCCGGTTTGTATGATGACAAGACCGTTATTGTTATCTCCTCCTATGCAGTTAACATACATGCATTCGATAATGATTACATTAATCATGACGGGTTCACAATCTGTGACAACTCCAAATTAGGCATAGAGTATTTCATCCCGTCTTATCGTGCATATGATTTGAATTATCCATCATTTTTCACAATCACTGCACTTGGTGAAGAGACATCTGTTGACTTCGTAACAAAAGCTGGTAAAGCTCAAAGTACTACTCTTGAAAAATTCCAGACTTTTCGATTCAATGGAGATAACTTGGAGGACTTGAATGGGACATACATTAAATCTAACAAACACATATCTGTAACTAGTGGAATATGCACCAAGGTACCTGAAGGTGTAAACAATCGTGATGGTTTACTCGTTAATGTTCCACCTATTGACACATGGGGACAAAGATTTGTGTTGGCTCCAATCTTGACAAAATCATGTGGATACATATATCGTGTTATTTCCGGTAACCAGACCACGACGCTGTCCATATCTATATCTTTTTATATCGAAACTGTGGAACTTCAAGGAGGAGGACAGTATCATGAAGTGGATGTCTCGACAGAGACGATGGTTACGATTCAATCGAACTATCCAGTACTGGTTGTCAAATACATGAAGGGGTTAACTGCTTGTGATAATCGCGGTGACCCTGCAATGATAGCTGTGTCCCCGTTATATTCGTATTATAACAACGTTACCTTCCCAGTCGTCGAAGCAACATATACAAAAAAAATCCCAATTCCATTCCATAAACGTCATTACAAACTGCAGTTATGTTGACAGCCTGGTATTCGATGATACGACCTCCATGTCAAATTGGGCTAATCTAACTACTGAAGACGACTCTATGTGTTGTATCCGCGGTGAAGTGACACCAGGTGTACATAGTGTTGTAAATACGAATCCGTTGGCGACATTCACCGTCTCTATCTACATGATGGGGGTAGGTGCAGTCATTTCTTACGCTTACCAGGCTACCTATTCAGGCATTGATTCAGGTAAGTAAATCACCATGCAATAACATTTGTTGTCGTTATTTTAGGCGAAAAGTAACCTATTGTCTATATTTCGGTTTAAGATACCACTAATGCAAAACAAAATGTTACCATGCTCGCGGCGGCTGTTTCAATAAGTACCCCCATTCATTCATGGACGAATTAGTAAGAAAAACAATCATGACATTTTAATTGTTTTAGTGTGTGTTCAAATTTGCCCGAAATTTTGAAAACATTCAAAATGCAATTGGCTATATAGCTAATATTCACTGTGAATGTGATTGTGATGCCTATAACAAGCCTTTGGCACAATGTTTTTTTTTTTTAATTTGTCAAAATTTAAATGGCACTGATATTTAAGAATGGTAAGGTGGCTCTCTTGGCTGAGTCAAAAAAATTAGATTTCCTTGGAAAATAAAATTGAAAAAATACAGAAAATGCTAGGTAAGTTGACCTAACATATATTGGCAACTGAATGTCCGATTGAAATAAAATTCAGTTCCAGAATTTTCAAACCAAGGGCTTAAACATATTTAATTTCAAAGGAATTGTCAATTTTTGACTCAACCAATAGAGCCACCTTAAATTACTCACAATAAATGCTCTCTCTCTAACCCCCTACAAAGTCCAAGAGCATGAGAAAGAGGAAATTAGTTTATTGTATGAATTTAAAAAATAAATTATCCTTAATTTTGCTTCCATTTAGCCAAGTACTGAAGTCCCTCCTACAATTGATTTATTTTATCCCTCGTTTCGAAATCAGCTTGTCCGGAGGATGTTGTTAGGGTATTTGTTTTGTTTGTCTGTTTATTGGTTGGTAGGGTGTATGTTTAAATTAATTTAATTAATTTAGTTAATTTTTAAGCCTAAAATGTAACTTCTCCTACAGATGTAATGCATTTATCTCAGAATTGACACATATGTTACGGTGTATATAGGGTCTTCACAGTTTCTTGATAAGAGGTCAGCAAGGGGTCAAAAGTTCCACACAACACAGGGCCAAACTTCAAGACTTTAACCGATTTTAACAAAATGTGTTGCATATTGTGCAGTTTAATTAAACAAGAAAAATAGTCAATCATAATATCCGGGTGATAGGTTAAGAAAGGGTCACATTGGGGGTCAAATTGTCAAATTCAATTAATTTTTCTCAAAATTCTACTCCTCCGAGAAGAAATGACTGATGACCGTCATAAATGCATGTTGAGAGATGGAAGTCTTGATTCGTTTTATGATAAGTATGATGTTTTGGCTCGATAAACATTTTTTTAAACAAATAATACACCGTGAATATGGTAAGTGTATCATATCTAGTCCAGGTTTTAACATACCTTAGCGGACGTTTCGAGAACAAACTGTGCTCTTTATCAACACTGATGATGAAGTGTCATATCCATACTGGTTTTAAAAGTGGTATATATACAGGAAGGAAAATCTTTTATTTATTTTCATTTATTCGTCCCTGACAGCAGATAGAGCATATAACAGAAAGGTTTTATCTCAATCGATAGTAAAAGAAATTATTTACTACCACCAAATTTAATTTGTTATTCTTGCATAACTTGGATATTTTTATTTCAATAATATACCGCCTCTGACCTATTTGGATCATATCATGTCAATTTTACTTTAACAACATAATATTGTAATAGCCAATAGCTAAAAGGCGGTATTTATGACATCTATTAATGTTATACATGTTATATAGGCCTATTAATCAAATGTTATCATTACCTCGGCATAACGAATATTCCACTATTTGTTCAACATCAGCACATGGCCTTGTAACATTGATCGGTGGGGGAATGGGGAGGGGTATTAGAAAGGTGCTACTTCAGGCTACTATAAACAAGTCTCTATTTTCTCCCCTTGTGACTCTAATTCCGACCTTTGACCTGGGTAGTGAAGATTGACTATTTTCTAATCTCATCAAAACGCACAGGATAAAACAAATCCGGTCCATACTGGACCATATCTTAATTTTTTCCGTTGTATTGGTCAATTACTCTAGTAGACTATGGGACGTTGGTCTGTATCCTTCACTCTTGTAGTCCCCCTCTGGGGAGAACATGAAAGTATTACCATAAGGTGGCAAATATATCCCTAAACACAAATTCACCTGATCCCACGTTCGTAGGTTGCACGTTATGACCCTAGACCTCGATTTAGGGTCAAAGGTCACATGTGTTTCAATGAGAAGTCAAAAACTAAATTTAACATGGTAAAAAAACTAAAAAAATGAGCTATTGACTATATAATGTATATTTTATTGTTGGGATAAGTGTTTTAAACAAAAAGGTCAATCACAACTTTGATCGTAGATCAATAGTTTTTGAACTGTGACCTTTTGAAAAAGACAAGTTGGCCAAAATATACCATTTTGGTCATATTTTCGCAAAATTGGCACAAAAATGACATGTTATCATCATTAAAAAAATATTTTGACTCAATATGAATTGATAAACCATGTTATAATGTTGGTATATAGATGTAGATTACATTACAACATATTTCAAAAGTCAATGGTATGCTGATGCCATGGCAACCAGCTTTAATATCCTTCAAATCCTTTAAATTTGACTCGGATTTTACCCATTTTCGATGAATTTGAAGGATATTAAAGCTGTTTGCCATGGCATGCGGACACCATTAAGAGATCCTTCATGGAGGGAGCCCCAATTTTTTCAGAATGCTTTATTATACGTACCACCCATTCATGGATTTTATAGCGTTTGAGTTCGATTTGGGATCATTTAGAAACTACCCAAATTCAAGGTCTCAGTTTTTTTGGAAGAAATTTGTCATGAGAGGGTTTCTATGTATATCATGACTGACCTCCATGATACAATTGGTGGTGGTGGTGGTGGTGGTGACTTTTAACCAAAATACAAAAAGTGATAAGCACTAATACACCATCAAAAATGATGTGAAATGAAAATGTCTTTATTTTTCATTTTTAATGATTTTTTTGAAGAAATCTTTCATGAGAGGGTTTATATGTATATTATCTATCTTAACAAGGTAAAAATATTTAATTAACATTTCCGGGAAATCACTCTGTGCCCCTTAGCTTTAAGCCCAACTCATTTCACAAACAATCGAAAATAAGTCAAAAATGTATATACATAAAAGCCGCAATGTTGACCCACCAAAAAGAAGAAGTTTAGTTTAGTGTCATCCAGTTGTTATTCTTGTCCCCGCCCATTAAGCCCCCCCACCCCAATGTTGATGCTGGCGAGGGGCCACAATAGCCCCACACTTCTTTGGGCCTATTCTGTTCTATCAAGAATTCCGAAGCCCCTATCATAAACCCTATAGCTGGTACATAAGTTGAGTGCCTCCCCTCACCCATTACCAAACCCCGTCAAATTTTATTTTCAGAACTCCTCAAAAATCTCGGAGCGGCTTTTTCAAAAATGTAGTGTCGTAAGAACTTAAGAGATATTTGATAAAAGGTCAGGACCCCTACATCTGTTTAGTAAGGAACGCCAACTTTTCGAATTTGGGCTCAAAATGGGAGGGGGGGGGGGGGGCGGGGGGGGGGGGGGGGGGGGGATTGGGGGGGGGGGGGGCTTGAGGTTCAAAAAATTTCGCACGGTCAAAAAAATCGCACATGTACTATTTTGCCTTATTTGACTATCTGGGCTGAATATACCAACACATAACCGCCCCGCCACCTCGGTCTTTTATCATTATTTTCCTATTTTCTTTTTTTTCCTCCTTTTTAATTTTTTTAGAGAGGCTGGGGCACAAATGGTTTTTTTTTCGTCAGGGGGGCATTGCCCCCCCTGCCCTCCCCCCTGAGCTACGCCACTGGGGGGGGGGGGGGTGTACTCGGGTTTGGTTTGGTCGGGGTGTGCCGCAACACCTATGATTTCGAAGGGTGATTTTGGAAAAAATACGGTACCCAATTTCTAAGGATTTGCGGCCTCATCATCATGATCATTATAGACTCAATTTTCGCACAATTATCGAGAAAATAGCTACAATTTTAGCAAATGTTCGCGACAAAGTAGCCCGAATTTTTGCGAAAATATAACCATTTGTAAAAAGTGACCCCATTATTAGGGATTACACAGCACAATTCATACTCATGCTTAGAGCTCCACATCGGTATACGGGGATGAGTACCCCCCCCCCCCCCCCCCCCCCACCCCCCTCTGGCAGTCCCGGGATCGGCCCAGCCTTGACGGGACCGTAGGATATTACCGGGAACACAGGGCTGATGCAAGGGGCACAAATGCCAGGTAATAAAGACCTTTTCCCATCCAAAGTGCGGGCCACATAACAGTGTCCCTCCCTCACTCAGCGTAAAGGGGTATTAAGAGATCCTTCATGGAGGGAGCCCCAATTTTTTCAGAAGTTCGGTTTTTTCACATATTAGTAATGCTTTATTATACGTACCACCCAAAATTATAGAGCTTAATTTGCAGTATTCATGTGAAATTCATGGATTTTATAGCGTTTTGAGTTCGATTTGGGATCATTTAGAAACTACCCAAATTCAAGGTCCCAGTTTTTTTTGGGAAGAAATTTGTCATGAGAGGGTTTCTATGTATATCATAACTGACCTCCATGATACAATTGGTGGTGGTGGTGGTGACTTTTAACCAAAATACAAAAAAGTGATAAGCACTAATACACCATCAAAAATGATGTGAAATGAAAATGTCTTTATTTTTCATTTTAATGATTTTTTTAAAGAAATCTTTCATGAGAGGGTTTATATATATATTATCTATCTTAACAAGGTAAAAATATTTAATTAACATTTCCGGAAAATCACTCTGTGCCCCTTAGCTTTAAGCCCAACTCATTTCACCAAACAATCGAAAATAAGTCAAATATTTATATACATAAAAGCCACAATGTTGACCCCACCAAAAAGAAGAAGTTTAGTTTAGTGTCATCCAGTTTGTTATTCTTGTCCCCGCCCATTAAGCCCCCCCCCCCCCCCCCACCCCAATGTTGATGCTGGCGAGGGGCCACAATAGCCCCACACTTCTTTGGGCCTATTCTGTTCAATCAAGAATTCCGAAGCCCCTATCATAAACCCTATAGCTGGTACATAAGTTGAGTTCCTCCCCCTCACCCATTACCAAACCCCGTCAAATTTTATTTTCAGAACTCCTCAAAAATCTCGGAGCGGCTTTTTCAAAAATGTAGGGTCGTAAGAACTTAAGAGATATTTGATAAAAGGTCGGGACCCCTACATCTGTTTAGTAAGGAACGCCAACTTTTCGAATTTGGGCTCGAAATGGGAGGGGGTAAGGGAGGGGCGGAAGAGGGTGACAAAGGAAGGGGTCTGCAGGGCGGCACTTATCATGCTTTCCAATGTCAGTTGCCGCCACCGGCCAGTGAGAGGCGGCCATGTTACTATATCAGGCGCACGGTGGTGTTACCATCGCCAGTGGAGAAATTATAGACGCGTACAGCGACCAAATACTGGGCTTAGGGTTTCACACCACTAAATAACGTCTGGCCCTACCCCCTTGAGGCAAAAGTCCAAAACCGGCCCGTTTCTATGCCGAAACGGGAGACCTATTGTATACAGTTTAATATTAGGGTATTTACTACATGTTATGGCAAAATTAATATAGTGTGAATTTTGAGAGACACATCAGCATTCTTCAGTTCCAAATAAATTGATGCAATTATGATTTTTTGATATTTTAACAGAGACATTATTTTGTGTTCAGGTAATTTCCGGTATCTGACGCAATAATCTTAATCAACAATTGCGTGTGACCAGGAAAACTCAACTCGTACTTTTTGAAAAGGCTCCAGCTCAAAATTATGCCGGTAACCCCCCCCCCCCCCCACCCCCCCCCCCCATATATGAGTTGTTGAGTTAGTAGTCATGGCTTTCATCTTCAAGTTGAAACCAAATTTCAAGTTACCAGTTTCTTATAACGTCGAGAAATATCAATTTTAAATGATTGTGCATTTCACGTGTAACCCTTTGGGAGATGTATTTGGTGGTGTGCAACCTATACGACTTAAATATTGCCCAAAATTGCGTATTTATTATTATTTAAGATAGTGATGGAAAGTCTAATGAATGCGCCTCAACGCCGAAAGAACATACATTGCTGAATTGATAGATATGTCCCTCGCGTGTCCATCGTCGTCTGACGAAATCTTTAACAGAAAGTGAGCTCTCTCTTGATTTAAAGGTATATTATGTGATCTTTCCAGGGAACGCCCTCAACATCGAAAAAAAAATAGAAAGCAGATTTTCTTGCAGATTTACATTTCTGATCATAAATCATGCATACATTCCAAGTTACAGGGCGATACGATTCTTAATTACTTCAAAATCATGGTTTTAGAGTGAAGATAAACTGTCCGAATCCGGACACTTTATATTTTTCACTCTAAATTCACTCTAAAACCATGATTTTGAGGTAATTAGGAATCGTATCGCTCTGTAACTTGGAATGTATGTATGATTTATGATCGGAAATGTAAATCTGCAAGAAAATCTACTTTCTAAAAAAAATAATGAATAGAGGGCGCCCTCTGGAAAAGATCACATAATATGCCTTTAAGTTTGAAACCACACACGAAACCGAACTTACAGTGTGATTGCGCCCTCTTCATTAGAGATGAACAAAATCAAGGGGTGTAACCAGGGGGCATGAGGCGGGATGCATCATTTTGGTTGTTCGGTTTTAGTGGGTGGAAGGGGGGGGGGGGGGGGTGGGGTACTGCGCCATTTTGTCCCGAAGCAATGGTTATGACGTCATATTTTTGTCGATTTAAGAACTCTTGTATTGGATTTACGTGCAAAACATATGCCCTTCATCATACTTTCACAGGTGTGCAGTTCATTTCAAATTTCAGATATTCTAAAATTGATGGTTTTCTAAACTATTCGAGAAAGAAAATCGAACTGCACACCTCAGAATTGCAAAAAAACACATAAAACAAGTCAACTTTGTAGTGCTTTTGAACAGAGTGGCGGCCGGGAAGCGTGGGAATGAGAATTTAACACCGTTTTTAAACTTTGTGGATTAATGTAACATCATTGTTATGTCAATTTTTATAAATTATAAAGGCCGCCCATGCGTTTAGTTTTCTTTTATTTATTCATCTATCATAAATTTATCTCTTGATTGATTGAACTTTGTATAGTAAATTAAAATGCGTAAACAAATTATATTATTGTTCGGTAAATAAGTTATACATACATAGGCCTACATTTCAAGTTACAGAGCGATACGATTCCTAATTACCTCAAAATCATGGTTTTAGAGTGAATTTAGAGTGAAAATATAAACTGTCGGTGTTATCCGACAGTTTATTTTCACTATAAAATCATGATTTGAAGTAATTAAGAACCATATCGCCCTGTAACTTGGAATGTATGAACGATTTATTATCAGAAATGTAAATCTGCAAGAAAATCTTCTTTTCATTTTCTTTCGATGTTAAGGGCATTCCGTGGAGAATATACCTTTAACTTGAGTTCAGTTTGATTAATAATAGCAAATTTGTTGTAAAACTATTTTACCTGGCCAACAATTTCTCCTTTGCACACTTTATATACCTACATTCAGAGAGTCACTTTTAGCTTGTTATAGCTAGGCTAATGATTATATAATATACAATTATAAGCAAGTTTGCGACCGGGTTTGCGACCTGGTAACACAATCCCACAGTGCATTTCGTTAAAAAAGTGTACATTATTTGTCACGATACGTATCAAGTGATAACCACGATCGTTTTCGCAAAATATCGCAAAATGGCGCGGTAACCCCCCCCCCATAATCGGTCGGGTAGCGTACAAGGTCTTACTTCGGCCTAATGTAGATTTTGAAATAACATGGTGTCACTTTGCAAGAGATAGAGTAGAGAGTTCAAAAATGATTCAGGAAAGGTTAAAAAGGTTAAAAAATACCAATGAGGTTACGTGATCAAGTGAATGGGACGAACGCTTAAACAACGGTTTAAATTCAATAAATGATAATGACACTGGAGTTGGTTATACTCAACGGATTTTTAGGATGAAATAATTAAGTTCCAACGTGTGATGAATTTTATGGGGTCATATAATCCGTTATTGCATTGAAACCAACGGAAATTCAAAATTAAAGACCATTCGTCGTGTCCCAATGTCGTCTGACAAATTTTACAGGTCTAAGGATAATGCTGACTAGG
>CM069447.1:11007536-11109750 GCA_035610835.1 Ophiura sarsii | reverse complement strand
CACATATATTTGCAAATTTAACTAACACTTAAAATAATTACATTTAGAACATTAAAATTGCTTATAATGTAAAAAATAAATGACTTGAATCGCCTCGAGCTGATGGGTTCCACACTTTCGCTGAATTACCAGCAGACCGATAAAACTTTTGGGAGTTCTTAAGTTTATAAGCCTTATTGTAACTTAGTTTGCAGAAAAGCAACCTACTGTCAATAACAGTTTTTCATTCATCTTTAAAACAGACAAAATACTTGGATGCTTGGATGAAGTTAATTATAACGCAATGTTTAAGAGAATGTCCTCATGGTCTACATTCTGAAGAACATGCAAATCCGGTTTTTTGGTACTTGGTTGAATGTCAATTCCATAGTATACAACACACTCTTGAGGAACAATTGCCTCTGTCTTAGTGTCCTCTTTGTACAAGTGTCCTTCTCTGGCAGTCTTCTGGAAATTAAGAAAGTGTCCTTTAAGTACTTTTGTGTCAGCCAAATATGTGTGGCCATACTGTGATTTGGTATCTTTCTCTAGTTCATATACACCTTCTGATGTGACATGCAGCAAAAAATGTACATGGCATCAGATGAGGGTTTTATGGCAATAAATGAATCCACACCTATCAAATTTGTGTAATCCAGAGGTGTGGTATCTACATAGATTTAAAAATAGAGATCCAGTATGCCGCCGCCATTTTGAAACCACTATGGGGACCAAATTGGAGGTATGTCGGTATTTTCCGTAAATGCTCGTGAGCATTCGGAAAGTGCCATTCTTTCCGCGTATTTCAAACCATGGTCCAACGCGTACGCAGTCACTGCCAAAAATAACGCGGAGATTTATTGAGTTGCGCGATCAATTAGAGAGAAGTACCGTGTTTTCAGATTAGCTGCCATGTGAACTTTAGTATATAAATGTATAGAGGGACACAAAAGAATTTCGGGTCATTCAATACATGGTTGTATTGAATGACTCAAATTATTATTAGGCCTACCCGAAATAGTTTCTAAAAACAAGCAGCAAGGGAAATTATGATAAAAGAGCGGCCAAAGTTGCCCATACTGATGGGTCGTTCGGCCAACGAGATTATGATATAAAGAATATACTTTTAGTCCAGTAACCAAATATGTCGTTCTTAACATGACCATAATGACGAACAAATATGTCCTAAGTACATGATGGTTCGTTTTTTAAAAGCGGCCAATGAAATTATGAGGGAAAGACTATTAGTATTAAGAAGCGAACTTTTAGTCCAGTAACCAAAGATAATGATAAGTCAGTCCCTTTTTTAAGCTTATCTTACCGAAATAGGCCTACATGATCAGGATGAAGACCCACAAGTTGCTAAACACATTATGGGTCTGGATATGGAAAACGTTTTTCTAGTAAAAATATTGAATGTTGCGCCGTCGTAGGAGACCCCAGCCGGAAGGGTGCGCGTCCGCAACTAAAATCGGAATTATTTATCAATCGCCATATGATTTATGTTTCAAAATATCATACACGCATTCGAGATGTACCGAAATGCAATCCCAAAATACAATGACTATATTTTACGTTACAACGGGCCAAAGGTTTCATGACAAATCCCATTAAAATTGTTGATTAGGCCGCCCCTTGGTATTACATTTACCTTAAACATTTTATAACCCTTTTCACCATTTCCACGCGGCAGGCGTCTGCAAACGACAATCCAAAATAGCATAAAATGTTTTAAAAATGTCAACATTATTGAATGTCATTTTCCATATTTGGAATAACCATGTGAAATGCATTCAAAGTACAAACGTGCCTATTATTTGTTCAATTATCCTTGGGATACACATGAAAGTAAGGAAAGGTTTCTGAAAAATCTGTTTTGTAGTGGTTAAACCAATAGCCGCGTGGAAAGTGTTCAAACACTGTAGACAACCATTCCCGATTATCAATCGCAAACAATCCCAAGTTCAAAATAATGTCATTCATGTTGTTAACAAAACAGGTATAGACGAGAATGAAATACATTCAGATCTCGAGTCCTACCAAACCCAAATAGACCTACCATAAATAATTATTTAGAATTTCCAAAGGCGGAAAGACTTGATCCACTGCACTCCTTGCTGATTGGATGTGTAGGCCTTAGCCACAAACTGTATACATTGCCGCTGTCTTATTTTGTTTTAATTGGTGATATCTTACATGTCTAATGCCCCCTGATCTCAGGCCTCCCCTCGCGTCCCCCCCCCCCCCCCCCCCCCCACCCCATTACAATTTAAAAAAGAGAGAAAGGGAGAAGAGAAGGAGTGGGAGTGGGATGGGGGTGGGGGGCAGGGTATATTTGCCCCGAGTAAAGGGGTCTACCGTCTACATGTCACATGGTCATGGGTTGACAAAATAAAACGACTGTCGGCTTCCTTGTCTTCGCGAGATGTCGTGTGTCGCAATTTGGCTATTTTTCAACTGTGTCGCATGCCGACTTACAAATTAGCTAAAAGTCGCGTGTCGCAAAATAAGTTTAGAAAGGCCTATAGTATTATTTTCTGCTGGGGTCATATATTCGCGGTAGGCCTACCGTTTGTACAGCGACAATACTATTATGAAATTACTGTGATGTATGAGAAGCCGAATAAATAATAATGATATTATCTACATTTATCATACTCTCCCGCCACGTACGCGCTACACTTTTGCCAATATTCAAATATATTATAAAAAAACAATATTTTTTCTTTCTTTGTATTTGTAATACTAGGCCTATATGATATCATTACCAAACGAAAGTACATAAAAGTGTCAAAATGATCTCTCCTATAGTGTTAGTGATTCACATGACATTTAAAGTAAAAGGCCTCAGACTCAGAATTTGAAGGGAAAATAGCTAAAAAGAACTTCAGCTAAAAATGTTGGGCCTCCTCCCCTCAAAACGTGATAACGATTTATTTTCAAAACAATCTTCCATTTGCGCCCGCGACCCGGGGGTAAATCGGGAACCTATTTTTCAAACAACCCATTTATGGAACCTGTTTTTCAGCATAACAAGTTCAACCATATAGGCCTACTTAAATCAGGAAAATATCAGTATGCACGAATTATTTCTTACATATAACAACATAAAAAAACAAATATTCAAATATTATTGTGCACCCCCCCCCCCCCCTCAAAATATAATCCTGGATCAGCGCTCTTAGTTATATGCTATAATATATCTTTAAAATAACCTTAGCTAGCGATGATAGCTACCTTACTGAAGATTATTATTATGCATGTATATTAACAATTTAACATGATTTTAAAGCCAAAGACAGTTATCGTCATTAAATAAAATTCAACATAATAGTACCAATGTTTTGACAAAAATGGACTTCAACATGTTCAAGGGAGCGCGGCACTTATTTGGTCTGCTTGAGATTAATACAACTTGAGTTATTACGATAATCATGAAACCTATTTAAACGGTATGAATAAGCAAAATGTATTTTGTTTAAAACATATGAAAAATATGCTAAAGCATCAATATTTAAATAATCAAAGCGCAACTATGAGGAGAATGATTTGAACTACGAAGCGCAAATCGATGAGCCTGAGTGACGGTTTCTCTGGCGGCTTTGGACCGTCAACATTTTAATGTTATACTGCTGCGGTATAATTGAAAATAAACTTTCAAAATGATCATTGTCTGTTGTCTATGTGAAGATTCAACAAAATACGGAACCAATTATTTCAAGCAAGTTACCTTTTGAATAAAACAGCATCGGACCACTGCTCACCGCCCGTGTAGCGCGGTATTTACCCTGGTTCAAATACGGCGTTTTCGGTGTGACGTTCACGAAAAGTACGCAGTGGTACGCGCGAAGTAGCCCGGCGCGAAAACACACGCGACGATTGCGTTTTACGCGGAGAAAGTCACGGCTCATGTACACGCACGATGCTGCATTCGTTCTTTTCCGTGCAGTTCCGAAAAATACCGACATACCTCCAATTTTCCCCCCATGGTGGGAATCCAAAATGGCGACCGTTACACGTAAAGAGATAGGGCAAAAAAATCGTCTGGTTTCTCCTTTATAATTCTGTGGGTATCTATCAAATCACTTTTAATGATTAATTCACTGTTTATTGGAGGATGAAAACCCATCCTGCTTAAATGAGCATTATGCTAGTACTTAGATGGGTCTTAGTTCACGTACCAACTTCATGGTAAAACTTTAAGGCTTTGATCTTGTAATACCATTAGGAGATCTACACTTGACAGCACTTGAATTTACTCAGCTCATTGAATTTTTAACTCTAAACTGTCACTCCTATGTATTTTGCATATATGGCACGATTATGCACACAACTCGATCAATTTTGATAACGGCATTATTTTAATTATTATATTTAATTGGTTAATTTAATAAGTACCATTAAGACTTTAAAAGATCTTCATACTTGACTAATAATAACTATGGAATAACTCAATATTTCAACCAAACAATTAACTGTCGGGTATAGTGATCTTATAAGCTAACTTCTGTAAAGTCCAAAATGTATGCTCCTCCTCGTTATGCTCCTCATCGGTCACCACCGTGCAAAAATGGGTATTTGGAGTTAATTAATTGGTAATTACTAAAACATAAGACAACATCAGGCAGGTTTATGACTTTGAAGTAGTTGGCAGATATATTCCCTTCAATTTGGTACCAAATATGACCATGTAGCACATGTATTTAAAATGTTACACCCTTACCATTGTGTATGTTTGTCGCACAAATGAAACGGCACCACCAAAATGTGGGCCCACCTTAAAACGCATGGCCTTACATGAGTATGATTTGCCGAGTTATAATCCTTTTTAAAGGTCACTTTTTCATTCGTTTTGAGAGTGGATTGAGTGGATTCACACGGGTTTGGTTTAAAAAATCACGATGTTCAACTTTCAAGTTATTCAACTCTGTCACACGCGAGTACACGACGACACAAATATGGTTCAGCCTACATTGTTTACGTTATAAGACCTTCGTGTATAGCAAAACAGTTACGAACTATATTTTATTCTCATTCTTTTTAATTTATTGGTTATTTTTATCTTGTATCATAAAATAACGCGTTTTGTTTCATTTATCTTAATTAAGCAACAACATTATTTCCTGCTTCGAATTAATCGCGTTCTTAGCACACGCACACACCCCAACGCTGCGTAATACGAAAAACGCATACGCCGTTATCTCTGGGTAGGGCACGATGACCATACGCACTGAAGGTATTATTATTCGAATGAAAAGCCCCGCTTCAAACTAATGTATGTACCATTATCACGCCCACTATATCAGAATATATTATTGTTTATGAAATTTGGCCATGTTGGCGGCAATTTTGCACACTGTTTTGAGTTACTCCTATCATAGGCGCATACCAACATTAAGTTTGGTAACATCCTGAATATGTTTTAGGACTATGAAAGGATTTGCTTGAGTCCTGGGGCGGGCATGAAAACCTCCCACGAAAATATCCTATTACCCCCTTAGGCGAGATGTCATAACTAAGATGACCGTTATAATCGCGACATATCCCATTGCGATTAAATGATGAAAGCGCCGGGATATTCTCCGTTGAAAAATCGCGTTGATTTTCACCTTAGTTAAACCAGAGATCCTTGGGAAGAGGATCTATGTTTTTTCGCCGGTGATATGGTGGTAAAATTGAACAAGGATTTTGGTGGAACTTGAAAGGAATGTGATGAAATATTTGACAAATAATATTAATCGACTGCCTCTGCATGTCATATTAAGGTGTTTGATGCATGCGCCTCAATACGCGCTTTCACTCAGCGGATATTTTTGACAACACCTTTAATCGCATCATCTATATACTAATTTTCGGAACATGGCTTTATTAGATAGTTCAATATAATTTTACACTCGCGTCCCTCTTCAACTGAAAAAGCGTGGTAATTGCGCCTCTAATACACGAGCTAATTAGATAGTTCAATGCCCGTTTTTTTCCCGTTTTCAGACATGCGCAGAAAGGATCACATGTGAAAATCCGAAATGTTGAATTTCTTTTACTCGGGTAGTTACTGTTCGGACACAAATTGTGGTTTTCGGAATGAGTGATGACATATTATGGTCTTCACCCAAAATGTTTTCTTCAGGGATATAGCTACATTTCTGTATATGCGGCTGTTTGTTATTCTTAAAGAACGCATAGTAACAAGCATTTATACGGGACTATACGTCGCACAAATTAAAATATTTTACGACTTTTTCTAAATGTAAACAAAAACTCTTACGCAGATCTTAAAGTGACACTTTCACATTAATAACATAGATGAACGCGGAGTTTTTCTAACGATAAAGAAACTGGCGATACCATACCAACCGTTGTTGTTGCTGCGCGACCGCGTTTAACATGGCGCACGCGGTTCGGCGCACACGTAATGACGCAGACAAAGTGTGATCGCGTTTGTTGCGCAAACTGTACATTGTAAACGGGGCATGCAGTGAAAGCAGGCAGTCCGTACGGTTGCTCCGCGGTGCATACCGTACAGTACAATAAAATGTAACGAGAGCAAGACACAAACAAAACATTAATCATGATGCCAAGACCTTTATTTTAATAAAGAAACTGGGAGTAAGGCGCAAACCGTATCCAGGATAACATATTTAAAGTGACTGACGTGACTGAAGGAAAATACATTTGATGGAGTCACTCATGCAGTTCTAACCTCATGGCTGGTCATGAAGCTATGGACTGGTGGATCATTGTCGACCCCACCCCCACACACACCCATCCCCCACACACACCCCTTTCATTTTCTTTGTGCGACTTATTATACAGCGGTGCGGCTTACTGTATACGATGAGGTCTGAATCTTAATTTGAGGTGCTGCGGCTTATTCGCCGTGCGGCTTATATAGCACGTAAATTACGGGATTGTCACATCATACCCTAAGGTCTAAGCCCCCTTCCCCCGCACTTCCCTTACTTAATAATATGGATATAGAAAGGCGGCCTTACTAAGGCCACATGGGTATCTGGATAAACGGAACGTGCGGTATTACCCCATCATACCCTAAAGCCACCTCCCCTCCCGCACTTCCCTTACTTGATAATCTGGATATAAGGGCACATGGGCATCTGGATAAACGGAACGTGTAGTTTATTATCATGATTATTATAGAGTGTCTGAATTTTTAAAGTAAGGGCACCAGTGGTATCTGGATTACGGGTTCACTATAAAACGCAGATAGTCAAAAATTACCTGGATATACTATGCGCAGGTGTGCCACCTGTGATAACTGGATTTTAAGGGTGTATTAGGTACGGTATCTCGGAAGGCCTTATTTAGAACACAACAAACATGACAAAGGGACTACATACGTTTAGGCTGTACATGCCTGTAATGTTATGTGCTTACACGGAGAAAGCATTTACATTATGTTCTAATTACGGAGGGTGGTTGAGAACTCCCAAAAGGAAACCATGCAACACGCATTGACAATAAACAGTTCCAAGTTTGTTCCTTGAGTCTTACTTAATCGTTTAATCACCTACGGATAATCATATCGTTCTTCCTTTCACTGAAACTTGACTTTTAATACTGTTTACTATTCTGTAAAGACGATATCGCTTGTCCTTCGGAAGCATCCTTTTCTCAACAACCAAGCTACTTCCTAGAAACACTGAATACATCTGAAAACTTTACTTAGACGATTGAGGGCGTAAACACTGATCAGGGACAGTCGGACATTACAATGCCTATTGGAGGAAAAAATGTATTTAAGTAAATAGGCAAACAAATCCCGGATGGCACACATATCAACATTCTAAAGGAGGAAAACGGGGTGGTGGGGCAATAAAAGAATCGGGGGAGACATGTTGAAGCTAATTTTAAGTTACTTTCAGTTTTGATATTAAAATACAACTTTTGTATTATTTGGGGTGCAAAATGGGTTGGGACATGAGCTGACAGGGGGTAACTGGGGAAGGGGATATTAAAGCAATCCAGATAGACCTACTCTGAATATTTTAAGTATTCCTACACCTGAATAACCATTCAGGTACACCTGAATAACCATTAATCCACGTAGGCCCTAATAGCCGCATACATAGTTATCACGGGTGCCCTTAATATTCGATTGAAGATAAACCACATATGGAGGTCATTGGATCACTATAATACACAATCTTGATTATTAAAGTACATGGGGTGGTACCTGAATAATAATCAAGGACACCGTGTGTTATACATGCATGGCATACATGGATTTATTAAGGGCACATGGTATATATGGATTATTAAGGGCACCAACGTCAGTATTAAGGCCACCTAGGGTACATGGAGTATCAACGACATACTCTTGCTGTTTTACAATACCCTCACGTTTTGATGTGACTAACCACCCGCTATTTTAGCTTCGGCACCTATACCTGCGCTTTCCATTATAAACTGGATATAATACGGGTACATTGGTATGGATATAATGCCGGCAAATGCGGTACCTGTGTTATTAAGGCCATCTGTGAGGGGTAGGGCCTAGGCCTATGGGCAACCGGTGTATTAAGAACACGTGGAGTACTTGGATTAGGAACATGGGTATCTGTATTATTTAAGAGCACATTGGGCCTAGGCGCATGGTGTATTAAGAGTACCATGTCACTTACATTATATCAAGGGCACTTTAGGTACATGCCCTGGGTACCTGAAAAAGGACATACTCTTGATATTTATATAAACATTTATAACGCTTTGATATTACTCCCCTCTGCCTATTGTGGTATGACTATTACTGCCCGCTATCTTCGGCACCCGCGATTAATTAAAGTTACTTGAATGATACAGTAAGGCACCTGGGTATCTCGATACGGCACACTGCAGTACCGGGATTATGTGGTAGCCGGTGCCATTAAGGGCACCTGTGGTAACTGGATTAGGGTAGGGCTTAGGCCTATGGGGTCCCTGGATATAATGGGACAACGGGTACCTGCATTTCAGGTCACATGGGAGGTCTCCATAGATATCTGGAAAGACAAAGGTAGGCCTACCTACTTTAAGGCACATGTATACCTGGATTATCAAAAGCACCTGCGATATTCGGGTTATTTAGGGCCCGTTTGAATTATGTATACATGTAGGACATGTTCTTGATATTGTATCAAATATGGTTACGCTTTGTTTACTTACCTACCCGTGAAATCTTCTAGCGGGTCCGCGCGAAAGCGCGGATGCCCGCTAGTTCTAATAACTACGCGCGCGTAAAACTCATGACTGCGTGGAGCGCGACAGATATCAAATTTACCACGCGCAAAATAGAGGGCGTACAGCGCTATACTGGACATAGAAATCCTACAGCTTACGGGTTAGCCCCTTGGAGCTAGAAGGGAAACTCGCGTGTAAAAAACAAGTACGCAGTGATCCACCGCGTATGTTTTTGTTGTTTTTTGTTATTGTGGAATTTTCGTCACGCAGCTACGGAGCGTAATGCTGTACGCACATTTAAGCGCACTAAATAATTTGTTGCCGCGCTGTGTGCAGAAACGCGTTCGCTATTTGATGAGCCGCATGCCGCATTGAAGGATTTAAAGTCGAGTTGCAGGCCCATGACGATGGCTAACAAATGCAATAAAACAAGGCATAATAATATAACGGTTGATGGGGTGCATCGGCTTATGTTGATCACTGTTTTAATTCCATCATGATTATGGTTTTGCTCGTTTTTTTAGATCAAACGGTTGGTAAACTTTTAACTCACTTTCCAGGACTAACTTTAAAATCGCAGTGCCATTCCGTTTTCTTTTTATATTTCCATCAAGTATGCCATTTATCACCTAAAAGATAATTTATTATTCGTTATGTATTTTTTTGTATTCAAACAGTTGAAACAGTTGACTTGTGCCCGCTAAAACCCACAAATAAAAACCGCAAAGAATATAAATTAATAAAATCACCTTTCGAACATACACAGTTTGTTTTGTTGATCTAAAGATGGACAAACTGAATCAAAGTTGTGTAAGATATTTGAAACAAATCATCCATGTTACAAAATGGAAGCATACTTCCTGAAACAGAACAAATTTAACTGTTATGTCGTGCCTATTGGGATAAGATAAACGGCATTTAGTGAAAATCAAATAAATTACTATACGAGCTGATATAAACTTTAATCCTATAGTGATATGGAACACGTGCACCTAATTTTTATGGTACATCCTATCTTCAAACTCTGGCACGCGTGACAACATGCATATTCGTGCTATCTTCAGTATAGCTTGTATTAACATATGGATGCTATCTTCAGTAGATAGCATGCCGGTCCACTTTGATGTCATTGAACCTTTTCAAAAATGAACAATATAAGAATATATAAGCTCATGTTGTTGCTCAAAGGATAGTCATTTAAAGCGACAATGACATTTGTGGACTATCATAAAATTCATCAAATCTAGAAAATATCCGTCATGTCCACGTAGTCCTCCACCCGTTTTGAACTTCAAACGGGTGGCGCCCATGTCGCATTTTTTCTAGAATTTCATGATTATAAGACACTGTTTGATTGAAAAGATAAAGAAACTTTTTAATCTTAGACCTAAGCTAGGCCTATATAGTCGGAATGAAAACCAAGCCTATACCCACAGCCCCCGGTTTTTTTTCAAACAACAACTCATTATCACATTTCCTAGTAGGCCTAAGTCGGAGTGCGCAGATGATTAAAAAAAGAGTTAGTAGATAGAGTACCATATTGTTATTAACAAAATATGAAATATTATCTGAAACGGGGAAGGGGTGGGGTGGGGTGGGGCGGGTCAAGAGTGGTGGCGTGGGAAGGGGGCTTAACGCATTCCGACTATGATAACAGAGAACGAATTGTAGGTCTAGATAAAACTTGTTTCCTTATCATGCTTATAACTTCTCAAAGTCAAAGTGCAATATCAAATTCACTTTCTAAGAACAGAGGAATAGACCACCTTGATTCAAAACGGTTGACATGCATTTTAAGTATATTAAATTAATTCACCAGACGTAGACGCGTAAGCCTATAGCATCATGAGCATGATGTGAGGGCCACTCGCGAGTTAGTGAAAGTGACATGGTTAAAATAGTTGTCCTACCTATGAAAAAGTGATAAAATGAGAAAGGGCTCACTGTTGTTCCTAACTATATAAGCATTTCTTGTCATTGTCTTGATTCAACCTAAGTCGCTATATAAGTTCGTTTCATTTCGTTGCGCAAAATGTAATTATTTAAAGCCCATCAAGATAACATTGTTAGACATAGATGTTCACATCGCGGCCTAATATTATGTGTAGGCCTATTCAGCTTTTTAAGTCATCCTCAATCAACTTTGGATATTACTTTGAACATTTAATTGGGTGAAGAAGCAAGATATTTTGTTAGGTTTAATTAACCATAAACGTTGTGATAGGCCTACACTGTCCTTTCACGAACTCCGGATAAAAACCGTTGCCCGCCCCAAACATCAACAAAATAATCACGTTCATTGGGTTTAGATAAAAGGTGGGAATGGCAAATAGTAAGCATACGCAAGCCGCGCCTGTCACAAATTCAGCGCATTTCGGATTACGCGGCGTAGCGCAACGCAGTTCAACGCAAATGATGCAGTTAGAACCGGCGCGCTAAACTCATGAAAATTAAGTGGAGGACGATTGTCCCCCAGTCAAGTACAGTGAGATAGGGCGCGTACTGGAGTGCGTCGGAAACAACAATTTCGCCTAGTTTCCCATCTACGCTCCGCTTATCTATGATGCTGGATCTACACACTTTTCAAAATCAAGACGAAGAAGCTTGTGCTTGTATAATCAGGATGAATTTATCTTCATGGTCGGTGTCGGTACATGTAAATGTACCACCAAAAGTGCAGACTGATTTACAATTGAGTTTAAAACCATTTTAGTGCACTTTATTCTGATCAATAACAACATTTGAAGTTGATACAGCACTGCACCATGTTAATACAATTGCTATCTACTGAAGATAGCAAATAGAGTATGGCTTGTGTTGAACTATGGCGGGGTCTATTGGAGCATCTACCCACGTTTTGCTTCATTGTATATAGTTGTTATGTATTAAATACATTATTTGTTGTTTGTATACTTTCAGACTGTTGTCATCTTTAATATCAGTCTGACAACATAAAGAGAAGCGTTCTACATGACAACAGTCTCAAGCCACTAACTACAGGAACTACCAAGATGGTCTTAATTAACTGCCCGGTAGATGGATGCCCATACGCAACACCAGACTCTTCCGAAGCCGTCGCCTGCGCTCTGCTATCGGCACATTCTACGGTACACATGGCTGGACAAGCACACCCTGCTCCACGTGGCCCAAGATTAGAGCGCCCAAAGGTGGATGTAGGTGTGACATGTGACACCCGAGGAGTGGAATGTCTTCACAAGTCGTCGGGATGCATTCGTCACCGGATCCGGACTCGACCCTAATGCCTCTTCGCCACAACTCTTCCAATGTGCCGGTGATACTCTCGGGAACAGCCTACTAAAGACGGATCCTGCCATAGTCTCCAAGCCCGACGTAATGGCCGCGATGAAGTTGCTTGCCGTCATTCCCATTGCTACTGGTGTCATACGCGCTGAACTCGTCCAGATGCGACAGCAGCGAGATGAACCTTTCCGCTCGTTCGCAGCCAGAGTGCGTGGAAAAGCTGAAACCTGTGCCTACGTCACGGAGTGCATTTGTACACGGAAAGTGAACTTTACCGATACTATAATCCGGGACGTCCTCATAGCAGGTATTGCGGACATTGATATTCGACGTGAGGCTGATGCCATACTCGGACGCGCGGTAAACGACGTCATTGCCATTGTCGAGAGCAAAGAAATGGCCAGGAATGCCTTGACCACAACCGCGGCTGGAATATCCTCCTTCCGCCGAGAAAAAGCCACCCCAACAGGCACGCAGCCGACCCCCGACCGTAAACGAACTGCCATGTGCCCTGACTGGGAACATACATTTTCCCTATTCTCCGAGGGTGCTCGAGGCTGGAACACTAGACCCCATCGCCAGTGCATCAAATGCTACAGGGCGCAGCGGAGTAGCCGCGGGGGAGCATCTCAGCGCAACGACAATTCTACACGCAATAACACCCAAGCGTCCTCTACATCCGAAACTGGGGTGATATTCGCACAAGTGTCGGCATTGCACGAAACGGGATCAAACCACCAACAGCCACCCTTGCGCACTAATAACCGCCACCATCGCCATCGACGACGCCCCCGCTGCAAGCAAACGCAGTCGGTACCAGGTTCTACCCAAGTTCACGCCCACAATATCTTCTCAAAGGGTGCATGGCGCAGGGCCCGCTTCTTGAACCATCCGGAAGTACAGCTACACATGTCAGTGAACCACTTGGACTATCGAGCTTTCGGACGACGCTGTCCTACCACCGCACCTACAACCATCACAGCGATTGCCGACACTGGAGCCCAATATTGCCTCTGGTCCATGGACGGTTTTTTGGCTGCTGGATTCTCTGAGGAAGACCTTGTCCCTGTCCACGTACGTAGACCTAGTCGCAGCCAGCAAGTCTCCTATCAACATAGACGGCGCTATCATTGTGCGTCTTCAAGGAGTGCCCCTGAGCGACGACAAGAAATCGTGCGCCACCATGGTATATGTAAGCAAGTCAGCCCATGGATTTTACCTGTCTTGGGAAGCCATGATGGATCTTGGAATAGTATCGCATGACTTCCCCTCAGTTGGAGCAGCTGAACATCAGCCCCAAAGGCCCAACGTCCACTCAAGGAGGATCACCCTGCAATCACCGCCGGTTGCTCCGCACCATCTTCAAATGGCACAGGCCTGTGTTCTTGTCCACCACGTACAGTGGTTCCCGACCCGCTAAGAATAGTAAGATGGAAGATTGGTTGCTACAACACTTCGCAGCATCATAATTTAATACCTGTCCTCACCGCCCCCTCCCATGCATGACGGGGCCTCCAGTGGAGATTCACCTCAAGGAAGGTGCACCCCCTAAGGCAGTGCATAAACCTGCCTCAGTACCAATACATTGGCAAGAGCAGGTGCACAGCGACCTATTACGAGATGAGACACTAGGAGTCATAGAAAACGTCCCATATGGCAAACCAGTCCTGTGGTGCAACCGCATGGTCGTTACACGGAAGCACGATGGAACTCCACGCCGCACCGTGGACCTCTCCCCACTCAACAAAAACTGCCAGCGAGAAACATTTGCCAGCGAGTCACCGTTCCACCTAGCGAGACGCGTCCCCAAAGGAACTTGGAAGACAGTCAGTGACGCATGGAACGGGTATCATAGCGTCCCCTTCGGGAATGTGATCGCCATCTGTCCACCTTTATCACACCTTTCGGCCGGTGGAGGTACACCAGAGCGCCGCAAGGCTTCCTCTCATCCGGTGACGGATACAACCGCCGTTTTGACGCTATCCTCTCTGATTTCGACCGCAAGGAGCGTTGCGTCGATGACACCATCCCTACGACACTAACCTTGAAGCACATTGGTGGAGGACCATTGACTTCCTAATTCGTGTTGGCCAGTCGGGAATAGCTCTCAATCCAGACAAATTCTGTTTCGCACGCAGAGAGGTTGATTTTGCAGGCTTTCGGATCTCGGAAAAAGCTATCCAGCCACTGCCGAAATACCTCGATGCTATACGCGGATTTCCGACGCCAGCATCCACCACAGACATCCGTAGCTGGTTCGGCTTAGTTAACCAGGTCGCCAACTATGCACAGCTACGCGACACCATGGCGCCCTTCAAACAATTCCTCAGCCCAAAGGTCCGTTTCGAATGGACTCCTGCGCTTGATGAAGCCTTCAATACGTCTAAGGGTGCCATCGTTGACGCCATCCGCCACGGCGTAGAGATATTAATTTTTTGACCCTACGAAGAGAACCTGCCTACGTCCAGATTGGTCCTGCAATGGCATCGGATACTTTCTATCACAGAAGCACTGTGCCTGCGAGTCCCGCATCCCTGACTGCTGCGATGATGGATGGAGGGTAACATTAGCTGGCTCCAGATTCCTCTCATCCGCAGAGCAGCGCTATGTTGCAATCGAAGGCGAGGCGTTGGCAGTGGCATGGGGACTCGAACAGTCGAAATACTTTACTCAGGGATGCAATGATGTCGAATTGAGGATTCCACACATCGCTCGCGACGACACATGGTCGACCATGGCTCGAGCGTAACGACACGCAACGGCACCGCAACCACAGCTAGCGTCAGACCAGCTTGAACAGGGTCCTACCGCTGTCGCACGACCGCACCCGTCTACTTCTATAACAGAGGCTACCGTGCCAACGATGGGTGCCCCAGCACAGCCCGTGCTGGACCATACAGCAGCATGAGCACCACTGATCCCGCTGACGCCCTCAAAAACAAATCTGCCACCAACGGACATACCAACGGCACCTATTACACCAGTCGCGTTAGGTGGAGTTGCCCTCGCACGCCCTCGCAGACAAACAATAAAGCCTCGTCACTACGTGCCTAAGACTGGTAAATGGCAGACCCGCTAATCTGCTAGTTGTTACGTTAGCGAGGTATTAACCCCTCTAACGTGGGGGATGTTGAACTATGGCGGGGTCTATTGGAGCATCTACCCACGTTTTGCTTCATTGTATATCGTTGTTATGTATTAAGTACATTATTTGTTGTTTGTATACTTTCAGACTGTTGTCATCTTTAATATCAGTCTGACAACATAAAGAGAAGCGTTCTTCAGCTTGGTATTTCATCTGTTGCATTGCTGGCGCATTTTTGTATTCATACATTATGTACCGGTATGGGGGAGGGAGGCAGCTAGTTAGGAATTGTGAAATCTTAGTGTAACTAACTGACTATCAACCAAGAAAGCACTTACATGCGGCGGGGGACGGTCGAGTTTTTTTCGACAAAAGAAACACGGAAATATTATTTTAAAACTTACTAACATGGCACCATCAACACTCTCCAATGATTACTGCTAAATGAACACTAACAACTCACCGAGGGCAACTCCCGCCTATCAAATGAAGGCCACTTGGCGTCACATTTAAACCATCGGGTAAGCCCGCGAACATTGCGATCGGAGCGAACTTTCTTAAAATTGTTTGTTTGTTGTTGTTGTTTTCTTTCGTTTCATCTTGTTTTTTGTTTATGTTTTGGGTTAGTTGTTTGTTTGTTTAATTTGGATTTGTTTTTTGCCTTTGTTTGTTTGGGTTTTATGCCTTCCTTTCTTACCGTTGGCCTTTAATACTCTCTCTCTCTTTCTCTCTTTCTCTCTCTCTCTCTCTAAATGAAAAAAAGAATGAAAACCCCACTTTGAATTCGGAGTGAATCGGTTTCAGCTCTTTTTGAGTTGGAATTCACGTTTAAAAAGCCAAACTGTTCACTCGTTCATCAATGAATTTTCACTTTTTGGTCAGAGTGACTAATATGGCTAAATCTACCCATATTGTTATGCAAATTAGCATTTTCCCAACTTCAAATTTTATCGATTTTTAATATAATGTTCGGAAGGACATTTTGAAACAATTACATCAAAAACCATGTATGTTGCAATTTTGTCTAGGTGAAATCGTACAATAGTGCCTTTTAAGTACAATATTGTGTATTTACCACTCGAACAAACTGTTTGAAATGCAATAATAGTGGCGTGTTTTTAATCGCAGACCGACTTCATTATTAAAATTATTGTTTGACCCCGGGAGTGACGTAGTTACTGACGATAATATTTCATAATTGTTCTCTACGATAAGATATACTTAAGTAATATTTGGCGCTTGCGACTTGTTTTTTTATTTTAGTGGGACGATCGTGTTAATTTATGTGGATATTTTATACCTCACTAGTTTAAAATTCCGATATTATTCTACAAAATTAAATTGCTAGTAATTTACGTAGCAATTAGAGCAAGGCCTCTACTACATAGGTAACGCAAATTCGGCTGAATATCAACTGCGTGCTACCTTGTTAATTCGCTATGATTAGTTGATTAAAACGGGGATAGCGAAATGTCAAATCGACTAATGATTGATTGTAAATTTCGGTTTTATTTTATGGGCATGTGGACTAAATTATTCATATACTTTCTGTTCGAGTATTACGACTGATCTAGTAAATTTAATGTGATGGTTTGAAACACCGTCCAAACAGCTCTGTTTGTTTGTCCTTCCCTTTATTTGTCCTAATTAGTTATCGGTATTAGCAACACGATGCGCCGCCAGGGGATGTTTGGAAGAGGCAAAAATATCCAGTGCATAATGTAGCCTTTCATCAATGCGTTGTGGTGGTGTGTGTAAGCACCTTAAGAAAAGTGTGAGCGCCATCTGTAAAAATAGTCTAATAAACGCCTTTCCGCAAAATGAAATCGTGTTATGTTTTGCTTGCTGATTCGTTGATAATGATGTCATTATTTTTTACTGGGAGACGTCATCGATATCAATCAAGTGCTATCTTTAACCGTTATTGTCAATAAAATAAGGCCAACATTTGTTTTGTTTGTTTGTCCATAGAGGGCCCGAAAAAGGTAGGGTCGGTAGGTCGGATTTTTTTTTAAATTTTTTTATTTTACGGATATTGTATTTGGGATGAATATAAATTCGGCATGAATACTGTGAATTAAAGTCGTCCAAAAACATCACTTTGATAGTATTGAACTCGTTTTCAAGAGTTTGTTCGGACAGATTGTCTGTATAAAGTTGCAATATTGTAGTACTGCAAACTCGGTCAAAGAGTGTTTTTGTACCGAGTTTGTCGCCGCCATGTATTATGATTGAAAATTTGCAGAAAGTTAAACAACGTAGTGTTGAAGTTCTGTTAGAAATATATACGTGAAAGTATTCCTAAATCTATTTTTTCCCGAACTAACCACCCCACAAATTGTTTTATACTATGTTGAAATTAATATTCATTCCGTTGAGCAACATTTTGGGAGCAAATATGAACCATCTAGAGTTTTCATATTTTCTCACACTGCGTTTTTAGTATAATAAAGACATCAATTGAATGCGCGATTGAATTTTCATTTAGTCCTTATAATAGTCCCCGCGGGTGCCAAGTTCATGCAATAAACATCATGTTACAAGGGACTGCGCATTGGGGATGGTGTTTATAAAGACCAGATTTACGATAGCGTTCGAAAGCAGGAATAAAACGGTCCGTTTGGCCATTTAAATTGCTCAAAAAGGTTGTTTTAAAAAATAATAGAAAATAAAAAATAATACGGTCGGCACCAAGGTACACGGTCGGTGTGAGCGCCATCTGTAAACATAGTCTAATGAACGCCTTTCCGCAAAATGAAATTGTGTTATGGTTTGCTTGCTGATTCGATGATAATGATGTCATGATTTTTTATTGGGAGACGTCATCGATATCAAGTGCTATCTTTAACCGTTATCGTCAATAGAATAAGGCCGAGCTAATTATGTGTTACGATGGTGACACTATTTGCTCGCTACGTGCAATCAGAGAGTAGAGTTATAGTTACTAGCGGGATACCTTCGCTACGCTCGGGTCCGGCTTGATAAGCAAATAAGATTCATGAGTTGTAACTTATACACCACCCGAAACTCTTGTTAACATAGGCAAAAATTAAAACCTACTTTAAAACCAAACCCGCCAAATGACAGGCCAAAAATCGTCAAAAGTGGTCCAAATTCCATAAAATAGCATAATATCAACCGAAATGTATGATGAAAATATAATTGTAATGATGATGGGATGTATGTATTAGCCCACTAGTAACTTATATCCAGTATTTTTGCTTTGTAATAGCCAAGTTTAAATCCACGATGGCAACCAAAATGGCCGCTGTAAATGTTGAAATAGTCTACTTGAGTGTATGATAATCCAAAATAGATATTGTAAGAGTGTACATTTCATCACATTCACCAACCAGTATGTTCTAAACTGCTAAGCTATTGCTTTTAGATATAAGGCCCACATCTGTGACAATTTGGATTCTATATCACTTTCCAAAATGGCTACCAGAATGGTTAAGTGGATGTTAAATGACCTAAAACAATTGTTTTGCATTGTAAATGCACCATACTATGTAATACCAATACCCCCAAATCTAATCTGTGTTCATTCGCTGCTTGCTGTAAGCTAGGATTCACCAATTTGGAGCAGATCGAACTAAAGCTAATTTACTGTCTCACTTTTATACAACAGCTATAACCATATTTTATTGCAACGTTGGTTTTTGTTATTGGATGAACTGGTGATATGGTTATTTAAGCAAAAACGGCCATGTATGAGCTTTTTCATTCTTCCCAACATACCATTACAACATGCCTATGCTACCCATCATATTAAGTGTCCGTTTCTATATTCTAATATATTTCTTCATTATCTGTAATCCACGTACATCTGATGACTTTCAGTAAGGCCCCATCAGTAGTGAAAAATATGGGCAACAATGATTAATTTATCAAAGTGAGTTTTATGCAAAAATGAATTGGTACATATGTTTTCTTTATATTTCAATCACAAAAATTAACTCTGTTTACAAAAAAAATACCTAAAAAGTGATTTTAAGATGCCCTCTCAATTATTCGAACACGCCAAAACACATAGTCAATTTCAAAGAAATAGCATTTTTGTATCTCTAAATAAAGTAAATAACATAAGAATTTTGAACTTCTTTGCTTCACAAAATCAACTTTGATTAAGATCTGCACTTCAAACAAAGCTTAAAATGTGCATGATGACTAGCTTTTTCATAATTCATAAAAATATCATTTTTGCATTAAAAAAAATGGATGAATTTATTTTACGTTAACTTTGGCGGCCATTTTGTCCAATTTGCGTAATCGGCTAAGATGCTTCAGCTCTACAACCATAACTCTGCCATTAAAAATCCAAATCACACCAGATTTGGTACAAAGTTAAAGGATGGTATACTCTATTGAACTATGAAGAGAATATCTTTCATACTTTTTAAATTAAGTGCAAGTGTTTCCTGATTGGCTGAAAAATGTTGCCATGGCAACCGGAGAAAAAAATCGGCTTCGTAGTTCAATGCGCAATCTTATTTTACATCATATGTGAAAGTTTCATTAAAATATATACATGCATTCTTCAGTTACATTTGTTGAGCTGAGTGACTATTTTGCATTGAAGTCTATGGGGAAATTCACTATAAAATTTCACTACTGTGTCATGCTATGGGTAACGTTTCTTACAAGTGCAGTTTGCAGTGGCACATGTTTGGTTTTTTTGCAATTGCATCTTATACCCAAGAGCAAAGAGCAATATCTTGGAGGTTCAAGCAAAAGCGTTGTTTACAGTGTATTTATTAAAGGGGCACTGACCCTGCACTGAGAGATACGCAGGGAGTGCGCCCTCAAATTGTCTGAAAATCTGGGTTTTTTTGCACCTACGTCGACGTCGTACGCGTATACCGGCTGTCCCAAAATGATTAGTATCCATCGATGCCCAAAGTTCAATACAAAAAATGTTCATAAAAATTAATGAGATTAGATCCGTTGTTTTTCCACCATATTTGATATATTGTAACTTTTTATTAGAATTTAAGTTCATGAATATCGGACTTATTTAACTGAAGTTACACTCCATTGTGAAAAACATGGTGATTTCACCTTTTTTGCAAAGTGTAAAAAATGTGTGTGTAAACAGCTTGTTCGAAAGAAACTAATATATTCTCTTAATCTCTTGTCTGCTAAAATCGTTGATTCCTTTCTATTTTAAACTGCTGATGTATTATATGTTTGTTCAAATCATTCATAATTCTTCATCTAGATTCAATTTGAAGAGTAAAAATGGATCGTCACGCATGAGCAGCCCCAAGCTTTGATTCTATTTAAACAAGAAAAACAAAAAGCTTTTTTTCTTCTTTGCATTTGTTACCACATACGAAAACATTAACCAATAAAAGTACATTGATATGTCAAAATGATTACTAAAATTGGGGCTAAAAACATGTTTTAGTAGACTAAATTCAAAATAAATCCCATTACATAGTGGATCAAGCCTCCTGGACCCCGAATACTTGCGCTTCGCAGGTTCAACAGTTTCGGGCTATTATAATAGGCAGGAGTCCAGTGCTAAATAAAGGCTTAAAAGATAAATAATTTACTGCTACCATGTATATTGGAAGCCCATGAAACAACTGCAATACGGTTTTGTTAATAGAAATTCAAGTTGTTTAGGAACAATCTCTTGGAAGATCCTAAAGGTCGGTGTTCTGATTTCTTGACTAATTTTTAACTTGATTTTTAACATAAGTTGTACACAAACTGGCCGGGTGGCAATCCGGTAACCACCTTTGGCAGTAATCATAGTAATTTGCTGCTATTTGGCCTAAAACGTCTAAATGGAACAAAGCATGCGTCAAACATTCTACAGAAATAATGAAAAAAATATGGTGTTTCTTCTAATATCAAAATATGTTGATGGGCAGAAAAATGGCTAAAAGTCATCGGAACATCCACCTCAAATTGAAAAGTGTTAAATATAAAATTTGAAAAAATACAAGAACTTGAAATGTTATATTATGTGCATGACACGCCACGACTTGTTTGTAAGAAACCATGGTAATAAATGACACAATTTATTTTGTAGGTAATAATCATAAGAGAATATGAATATCTACATTTTGATTGATGTTCCTCTGGAACCTGAATAGCCTATTGTTACCTGTTATGAAACGTGTTTTTACCATTCCTCGAATTATGATTTTTTTTTTTTTGCTTCTGCGTCATTTTGGATCAATTATTGATTATATCGTGAGGCCTTGCTCAGTTACCATAGCAACGAGAGCGAAACCAAAAGCGCTTTTCAAAACTAGGCATCATGGTATAACACAAATCGGCTGATATTGGTGTAAAATTGTTACAGCCTGTATTTGTCTTATAACATAGGCCTTAAATCCGACTCAACCTCCCTTTTAATATTGACTCTATTCTTTGATGGAATGATATACATTTTTCTGAACTGAAATTTTGTGCTGATTCCAGATATGATAATTGTATACACCATATGTGAGGGACAATTAGCAAAAATTAAAGGGATAATACTCGATTTGTGCTTTTCAATTAAATTCACATTTAAATTCTTTCAATAGTTGACATTTCTTTCTCATTATTTGTCCTAAATATGATGCTCTGTAATGTTGAGAACTAAAGTAATTCAGTGTCACTTTAAAGGGGCATTTCTCATTTTATGGTCTGCACATCTGAAATTTGGTCAGAATTCTAGGAAAATGCTTTTAATATTGATGGAATGATAAAACACCAAATCTGAATTTTTTTCTGAACTAAAATACTGTGAAAATTCCAAATCTGATCATTTTATAAACCAAATGTAAGGGGAAATTTGTCAAATTAAAGAGATAATAATCGATTTGTGTTTTTCAATTAAATTCACCTATAGTATAAGCATTTTCATGGGATTTTTTCAATATTTCATATTTCTTTCTCATTATTTGTCCTAAATATAATTCTCTGTAGTGTTGAGAACTGATCTAAAGTAATGCAGTCTCACATTCAAGGGGTATAACTAAATTGTATGGTTGGTAAACCTGAAATTTGGTCAAATTTCAACAAATATGCCTTTAATATTGACCCTATTTTATTGATGGAATAATACCATAAAATCTTAAACATTTTTATTGACTAAAATGGTGTGCTGATTCCAAATCTAAGGGGAAAGTGATCAAATTAAATGGGTAATACACGATTATGCGAACTGTAAGTAAATCTGTCTCACATTATAATGGGTATCATCCGATTTTTTAGTCTTGAAAATCTGAAATTTGATCAACATTCTAGGAATATGCCTAAAATGATATTTATTGATAGTACAAAATACTTAAAGAGCGCCTTACAACAAGTTCTCAAAGCGCTATACAAAGAGAAAAGTACAAATACATAAAATACAAAAATATATGAGAGACATAAAAATACAGAGGGCCTGCACAATAGTTTACAAAAACAATATACTAATCAATTATACACTATATTGGACTTCAAGATATGAGTCTTGAGACACTTCTTAAATTGGCCAAGAGATGACATTGAGCGAATATATGATAGTTCAAACTGTTCTAAATCTTTAGTACTATGATCACAAAAGTTCTGTTACTGTAATAGTTAGTGTTTCCTGTAGCCGGGATGCGAAGAAGATTTTGAGAGGAAGAGCGAAGAGTTTTTGTATTATTATTATGATCGCTATCCTGGAAAGCGTCTCGTAGCGAGCGAAGCGTCTTTCGGCGTGGAGTCCGGGCCCGCGGCCTGCTAAATTACAGTCGAGGCATTCTGAGGTCATTTCCGATCTATTTTGTAAGGACTTTGTATCAGTAACAACCATAATGTAACATTGATGAACATTTGTTATTTAGGAGTCATGAGCAACGCAATTTTAATTCTACGCCTTAGTCGTGTATTCTGAATAATTTAGATGCGCTTCTAGTCCAATTCCATGATTATCACTAACCATGCTAACAATGCCTTTTTGATTATCGTCAAAAATGCGACTTTTACGGGCTTTTAAACCTACTATAAAAAGAGAAAAATTGGATCTTTCCATGGAACTGTCAGACGTTTAAGTTGTGTTTAATATATAATTGGTATAATATAGTCTCTCAGGCCTTTCCCGCACATGTTACCTCCTCCGTCCCTCTTTTCTTCTTTCCGCCCCAACTTTTCTTTTTCCCCAGCCTCCTCTTTTTCTCCTTTCCTTTCCTTTTTCCTCCTCACTTTCTATGTTCCTTTTTTGTTTTGCTTTATTACCCCGGAGTGCTGCAGACACCGCAGAACCCCTGGATCCGCCGCTGTGTTCACGGATTTTCCAACAAATTGATTAAAACCATAAATAGTGGTTGTAACCATCTGAAAATGGCATATTTGGTTCATTGGTGGTATGAATTTGCGGTAAATAGAATTGTTTATAGACAGTGACGGCACTATGAACATGAACATTCTCTTGATCTCTTTTCTGCTAAAATCTTTGATTCCTTTCTATTTTAAACTGTTGATGTATTATACACCTATCAGTTGTAAGACGCACTATACGACCCCCGGGAGTGGTGCGTCACTTTACCGAGGTGCGTCGACTTCTCATGTACCATGACGCACCCTGTGTCAAAAAAACCACGGACCATTGCCATCCAAATACACACCCTCAGTCAATTTTTGGACGCACCATTGATGGATTCTGACGGACCATGACGACGCACCCCATCGTGAGATATCGTTGATTAAACTGGATAAAACACGATGACTACTGAAAATGAAACTACCTTTGATTCACGGGGATCTGCCCTTATTCGATGTTGTCAACCCTGGCCCTCGAATAATTATATAGACCCCGGACCGGGACCTAATGGACGGAACCAAGAGGAGAACTTTTATATGCACATTAATGTCAGACTGGTCTAAAATTCATAAAATATTTAACTGATTGTCATAAACGTCAGGATGAGGATGAAACAATTTCGAGAACATTTCCCATTCTGCTTCGAACCGTTCAGTGGCGTAATTAGGAGGTGTGGTGGGGTGTGGTATGGTGGGGTGGGGTGGGGTGGAGGGGGGAGGGGCATCCTCCATCCCATGTTATACATTGGTTTCTCGAAAGTGTATTTTAACCAAAATTAGGTTCTCGAAAGTGTATTTAAACATATGAACTTCGGATTGGAAATTACACCTATAAACCATCAAAGAATTTAAGGGGGCATTTACAAATACCAAAAACATTTCTGATTTAATCAATACCACCCATATACTTCGAGAAAAGGCACCCCAAAAGGCGGCACATAGACGTATACTGCTATTGTGATAAGTCCCCCGCCCCCCCCCCCCCACCACCATGATTCCCCCCAAATTAAATCCAAACTCGATGTAAACCTTTGTATACTAAAACAAATAGTCAGATATGCCCCCCCCCCCCCCCCCCCCCCTCCCGATGACCCCCACATGCGATGCCCTAAATTTGATTAAATTTGCATGGACAACACGGGTGATTACGAGTACTTCCCCCGGTAGCAGAGTCTCGGGTCAAGCCTGCTGTATACTCCATCCATCGGCTCGTAGGACGATAGTAAGCGACTGCGCGGAGCAATTGGCGATGATCGAGTGATTTCATGCATTTTAGAACATGCGGTATAAAATATCGGAGTGATGTTTGCGGTATTAAAGTGGAGCTTGGTTGGCGGTATCAAGGAGTTATGTGGTACAGTAGGCCTATAACGTATATTTAAAGGTCGTATTTTGTCGATCGTAAACAGATGTACACTGTGACGCACCCATGTAAAGTGACGGACCTTTACGCACCCTCCGTCATTTTTTTGACGGACCAAAGGCTGCCACTGACGTACCCTCCGTCAAAAATTATTGGTAAACGACGCACCCACGACGCACCTCTCCCGGGGGTCGTATAGTGCGTCTTACAACTGATAGGTGTATTATTCGATTATTCAAATCATTAATAATTCTTCATCTTGATTCAATTTGAAGAGTAAAAATGGACCGTCACGCATGAGCAGCCCCAAGCGTTGATTCTATATAAGTTAACTTCACCAAATCCATTCTCTAATGTGAAAATGAATTATAAGCCACTGCTTATTCACAAAATACCACTTCATTATAGCTCTTTAGAAGTCCCTAAACACTTGTCAAATAAACAATGCATGGGGTCATTCAAGTATGACGAACTTCTTTTACCCTTCAAATTGAATTAAAGTGAAGAATCATTAATGATTTGAACAACCATAACTAATAACAGCTACAACAGAAAAAACACAAGATTATATTAGTAGACAAGAACTTAATATGAGAATACGTGTGTTTCTTTCAAAGAAGCTGCACTGAAAACCTAAATTGGTCAGCCTGACTAACTTAAAGCTAGTCCAGATGGTGCTCATTTTGACTAGCTTTACGTTAGTCGCTCGACTAGCTTGATGTTAGTCCGTCCTAAGCTCGACTAGCTTTAAGTTAGTCCAGATGGTGTCCATTTAGACTAACGTAAGGTTAGTCAAGCTAGCTAACTCAAATTGTTCACGTTGCGTAGCAGTACTTGATTTCGCTACGGGTGATCGCTCTGCTGTCTGTTCAATATCACTCGTATTGCTGTTGGCGGGGCTGCTGGCTACAGCGTTCGCTGTAGTGGACTGGTTTGTCATGGCTGACCCGTTAGCGTTCGAGGTGCCCGCGCTACCGTTACTTTATAGTTAGTTTTTCCTACTCCGAGTCGTCATTCCAAACAAAATGTAGCATAAAATAGGCTAAAGATGTTGGCAAACACTATGATGTACACAATATGGCCACACAATGAAATAACTACGGCAAATTACGTCTGGATTGGCTAGCAAAACCGGACCGGCGATGACGTCTTATCTGCATGCCGCCACTGATATTTTATCTCAGTACCTTGACTAGCCTAAAGCTAGTCCAGCCAGCTTGACTAACCTTAAGCTAGTCAAGCCAGCTTTTCTAATAAGCTAGTCAAGCCAGCTTGTCTATCAAGCTAGTCCAGCCGTAGACTAGTCCAGCAGAACAAATCAAACTACAATCCTGGAAAAAAGTCTTGGAACACTTGCGTGTGATTAACGGAAAGTGTCACCCCGTACAATGTTGACCAAGGCCAGTGGCTCCTGCAGCTTTCCAGAGTGTCCCAACATTGATCGATGGGGGGTGGGAAGGAAAAATCTTAATTGAACAATTTCCGTTTATAACAGAAGACACTAAGTATCAATACATGCACACAATACCCAGCACGTGTGCTCAGCTCAGCGTTCGCGTTCCAAGGACTTTTTTCCAAGATTGTATACGCAGTTTGCAAAAAAAATCATACAAATTTGGTTTTTCGATCACATCTCGAAAACTAAATGTCACATGTATCTCAAATTGCACAGTATTTGGCAGTGGAACATAGGCATGGCAACTCCAGTATTTTTTTTTATAAAGACATTCATTTAATACGGGAACGTTCAGTGAAAACAATTCCCTATACTAACTAATGCATTTCGAAGATGTACAATAATTGCCCATTATTGCAATGCATAATGTGGCGTTTTCAGATACTCCTACGAGATTTATTCATGTATTGTCATATATGCAAAAGAGTATCTAAAAGTAACGGAATCTATATATGGGGTTGAAAGTAACACAAATAATTGTAAAACAACTTAGGCCTACTTGTAAATAACTATCTTCAGTAGATAGCAGTAACTTCTGTTTGACAGATACGACTGTTATCTTTCGTATTGCATTAACGGGTTGTAATATAATAATATATGCTCATTATTCATATGCCCATCTGTTATTATGTATTTGTTGATTTGCGGTCATTGTTTTGCATCACTTGTGTTGCGATGAATCCCCCGGCCCAATAATCACCAAGAGAAAATGCAAGAAAAACACCTCTTTTTTCAAAACACCTTTTTTCGGCTCGAATGTTCATAGGCCTATACGTACACTTTTTTGGATGTTTTATTAAAAAGATTTTTTGAAAAACTACATTTGGATTAAGTTCTACATTTCCACATATTATTATTAACCAACATTTTTTGGCTGAAATTGTCAAAGGGCGTTTTTGCCTACAGTTTTTGGAATTTCTTTTGAACATTTTGAAATTGCTGGTATTTTTTCCCGACACGTTATTCTCAAACCCTTATTTTATGGATTTTTTCAAATATTACTTTTTTCTTACACATTTTTTTCAAAACTGTTGGTATTTTGTGTGTGGAAATATTTGAAAATAATTGTTGGACATGGTTGGAAGATGAGTAAATGTTTCTTCTTACTCCACAAATTATAAATGATAGTCAGTAAAAGAAATTGCACATCCAGGATTTGAACCTGGGACCTCTGGATGGTTATAGACCAGCGCTCTATCAACTGAGCTAACGAGTCAGATGAGTAAGCACGACGATAATATTAGCCTTCAGTTTAATCCCATCCTCAAAAACAACCCAAACAACTAAATGAGTGAATACATACACCATTTAAGTAATATATAATATACGTGAATACAAAAATAAACCATTTGAGTAGTATATTTTATTGATTAAAATAGCGCTGCGATAAATGAATTAAGCTTTATTCACAAAGTAATCATCAGACGAGTTAGGACGGTAATGGTAAAGTGTATGGTAAAGTGTATGGTAAAGTGTTGCCTTGAAACACGTGTTCATTGAATACTTAACCGTCGTTTCTATAGTATAATAGTATTAATTATTATACATATTTTGTTTTCATTTTAAATGGTAAACTGTTATCAAAATGCGTAGATGTGACCCATTCGCAGGGCTGCGTTCTTGCGCGTCCTCGCGTCCTAGGACCCCTTATTTTCTTGTTGGACGATAATGGACGCGTAAGTTTACATATTGAACTTCCCTAACGGGTCCCAATCGAAAATAAAGGGACCCCTTAAATCTGACGATGTATGGAGGTGGAAACCTTAAGACATTCTGAAAATTGTCAATCTCCATCCTGTGCCTACATTTTAAATTTATTAATGTCCGTAAAAGATAAATACAATGCAAATCCTGTATTTTTAAAAGTTGTTAAACACACTAAATCGCTTCCGAATTGCTTCCGCAAAAGTTTCAAGCGATTTCCAAAACATTCTATATATAAGTATCTTCTACTGATTAACATGGACACGACATAGGTATATGAGTTACATGATCTTACGCTAGTGTGCGTATCTGTGTTAGCGACTGTTTGTCTCTAAAAAAAAATTTGACCATTTTCAAAGGCTCAAACTTCAGGACCCCTTATATTTCTGGGGGACCCCTAAAATTTAGTTTTTGCAGTCCTTAAAGGGTCCTGAAAAATGTAAATGGGACTCCTTACACTTTTGAGCCGGTGCTACCCCTGCGGCCATGCGGCTTATATTTCGGAGTTACAACATGCATGATTGGTATAGCTAACACATATGCATATCTTGATAACTCAAAGGCAGTATGAAAAAACGTTTAATTGCCTATTTTAAGCAAAATGTCCCAATGGTAAACTGATGGTAAAGTGTTGGTAAAGTGTGTGACACTTTGCAATAATGCATTACTATAACATATGTGTAAGCACTGACCGCTTGGCCTAGTGAATAGGAGCGCTCGTTGGCACCCTTTAGGCTATAGCCTGCTTGGCGTTGGTTCGAGTCGCTCTCATGACGTGACTTTTTTCCCTTTTTTCTGTTATGAGCTGTCTTCAATAGATAGGAATAGTATTGCAAATAAACGTTTACTGCTCGGCAAATGTTAACACTTTCAACGCGGCTATTGGCTTAACCACGGTACAAAACAGATTTGTCTAACTTTTCAAGTCTATCTCAAGGATAAAAGAACAAATAATAGGCACGTTTGTACATATTTGAATGCATTTCACAAGGTGATTCCAAATATTGGTAAAATGACATTCAATAATTTTGACATTTTTGAAACATTTTGTGCAATTTTGGATTGTCGTCTGCAGACGCCTGTCGCGTGGAAAGTGTAAATGTATAGTTTCATATTTCAAATAACAAACAAATAGGCAATGTGATAACATTATTAAAAGTATAAAGTTAATTTCTCAGCAAGAACTTTATACTTTTGCTTTATTGATTTATAAACATCAGATTATTACGCGCGGGATCTAGAAACGGGTCAAATTGTAGTTAAATATGACATAAATAATTGTTTTCAGTGACCACTCCTAAATAAAATTAATTCCCTATCATCATTGTTATCATATTTGTGATGCCCCTATTGTTTACTCAAATCGTGTGTAATATGAGATTCATACGACATTCGGTTTTTGATTTATGATAGAAAAAACAAATTTAGATCAAATATTGTGCATTCCTCTTATACAATCCTGGAAAAAAGTCTTAAAACACTTGCGTGTGATTAACGGAAAAGTGTCACCCCCCCCCCCCCCCCCCCCCACTCCCCCGTACAATGTTGACCAAGGCCAGTGGCTCCTGTAGCTTGCCAGAGTGTCCCAACATTGATCGATGGGGGGTGGGGAAGGAAAAATCTCATTTGAACAATTTCCGTTTATAACAGAAGACACTAAGTATCAATACATGCACACAATACCCAGCATGTGTGCTCAGCTCAGCGTTCGCGTTCCAAGGACTTTTTTCCAAGATTATAGTCAGGCTGAGCCGGACTAACCCTAAGCTAGTCAAGTCGGCCATAACCTATCCAGCAGGCTAGACTAACCTGCTTGACTAGTTTAAGCTAGTCCAGCAGGTTTGACTAACCTGCTCGACTAGTTTAAAGTTAGTCCAGTCTGTGTCTGGCTAGTTTAAGTTTTCAGTGTGTAATAACCCCCACATTTTTTTGCACTTTGTCAAAAAGGTGGAATCACCATGTCTTACATAATGGATTGTATCTTGAGTTAAATAAATCCGATACTCATAATCTAAAGTGACAAAGATTATGAACACATAACGGACCAAATCTCATTGATTTTGATGAAAAATATTGAACTTTGGCATCGATGGGTACTAATCATTTTGGGACAGCCTGTACTAACTACCATATCATCTGTCTGAAACTGTCTACCTTAATTCGCCGTCTATCATGTACAATTTCACAATTTGGTAAATTCGATGTAGATCACATCGAAATCATAGGCATGACTCACCACATAACTTGCTTTAACCGAACTTCAATCAACCGTTTTCTCATAAATTATTACACTTCAGGGTGCCTACATTTCTATTGAAGCAGTTCCTCTTTTTTCAAATTTCATTTTTCTCGGCAATCTCTTAATGTCCCCTTAAGCAGTACTATCCATGAGACGTTGGATTTTGGACAATTTGGATAGAAATCAGTACATTTTTCACGCAGTTTGATAATAATATCATTCTTTATATGTTGGTACTGAAGGGTACTTTTGTTGTCAGTGTTTCTACTGGTATGTTTTGAATAAACATTGTTTTCCCTGAAAGTAATGCGCTTGTTTATTTGTTTATTAAACAAGCGCATTTCTTTCAGGGACAAAACGTCAAAGACGCCTAAGAAAACAGTTTCACTTTATTCCGTTGATAATTTTGACGCTTTGGATTTAATATTTTGGGGGAAAGTATCAATCAAACAAACCCATGAGAGTGGAGGGTAAAAACAAGGACGAAGCCATATTGGACATCCTACGAATGCATGCCATTTACAGAATAAACTGTCTTTGCTCATCTTTGACATATAAGATGTTTATCTTAGACGTCTAACCTTACACGTACTACATATACGTGCTACGTCATACGCATGATCTTACGCGTTTTGGTTATACTATTGCCATCCATAACTATTCATAGATATCGAAATATCAAATCCTGGTAGTAATCACATTTTGACCTACGTCATTTTGATAACCACGGGTATAAGGTGAGCGAAACAAACCAACGACTAGGGTAGGGCCTATGCCACCTGTGGTGGATCCAGTTGGGAGCCCTCCCCCTATATATATACAAAATTAATAGTAACTCTTAACCTAAGATCCTATAACTAAAGTGGTTCATATATTCTGAACGAAAGTGTAACTTTTGAGGATTTAATGAAGTGATTGTTTAATAGTAAAGAAGCAAAAGGTCCGAGACGCAACAATCAGTTATCATGTTGAAGTAAACAAATTACAGATACAAAATTGTTCTCAACGGACTAAATTCAAAAGGTTTCCCACGGCAACCCGTCCTTTAGCCAACAACTTCAGTTCGACTAGATTGTTGACAAAATAATAAACAAGAAAAACAAAAACAAAAAGCTTTTTTCCTTCTTTGTATTTGTAACCACATACGAAAACATTAACCAACAAAAGAACATGGATATGTCAAAATGATTACTAAAATTGGAGCTAAAAACATGTTTTAGTATACTAAATTCAAAATAAATCCCATTACATAGTGGATCAAGCCTCCTGGACCCCCGAATAATCGCACTTCGCGCTCGCAATGTTAATTATCATTACGAAATGTTGACTCCCCTCCCTTTGGAAATCCTTGATCCGTCCCTGTCTAATACGAAGGTTCAACAGTTTCGGACTATTACTAGGCAGGAGTCCAGTGCTAAATAAAGGCTTAAAAGATAAATAATTTACTGCTACCATGTAAAATTGGAAGTCCATGAAACAACTGCAATACGGTATTGTTAATAGAAATTCAAGTGGTTTAGGAACAATCTCTGGGACGATCTTCAAGGTCGGTGTTCTGATATCTGACCCAATATATACCTTGATGTTTTCTATTATGAGGGTTCATCCTTAAAATAGTCGTATTCGATCCAAACTTTGAGTTGCATAACTGCTATGGTTCTTATTTTAGAAGGACAAAGTGACATGGAATTTGCCCATTAGGTAATACACAAACTGGCCGGGTGGCAATCCGGTAACCACCTTTGGCAGTAATCATAGTAATTTGCTGCTATTTGGCCTAAAACGTCTAAATGGAACATAGCATGCGCCAAACATTCTACAGAAATAATGAAAAAATATGGAGTTTCTTCTAATATCAAAATATGTTGATGAGCAGAAAAATAGCTAAAAGTGATCGGAACATCCACCTCAAATTGAAAAGTATAAAATATAAAATATAAAAAAGTACAAGGACTTGAATTTTTATATGTGCACGACACGCCACGACTTGTTTGTAAGAAACCATGGTAATAAATGACACAATTTATTTTGTAGGTAATAATCATAAGAGAATATGAATATCTACATTTTGATTGATGTTCCTCTGGAACCTGGATAGCCTATTGTTACCTGTTATGAAACGTTAATGACTTGATATTGATATTGGTTTAACACTACTTGTTTTTACCCTTCCTCGAATTATGATTATGTGTTTTGCTTCTGCGTCATTTTGGATCAATTATTGATTATATCGTGAGGCCTTGCTCGGATACCATAGCAACGAGAGCGAAACCAAAAGCGCTTTTCAAAACTAGGCATCATGGTATAACACAAATCGACTGATATTTGTGTAAAATTGTTTTATATCATAGGCCCTAAATCCGACTCAACCTCCCTTTTAATATTGATTCTATTCTTTGATGGAATTATATACATTTGTCTGAACTGAAATTTTGTGCTGATTCCAGATATGATAATTGTATACACCATATGCAAGGGACAATTAGTAAAAATTAAAGGGATAATACTCGATTTGTGCTTTTCAATTAAATTCACCTTTAAATTCTTTCAATAGTTGACATTTCTTTCTCATTATTTGTCCTAAATATGATGCTCTTTTGTGTTGAGAACTAAAGTAATTCAGTGTCACTTTAAAGGGGCATTTCTCATTTTATGGTCTGCACATCTGAAATTTGGTCAGAATTCTAGGAAAATGCCTTTAATGTTAATGCCTTTTTTTCTGTACTAAAATGCTGTGAACATTCCAAATCTGATCATTTTATATACCAAATGGGGAAATTTGTCAAATTAAAGAGATAATAATCGATTTGTGTTTTTCAATTAAGTTCACCTATAAGCATTTTCATGGGATTCTTTTAATATTTCATATTTCTTTCTCATTATTTGTCCTCAATATAATTCTCTGTAGGGTTGAGAACTGATCTAAAGTAATGCAGTCTCACATTCAAGGGGTATTACCAAATGTTATGGTTTGCAAACCTGAAATTTGGTCAAATTTCAACAAATATGCCTTTAATATTGACCCTATTTTATTGATGGAATAATACCATAAAATCTTAAACATTTTTATTGACTGAAATGGTGTGCTGATTCCAAATCTGAGGGGAAAGTGATCAAATTAAATGGGTAATACACGATAATAATGTGAGACAGATTTACTTACAGTTCGCATAATTTATGCGAACTGTAAGTAAATCTGTCTCACATTATAATGGGTATCATCCGATTTTATAGTCTTGAAAACCTGAAATTTGATCAAAATTCTAGGAATATGCCTAAAATGATATAAACACAACATCAAAAGTAAGTCCCCCCTAAACAATTCGTCATAACATCGTAAGATAAAACATTTACCAATAAAACGTAGTTAGAAATAACGCCTCTTTGATTATCGTCAAAAATGCGTCTTTTACGGGCTTTTAAACCCTACTATAAAAAGAGAAGAAAATCGGATCTTTCCATGGAACTTTCAGACGTTTAAGTTGTGTTTGATATATAATTGGTATAATATAGTCTCTCAGTCTATTCCCGCACATGTATCCTCCTCAGTCCCTCTTTTCTTCTTTCCGCCCCAACTTTTCTTTTTTCCCAGCCTCCTCTCTTTCTTCTTTCCTTTCCTTTTTCCTCCTCTTTTTTATGTTCCTTTTTTTTTTTTTTTTGCTTTATTACCCCGGGGGTGCTGCAGCCACCGCAGAACCCCTGGATCCGCCGCTGTGTTCACAGATTTTCCAACAAATTGATTAAAACCATAAATAGTGATTGTAACCATCTGAAAATGGCATATTTGGTACATTGGTGGTATGAATTTGCGGTAAATAGTATTATTTATAGACAGTGGCGGCACTATGAACATAAACATTCTCTTAATCTCTTATCTGCTAAAATCTTTGATTCCTTTCTATTTTTAAACTGTTGATGTATTATAAGATTGTTCAAATCATTAATAATTGTTCATCTTCATTCAATTTGAAGAGTAAAAATGGATCGTCACGCATGAGCATCCCCAAGCTTTGATTCTATATAAGTTAACTTCACCAAATCCATTCTCTAATGTGAAAATGAATTTAAAAATTAATTGAGCCACTGCTTTTTCACCAAATACCACTTCATTAACTATCTAGAAGTCCCTAAACACTTGTCAAATAAACAATGCATGGGGTCACTCAAGTATGACGAACTTCTGTTACCCTTCAAATTGAATTAAAGTGAAGAATCATTAATGATTTGAACAACCATAACTAATAACAGCTACAACAGAAAAAACCCACAAGATTATATTAGCAGACAAGAATTTAATATGAGAATACATGTGGGTTTTTTCAAAGAAGCTGCACTGAAAACCTAAATTGGTCAGCCTGACTAACTTAAAGCTAGTCTAGATGGTGCTCATTTTGACTAGCTTTAGCCTGGTCCAGTATTGCTGGACTAGCTTTACGTTAGTCGCTCGACTAGCTTGATGTTACTACGTCCTAAGCTGGAGTAGTTTAGGCTAAGTTAGTCCATATGGTGTCCATTTTGACTAACGTAAGGTTAGTCCGGCTTTGCTCGACTAACGTAAAGTTAGTCCAGCTCAAACCATATAGTAGATCCCGCCTGACTCAAAGTGTTCACGTTACGTAGCAGTACTTGCTTTCGCCACGGGTGATTGCTCTGCTGTCTGTTCAATAGCACTCGTATTGACCATGTTGTTGGCGGGGATGCTGGCTACAGTGTTAGCTGTAGTGGACTGGTCATGGCTGACCCGTTAGCGTTCAAGATGCCCGCGCTACCGTTGTTCTTTACAGTTAGTTTTTTCCTACTCCGAGTCGTCATTCCAAACAAAATGTAGCATAAAATAGTCTACAGAGGTTGGCAAAAACTATGATGTACACAATATGGCCACACAATGAAATAACAACGGCAAATTACGTCTGGATTGGCTAGCAAAACCGGACCGGCGATGACGTACGTCTTATCTGCATGCCGCCATTGATATTTTATCTCAGTGCCTTGACTAACCTAAAGCTAGTCCAGCCATAGACTAGTCCAGCAAAACAAATCAAGCTAGACCAACCTTAAGCTAGTCAAGTCGGCCATAACATATCCAGCAGGCTTGACTAACCTGCTTGACTAGTTTAAGCTAGTCCAGAAGGTTTGACTAACCTGCTCGACTAGTTAGTTAGTCCAGTCTGTGTCTGACTAGTTTTCAGTGTGTAATAACTCACACATTTTGTTGCACAATGTCAAAAAGGTGGAATCACCATGGCTTACATAATGGATTGTATCTTGAGTTAAATAAATCCGATATTCATAATCTAAAATTCTAATGAAAGGGTACACTATGACAAAGATGAGGAACACATAACGGACCAAATCTCATTGATTTTGATGAAAAAAATATTGAACTTTGGGCATCGATGGGTACTAATCATTTTGGGACAGCCTGTATTAACTACCATACCATCTGAAACTGTTTACCCTTATTCGCCGTCTGTCATGTACTATTTCACAATTTGGTAAATTCGATGTAGATCACATCGAAATCATAAGCATCACTCACCACATAACTTGCTTTAAGCGAACTTCAATCAACCGTTTTCTCATAAATCATTACACTTCAGGGTGCCTACATTTCTATTGAAGCAATTCCTCTTTTTTCATTTTCTCGGCAATCTCTCAATGCCCCCTTAAGCAGTACTATCCATAAGATAAGACGTTGGATTTTGGACAATTTGGATAAAAACCAGTACACTTTTATCACGCAGTTTGACTATAATAACATCATTCTTTATATGATGGTACTGAGGGGTACTCCCTTTGTTGTCAGTGTTTTTACTGGTATTTGTTGAATAAACATTGTTTTCCCTGAAAGTAATGCGCTTGTTTATTAAACAAGCGCATTTCTTTCAGGGATAAAACGTCTAAGACGCCTAAGAAAACAGTTTCACTTTATTCCGTTGATAATTTTGACACTTTGGATTTAATATTTGGGGGAAAAGTATCAATCAAACAAACCCATGAGGGTGGAGGGTAGGATGATAAAAACAAGGACAAAAACCATATTGGATATCCTACGAATGTATGCCATTTACAGAATAAACTGTATTTGCTCATTATTGACACATAAGATGATATCTAAGACGTCTGTCGTGCCGCGTTTACCAATTTTGCCGCAAGTAGAAATTAAATATATTTAAAAAAGAAAGAAAAAGGTTTTAAGTTTTAAGAAAAAGTGTAAAAAAGGCGCGAACACTTTTTTTTTAACTATAGGCGAAAAAACACCTCAACATTTTGAGAGAAACATCATAAAATCTTCAATTTTAGCTCGGTACTATTTTCTTTTAATGTAGTACAAAAAAAGTATAAGATGTGTGATACGACCGGACTCCAGATGTAAACATAGAGAACTGAATCCCGTTGATGATCAACCTACATGTAGTGAGTGATCGAAGTATTTATTTAAAAATATGTGTTTTTGAGTTAATATTGTAAGCAAATAAGTAGTAGAAAGTGTAGTGGTAGCCAATGTATCCCAATGTAGTTAGTTGTATGTAGATATCCGTAATATTTTAGAATTCTTTTGAGTTGTGTGTAACTCAGTCCTAGCAGGTGGCCAAATTGTCTAGCCCTGGCAAATATGCCCGCTAAGTGGGCATATTTGCCAGCATTTATAGTTAATCTAAAAGTAGCATTTCCACATAAAAAAATGGCATATTCTACCCTTCATATCTCAATACCTAAATATTTTGGGGCAAGCATTATTAATATAATATCATGATATTATACCCTACCATTTGTATTCCTCACTGAGTAAGTGTAGGCCTATGGGTCGTTCTTTAAAAGTCTCCATTGAAGACATGCAGTGGTAGGGTATACTTAATGAACTCCATATTTTGTGTCGCTTCAAAAAAAATCTTGGTTGCGTTTTGCCAGTCATTTTGTGTCAAATGGACATTTGGAAGAAAAATGATGAAATTTCAGTCATTTTGTGGCAAGTGGACATTTTGCCATTAATCCAAAAGTATCCCTTCCACACACAAAATGGCATCTTCTATCCTTCATATCGATAGCTGAACTTGATACCAAAATATTTTGCGTCGCTTCAAAACAATTCATGATTTCGTTTTACTAGAAAAAGATGCAATTTCAGTCATTTTTGGCAAAAACTATTTTTGATATTTCATTTTCATTAAAAAAAAGATTTACATTTCTGATCATAAATCGTACATACATTCCAAGTTACAGGGCGATACGCTTTTTAATTACTTCAAAATGGTGGTTTTATGGTGGTTTTAGGGTGAAAATAAACTGTCAGAGTCTGTGCCGACAACTTATTTTAGTTTTACTCTAAATTCACTCTAAAACCCAGTCGCTTAAGTGGAGTACACATATAATGCAAATTGCTCACAGCACGTGAAAGAATGAACGGCCAGTCGCCCACAAGTTGTTTTTTAGGGTTTGTTCAAGAAGGATAGCATCTCTTCCATATGGGTGGGGTCTGTCTATGGTCTGTCGGTGTGTATCAATAAGCTACTGCTTGCGGAATAGTATTTTAAGTAACAACATTTATTTCCAACAATGTGCGTGCAAGCGTTTCAAAAATGACCGCATGTACTGATTAGGGGCAGTTATTTACTTAGGTAGGAGGGTGTCTCAAAAATCTAATTTATCGTTGTCAATTTCATACTTAAAGGCCAAGTAACAAAAATAACGTGTTTCTCGTCCGGACTTTTTTAAAAATCAGTGAGGGCGGCCCTTACTAGTTGATATTTTTGGATTTTTTGTTATTTTTCAGAAGCCAAATTATGAAGCTTTTTGCAAGAATTGTTTCGATATTCGTATCACTTTCTATGCCAACGAGTGTTTCTTGCGTCTTTTTCATTGAAATATAGTTGAAATTATGGACACACTCACACACAACAAAGACAGGTTTTTTTTTTTAAATTTTGAAGGAATTTTTGAATATAACAAATAACAAAAATATTGGAGCGGCATAAAAAATCGGTGCGGGCGGGGACGTGAAACACATAATTTTTGTTACTTGGCCTTACCCCTCATCAGATATTCATTATTTTTTTAACCCCCTAAAAAATAAATACATACATGTACAATAGCCTTTATAGGGTGACCACAACCCAAATTTTGTATTCCAATGTTGAAACTTGTAGAACAAATGTTTTAATCGTACATTGTAGCTAATATCTTTGGAATAAAGTGTCCATTTGAGAGGGACCACGAGTCCAACGAGTCTATAATCCAATGTCTCTATTGTACAACGGTTCTATAGTACGACGCCTGTAAGTCCACCATTCAATAACCCAAATCAGATAAAAGGTTCTATAGTTTGAGCCTGAGGTGTCGTTATTCAGTGTTGTAGGACTCAGACTCGCGTCTTTTTTTCAAGGACTTGGACTCGAGTCCCAGACCTCAAGGACTCGGTCTCGGACCCCAAAGACTCATTTTGTTTCGCTGTGGAACTGAATTCCGCAGCCCGCCGCTAGCAAAAAATAACTTGCCGATATTGATCAATGATCATTGGTTCATCCCAACCGAACCGAGCCAAATGCCCACCAAATAAATTGATTCATCAGTTATTTTGCCTGCCGAGGTGTGAGATTTTTTTGTAATACAATTTTACCATGTGGTTGAGCAGGTGGACACAATGATATTAAGGAGCATCTCAGCCACATAGAATCAACGCCATACAATTGGGCTTAATTCACACCCATTTAGCGTACATGAATTGGTATTGCATGCATACATGTAGTGCATATTGCCACTCAGCCAGAACCATCGCGGATCCCCCCTTTCCTATCACCTGACATTTGATAGGGACGTTATATTTTGATTGCCATATTGCATCGTTTGCCAACACAAGCCTAATAAGTTAATAAATTACTTTAACTGACTGTGATTATACTTTAATTACAAGTAAAGAGTATAGCAGGGGCACAGTTTGTACATCCCCGTACCACATAGCCGGGCACCGTTTTTTGTCCCTGCATGGTCCCGTCATATCCCAGTTCCCCATGGGCCTGGCTTGCAATTGATTAGTGCATTACTTGCATTCAGTGAACCGATTGATTGGCCCATCAAAGCTCTTTGTTGGATGTCACCAGTTTGATTTGCAAATCACTCGGTTAATCATGTACATTAACTTTGTTTAATGTCTGTTGTTCACAGAAAAGACAGCTCTACGTGTTGGCCTCCACATGAACGCCAAGAAAACCAAATACATGGTGTTTAACCAACAGGATCAAGTGAATTAGTCTATGACTTTACATATCTGGGATCCTGGACATCGAGCAGCTTGCAAGATATCAAAGCAAGGAAGGCACTAGCATGGAAGGCGTGTAATAAGCGCAACAAGATGTAGATCCAAGATACAAAAATTAAGCTATTCTTAGCTACAGTGGAAAGCATTCTTCTCTATGGTTCAGAAACATGGACAGTAACAACTAAAGTTTGCAAGCTATTGGATGGATGTTACACCAGGCTTCTTATATCAGCCCTTGATATAAGTTGGAGGTCACACATCACCAACAAAGAACTCTATGGTGATCTTCCTAAAGTAACGAATCAAGAAGAGGCGACTACAATGTGCTGGACACTGTGTCAGACGTTCTGGGGATGTGGTATCATATCTAGTTCTATGGAAACCAGCTCATGGCAAAAGAAATGCTGGACGACCGATGTTAAGCTACGTGGATATCCTAAGTCAAGACACTGGACAAACACCTGCTGAGATGAAGACCTGCATGGAAGGTAGGCTTGTCTGGAGAGCCATTGTTAATGTCCGACAGAAGTCGCCGTAGTAAGAGTGAGTGTTCACATTTGCTCTTTATATACAAAAGAAAAGGTATCGTTTGTGATTTGTGCCCACATTTATGTTCTTTGATCAGTATTGTTTGTAATTCACGCTAACGATGGGTTCTAGGATGAGTATCAATAATTATGTCAAAATTATCACACAAGTTCATAAAACCATTTAGCTAAAGGATAATTGTCTTGATACATGACTTGTGACTGCACTGGACAAAATGACTTGTGATTTTGACAGTGGTGGGTGGCAAAGCTAATCAGATGGGATTGTGAGTATTCATAGTTTTGAAAATCCATTGGGCCAAAAAAGAAAGAAATTGTTTGTTTGTCCATTGAGGGTCCTCAAAAGGTAGGGTCGGCTGAGACGAATATACCTGAATTCAGGTATATTCGTCTCAGGGGTCGGTAGGTCGGATTTAAAAATAATACCTTTTTAACGGATATTGTATTTTGGGAATATAAATTTGGCATGCATACTGTGAATTAAAGTCCATGCACAAAACACATCACTTTGACAGTATAGAACTTTTTTCATGAGTTTGCGACATTGCTGCTTTACTCTTGGCTACCACACTGCTGATTTCGATCTCCAATATTGCATTGGTTGCAACACTGCAAACTCTGTCAAATATAATTTTTGTACCGAGTTTGCAACGCGCAGATACCGTGTAGGTCGCCGCCATTGTTGCACAAAGCAAAAGAAGTTGAAGAACGTTGTGTGGAAGTTTTGTTAGAAATATATGTTAAAGTATTAAAGCTATATTTTCCCGAACTAACTACCCCAAAAATTGTTTTATACTACATGTAGGCCAAAAAAGAAATGTTTGTTTGTCCATAGAGGGTCCTCAAAAGGTATGGTCGGTAGTTCGGATTTTTTTTCTTTCTAATATTTTTTAATACGGATATTGTATTTGGGATTTTGAATTCGGCATGAATACTGTGAATAAGTCCAAACACAAACCAAAACACCTCACTTTTCATAAGTTTGCGACATTGATGCTTTACTCTTCACACTGCTGATTTTTTTGATCTCTTTCTCCTGCTGGGGCAGATTGTCAATGTAAAGTTCCAATATTGTCGCATTGGTTGCAACACTGCAAACTCGGTCAAATATTATTTTTGTACTGAGTTTGCAATGCGCAGATACCGTAGGTCACCGCCATTGTGATTGAATGTTGCACACAGTGAAATAACGTTGTGTTGAAGTTTTGCTAGAAATATATACGTGAAAGTATTGCTAAACCTATTTTTACCGTACTAACTACCCCCAAAGATTGTTTTATACTATATTGAAATTAATATTCATGCCGTTGAGCAACATTTTGGGAACAAATATTAACCGTAACTAGATTTTTCATATTTTCTCACACTGCGTCTTTAGTATAAAAATGACATCACTTGCACGTGCGATCACTGATTTTCATTTAGTCCTTTTAATAGTCCACGCGGGTGCCAAGTTCGTGCATTAAACATCATGTTACACGGGATTGCGCATTGGGGATGGTGTTGTAAATACCAGATTGACGATATCATACGAAATAAGGTCACATAAGGAATAAAAAAAGGTCCGTTTGGCCATTCAAATTGCTTCCTAAGTTGTTTTAAAAAAATTATCGAAAATAAAAAATAGTACGGTCGGCACCTAGGTACACAGTCGATCGGACGGGGACAAACAAACACTTTTTTTTGGCCCTATGTTGAAATTAATTATTCATGCGTTGAGCAACATTTTGGGAGCAAATATGAACCGTAACTAGAGTTTTCATATTTTCTTACACTGCGTTTTTAGTATAAAAATGAGATAAATTGCATGCGCGATCAATTTTCATTTAGTCCTTTTAATAGTCCCCGCGGATGCCAAGTTCATGCTATAAACATCATGTTACAAGGGATTGTGCATTGGGGATGGTGTTTATAAAGACCAGATTTACGATAGCGTACGAAATCAGGAATAAAACGGTCTGTTTGGCCGTTCAAATTGCTCAAAAAGTGAAAATAACAGAAAATAAAAAATAAACTTTTTTTCTTCTTGGCCTTATGATGAATGAACTTCAATCAAATCAATGTATTCAACTATTTTTAATGATATCTATTGACACAGGTACTGGGAAACATGCCAGATTGTCAATGTCACCGAATTAGTGGAAGCAAAGACTAACGAGAGCGGATTACTGTACAGCGACACTTTACCTGCATACATTCACTGGTGAAGATGTTTCAAGTGCCAAGGGGAAAGGCAAGGTTGAGCCATTGAAGAAGCTGCACATCAATCCCAAGTACCATACAGCTTTCAGGTGAGAGCATTTTCTAACATGATAATTTCAGTAGCCTCTCACATTATAGGAACATGATAAATTGACATTATTAACCCTTACTCCCGCGGCTATGTTTTTGTGCGTATCGGGGGGAGGGGGGAAAAGTACCTTTTTTTTAACCCGAAAAATCACCCCTCCCCCGATACGCACAAAAACATAGCCACAGGAGTTAGGGTTTAAAATAATTTTTCTGCCACAATTTTAAAATGTACCAATCGTATTCTTTCGTTCTTCTTTAGAAAACTTGGTGATGAGCCAGAGGTGAGGGATGAAATCAAATCAATCACATGTGTAATGTATGGCCATACCGGAAGAAGTCTATCAATGCCTTGCGTAGCAGCATGTTGAAGCAGATGGTAGGAGAGGATGAGCAACTAACAACCAAATCTAAGATTGATTTCTCTAAGCTACCGCTTTGCAGAGACAACATTGTCCCACACATTCAATGTGTGAATCTCCGTCTTGCTTTCTATCTGTAAGCGAGCTGATAAGCCAATCTTCTGCAGTGCCCAAAGCCCTATGATCTTCGACAGGGCTGGAAGAAGACAGGGTATATTGGAACCAGTGTGGTCGTGTGGGCCTATTCTTTGTGGAGGAGCATGGCAGTGACTATGATGATGAATTTAATGACGACAACTAGTACAGTACAATCCATCAAGCAATCAACTTTACTTTCCATAATCGCTTAAAAATCACCGAAGATATGCGACACGATTATGATGGAGAAGATCAAAAGGCTAACATAACCACACATCCTCTTTCAATCTCTATTGATTTCTGATATAAAATTAGTCGCTCTGAAAATGGTTTCAATTACCTTTGTATGTCTGATTCAAAAATTATGTAGTATATCGATTTTCATCGGAAATCCAAGATGGCTGCCAAATTATCCCATGGGACATAGTTAAATTTTGAGAACACCAATTTTCATTAACTAGACACCCTAAGGATAACATGGGAATCCTCTTCCCACCAGACTACATGGGAAATTGTATTTATCAAACAAAATGCTGTATTATTCTAAAATTTGAATGAAGGTGCACACCACTATTACACGCTTTAGTGTGTTTCTATGGGAAAGATGCCTTCTGAAAATGATGATAACTTGAGTTTGTAATAGAGAGTATGCAATCCTCCGTCACTATGTCCTCATTTGAACTGAGCCTCCAAGACAGCGTCCACGGGACAATATGATTTGGTCAGTTCAGAGTACATGGAGCGGGAAATTTAATTGTCAATCCGAATACGTGACTAGCCTATTATACCTCCATGATGGCTGCCCAATCCATTGTTATACCGTTCCGGTTGGTTCATTGCATCACTCTATTCCTTTTTAAATATTTTAGAATAGTTATAAACTCAGATAGATCTTACTTGGGTCAAAACTCAGACCGAGTTCCCTTTTACATTTTCAATATTTGCCCCTTTATACAGTGTAGTCATTTTAGTTGTAGTCAGTTGTGATCAATGTGTATCCATCCGCCAATATTGTTTAAATAAAACATTCTATGTATACTTTTTTTGTTCAAATTATATCGGCTACAATTCAGGGAACAAATAGAGACCAAATTCAATCTTTTTTAATGCCAAATAATGTCAATATGAACAATTCTTTCCGTTATTTAGGGACTAGCTGCGTGATGGTGATCGTAATGAGGTCGCGCATTGATCGTAATAGTGGTGTGCACCCATGAAAGTATGCTACAATGGACAATGGTATTATACTTGAAGTAACCGTTTAATTAAAATTTCCTCACATAACAATATGCAAACCTCTCGGATGGTGCACCACTGTGGAGTATATTCACTTCATTTTTACTTGTAACATCTCAAGGTTAGTTCCATTTTGCAACAGTGAACATTGAAATATTTACTTGACTTTTCTTAAAATGTTGTTTTATTTTTAACCAAAGGCTATAGTAAATCAAACTTACTCTAAATATTGATTATATCAAAACGGTCAAATAAAACAACATTGTGCATTTTATTTTAGTACCATAATGATTGAGCTCAAATCGTGTAGTATACAGGGTGTATCAAAACAATTAGGACACTTTTTGATGATGGTTTAAATCCTTGTTAAATCACTGAAGCATGACCCATTTTTATTTCAATGTAAAGTACAACCGATAAAGATAAAATCCTGAATAGATGAGACAAATCCATTATTAATTAAGGAAATTGTGACCTATTAGGCAAGGTAATCTAGTTTGTAGTATGTACAATGGTCATTCACACAGTAACAGTACAGTAACATGAATGCGCACACTATTTATGTCAATTCTACTTCTTATCATGCTTTTATTGAACCATTTACAGTGGGTTCGAGAACTTTTTTAATTTGCAGAGAATATGCATGCATCTGATTTGTGGATTATTTAGCCAGTATTGATTTTTACCAGAATTAAATGGATTACCAAACTAATCTTTGCTATTGACTTATATAGATTATTTTCTATGTTTATAATTGTTGTAACATATTGAAACGTAAACCATGTTATGTACTGGTCTATACATGTAAATCCCATTGTACAAACCAGTAAATAGCATGGTTTACGCAAATTATGCTAGTTTTCTTATTTTTCATCGGATTGATCTCATATTTTCAGGATGTCATAATAATTAATTGGGCTTTACATTGATACTAAATTGGTCATGGTCCAATGATTATAACAAGTATTACACCGTCATGAAAAAGTGTCCTATTTTTTTGGATACACCCTGTATGTAGTATACAAATATTTAATGCCTAGCATGTTCAAGCACTCTTCGTAGTGTCAAGGCAATCAGAAAGCAAGAAACTAAAATATGCGGAGTGCATTGAAAGTGTCTAATGCACTCTGCGTGTGCGTCATTCAATGTGCACACCGCACGCTTTGTTTTGATTCGTTGCTCATGCATCGTTAATTCACCGATTTTGTGTACAATGTCATGTTTGAATAGGGTCAATACATGCGTATGTTTTGTTTCTCAAAAATGTAGCAAACTTGTTAACATGTTTTTATTCGTATTTACATAGATCAAAATTATGCTCAATTTGTGAATCTTTATGTGTACATTGTCATGTATGAATTAGGTCAAAACATGAGTATGTTTTGTTTCTCGAAAAATAAGACGAATCAATGCACTTGGGCCTAAATGCCACAATTTCTGCTATTGAATAATTACAATATGACATGGACTTGCTTTATAATGGTTTAAAACCTCTATACTATGAATGATATCTTTATTGTTTGAATTGTGTCTGTAAAAATATTTGAAAAGAAGAAAAAACATGATTTATGTACTGTATTCACTGCCATTTGTGTAAATTAACCAGTGAGTCCTCATGGTTATATTGACTAACTTCTCCAGTGACATGACAAGCTTGCCAATTATCAACATTAGTTTATCATAAGTACTAAATGATGATATTGATAATAGAAGTAATAAAAAAGATAAAGGGATGCACCATTTTATATCCGGGGAGGGCATGGAAGTCTTTTGAAGAAGAAAAACTTGATCAACTATCCAGGTAAAAACAACAACTTGACCAACTGTTGATATAAAATTTAAAAATCAGCCCCACCCAACTCAAAATAAAAGGAAACATTAAAGACCCAAAGACAAAATTCTGCCTGACCCAAACTTATATGCCTGCCTGGATATCTAATGGTGCGTACCTAAAGTGCTATATACATGTATAGACAAACATAACGTTTTATCTAAATGAAGCGTTGTCAAAAAAATTGCTCGTTTTATAAACTTTGTATTACTGCTATTTACACATTAACCACGAAAATTGTATAAAACATGGGTTTCTTGAGACGTGTATCATTTTTACACATTACATAATACGTAAATATATTTTGTAAAATAAATAGTGTGTCATTTCTGATTTGTGTGTATTTTACCCATTGGAACATATGAGACCTGTCATCACAAAACGAGAGGTCTCATATCGGACCAGTTGCCCGAATTATGGGGTATAAGTGGTCCACGCCAGGTAAAATTTTCAGTTAGTGGTAATTGACAATTTCTTTAGATATTTCTTAACATGGGTGATATTACCATATTTTTACCCACGCTTTAAGGTGGCTCTATTGGCCGATGAAAAATTGAGATTTCCTTTATAATCTAATATGTTCTAGCCCTTGGTCTAACGATTCTGGAACTGAAATTTTTATTTAAATCGGACAATCGGTTGATGAGATATGGTAGGTCAAAGAGGCATAATACCAACATCTTTGGCAACAACTTTCTTTTTATTTTATTTATTTTTCCCAATTCCTGTTGCCACGTAATGTCCTAATTATGGCTAATTATGTATGCATGAAATATGCAAAGTAAAGTTTGTGGACTAATGAGATGAGCTATGATGATGTAACTTGGTACATCGGTAGAACACTTGAAGATCTAAAATAGCTTTTGTCTAATTTCCATTTGCATAATTAATTAGGCCCTAATTAAGAAATGTTTAAACATTTTAATTAGTGGGCGATTGTCCAATGTCCGATTGAAATAAAATGTTGTTCCAGAATTGATAAACCAAGGGCTAGAACATATCAGATTTTAAAGGAAATTTAAAATTTTCCTCGTCCAATAGAGCCACCATAATCTTTTATACCATGAAATATGCTTAACTGGACCATTTGCCCCACCCTCCTCTTGCTGCCTCATATTTAAAACTGTTGTAGTAACATTGCATATGTTCTGATATTTATGTATGGCATGCCACAGGTGTCATAAAATGGTGAGTTTAAAAAATGACCAAGTTTAAAATAAAAAAGGCACACGAAAATCTGGACGCGAAAAACAATCTGGACATTTTAGTTTAACTCTGTGTCATTTTTTCTTAATTTGCAGCCTGTTGTTAAGGCTTGCTGCCATTTTGTTTAACTTGTAAGGTGTGTTTTTTAACTCGAAGATGGACGTCGTTCTTTTAAACTGTACGCATTACACAATTATTTTAAACTCCCCGTTTCATGACGCTTGTTATGTGTCATATTTACGCGCCTCTCTATAAATATATCATTCATCACTAAATAGTATAAATCTTTTATGCAGATAGTGTTTTGATACAGCTTTGTGTGAGCACTATTTATGATGTGTGTAACATGTACATTCCTATCAAGTATACTTGTATCAATAATATGAAGTCAAAAGTAGAAATTGCTGTGATTAGAAAGTATTTTAGTACATATATTCGGCCTCCATCGGGTACCCAATGACCAATGAAGGCTGATGTCCGAACATTCTGTACGATAAATACTTTGTCATCACAGCATTTTCTACTTGTGACTTCATATTATTTAATACTGACGCGACGCAGCTTCTCTGTTAACAAGTATACTTGCATTTACTGTAAAATACTAGTATACTGTTGTGATTAAAATATAGACAAGGCTAACATTCGTATCTGGAGTGACTCTTTAAATTGCAGCATATCTCTTTGACAAATAGTCGCATTCCACATATTCCATTCATGTGGATTGTGTTCAAAAAAGGATTTCGCTTTTAAATGTTGTGCAGAAATATGTTCATAATAAGGATTATATCAATCTGAAATTAAAAATAATCATTGAAGAGAACTCTTTTCTCTTCCCTACCTCTCTGTTTGTCTCATTCTTAACTTTATTCAGCTCATTACGACGCTTTTATAGAAAGTTCAGTTTTACAGTTCAGGAAACTTGCGTCTGTATTTTGGCAAAACAGATAGCTGTTATTGTAAGTTGGGTACCAAAATAATTCTACAATATCCCATCTCAAAAAGTTATTTGAACATAGTTAACCCTGGGTGATTTTTGCCGACATGATGTAAACTTGCAGTCGTCTATCAAGTTCATTTGTCAACACTGGATAATCACAGTCTGATTATGCATAGCCATGCATAAGGCGACGTGCAAACACGTAATACCAAGTAGAAATTATTACTACAAGTCCAAAAGTTATAGTCCACACGGGGTTGATCCAACCCGGTTTGGTCTACCACTGGTGGAAAGTCGTGTGGGTATTTCCATTGCTTTCGTATCATTTAAAACCTATTTCCATATGTTTGGGCTTATGTCTTGTTCCTCTCCCACGCCGCTTTCATTGTCTTTTTTTACCAGTCCGATTGTGATTACTTGTATTTTTATTATTTTCTGAGTTGGAGTGAACAATTGGTTGGCCCATCAGAGCTCTCTACTTTTACAAATTTGGGGAAATTCTTTTCGACATATATGCGGCCAAAAACGGCTGATACTACATGATTTGGGAGAAAAATCATTAACAACAACAAAAATCTTGAAAAATGCAAAATAAATGGGTCGGTCGGGCCCATAAGACAGGCTTTCTTTTTGAGCTGAGGCCTACAAGATTTTTCATTATTTTGAATCAAATGCACATCATTATTTAAAATTTTAACTTACATATAGTTTGAAGTGATTTATGTTGACTCTCCTATTACTTTCATGTCACTTAAAACCTATTTCAACAAGACTTCAGGCTGAAATTGATCTAAGCCTACAAGATTGTTTCATTATTTTGAATCAAATGCACATTATTTCAAGATTTTAACTTGCAAATAGTTTTAAGTGATTCATTTTAAATCGCCGATTACTCTAATATCACTTTAGGGATCACGTCAAAACTCGACCGCGAGGCAACCGCCGGTTACGGCCGGTTCCGCCCGGTTCTCACAAAACGTGTCGTCTGTTATAATGTACACACATAATGAGGTCAAATAGTTACACTCTGGTAAACACGACCGGTTGATAGTGCCTCGTCACACGCGTGAGCAATACATTCTTGAAGTAATGGGCTCTCAAGTCTCAGTTGACAACCAGTAGGCCTACAATACAGCTATTGATTTTCGCTGGGGTTGGCTTTTTCAATCTGTTTATAGCTCAATTAACTTTTTAAAATCAATACCGAAAGTCCAAGGGTGCGCTATTATGACCGCAAAGTAACAGATTGATAGTGTAAATTGGTCCGGTTACGGCATTAAGTCAACCGGGGGTTGTTCAGTGTTGCATGCGTGAATATTCATATACCAGTAAAACAGTTGACCTGAAAGAACCGGGCGGAGCCGAACGTAACCGGCGGTCAACGGGCGGTCGAGTTTTGATGTCTTCCCGTAAAGGTATATTATGTGATCTTTTCCCTCAATCCTCGATTGATCTTGCAGATTTACTTTTCTGATCATAAATCATAAATTTACTTTTCTGATCATAAATCATAAATTTACTTTTCTGATCATAAATCATAAATATATTCCTAGTTACAGAGCGATACTATTCCTAATAACATCAAAAGCATAGTTTTAGAGTGAATTTAGAGTAAAAATTGAAAAAATAGATTGTACCGATCGGTACAATCTATTTTCAAACCATGATTTTGAAGTAATTAGGATTCGTATCGATCTGTAACTTAGATCTTTTATGATTTATGAGCTAAGCCTACAATATTATTTTATTATTTTGAATCAAATGCACAATTTTTCAAAATTTTAACTTGAATAGTTTGAAGTGATTCATATGAATCACTGATTACTTTCATATCACTTTAAAACGTATTTCAACGAGACATTTAGAGATAAATCCACATTTTGCTCAATTTTACCAGCAAAATGGGGTTATTTTGCTTCAATTTGATATGAGATATTTTCACACAAAAATGAAGGGTATAATATCCGTTTTCATTAACATATTAGTTCTTAAAAGCAAACAGGACTATTGGCAAACATTATCTTTAAAAAGTTTTCTTTCCTTCGCGTATATAGGCCTACATGTATAGAGTTCCATTTAGTGTGCTTTTAAAGTTCAATAGGATGAAGCACACAATTGTAAGATTTAGTGCGGTCTTTGTTGGCCATATAGAAATAACCAGTCAACTCTGTAGCCTGTTGAATTTGTGTTTTAATAATACCGTTGGGTTCAGCACTTGCTTGCTTCATGCAAATCTCTTCATAATATGTAGGCCTAAAAATGAGACGTTTAACGCTGTAATCCTGAATCGAGTACTAATATGGCAACTTTGGGCTGAAATTGAGCTATCCTACAATATTGTTTTCATTATTTTGAATCAAATGCACATTATTTCACAATTTTAACTTGAATATAGTTTGAAGTGAATAATATGAATCACCGATTACTTTCATATCACTTTAAAACGTATTTCAACGAGACATTTTGAAATAAATCCACATTTTGCTCAATTTTACCCGTAAAATGGCCCGGGTTCTTTTGCTTCAATTTGATATGAGATATTTTCACAAAAAATGAAGGGTATAATATCTTTTTTTCATTAACATATTAGTTCTTAAAAGCAAACAGCACTATTCGCAAACATTTTCTTAAAAAAAGTTTTCTTTCCTTCACAATTACACGTTTAACGCTGAAATCCTGAATCGAGTACTAGTATGGCAACTTCAGGCTGAAATTGAGCTAAGCCTACAATATTTTTTTTCATTATTTTGAATCAAATGCATATTATTTCAATATTTTAACTTGCATAAAGTTTGAAAGGGTTCATTTTGAATCACTGATTACTTTTATATCACTTTAAAACGTATTTGAACGAAACATTTTGAGATGAATCCACATTTTGCTTGATTTTCCTGCAAAATGGGGTGCTTTTGCTTCAATTTGATATGAGACATTTTCACAAAGAATGAATGGTAGGCCCTATAATATCTTTTTTCATTAACATATTTAAGTTCTTAAAAGCAAACACGACTATTTGCAAACATTTTCTTTAAAAAAGTTTTCTTTCCTTCACAATTAGACGTTTAGCGCTGAAATCCTAAATCGAGTACTTGTATGACAACGCCAGGCTGAGCCTACACCTTTTTTTTTCATTATCTTGAATCAAATGCACAATTTTTCAAAATTTTAACTTGAATATAGTTTGAAGTGATTCATATGAATCACCGATTACTTTCATATCACTTTAAAACGAGACATTTTGAGATAAATCCACATTTTGCTATAATTTGATATGAGATATTTTCACAAAAAAATGAAGGGTATAATATCTTTTTCATTAACATATTAGTTCTTAAAAGCAAACAGGACGATTCGCAAACATTTTCTTAATTTTTTCTTCTTTCCTTCACAATTAGACGTTTAACGCTGAAATCCTGAATCGAGTACTAGTATGGCAACTTCAGGCTGAAATTGAGCTAAGCCTACAATATTGTTTTCATTATTTTGAATCAAATGCACATTATTTCAAAATTTTAACTTGAATATACTTTGAAGTGATTCATATGAATCACAGATTACTTTTATATCACTTTTTGGTCTTTTTGGTAATTATTAACCGACAGTCGTGAACAATATCTCTCGAATTAAAGAGAAGTATTTACTTTACTAAGCCTACTTCATAATTTAATATGTTTACGTAGGAGCTATAGTGTTGGAGTTAAGACTATATCTATAATCTATAGGCAGTTACTTATTTTAAGGACTGTATAATTTCTACTATTTCAATGTTTGAATTTAATACCCTTCGTGCACTCGCTCTGTACTCTCCGTGCTGACGCAGAGAACGTTATGAAAACGTGTTGAGAAGGTGTAGTAACGACCTTTTCATGTACTGATAAATAACACTCTGAAGTTTTGAAAAATCCACACCCCCTTAAAATTGGCAAAATGGGATCAAAGGTCATGTAGGGGTTATTAGAGGTCATGCTGAATAAACCCCATGAGTCAATCCAAGTCCCCTTAGGGACGCACCATTACACTTCAAGGGGAGCGTTTGATATCGGGGTCAGGTGGATTATTTTGTATTGCTGCCATAGGCGGCAGGTTCTTTTTATTCTTTCTGCTGAAGCGGCGAAGTTTAAAAAAAAAAATTGTGCCTTGATATTGAGTTTTTTTGGCCTTAGGCCTATAGCAGGTGATTTTTTTGATTTTGTATCTAAACATTTCTTACCCCCCACTCTCCTCTCTTCAGGCCCAGGGTGTGTACGTTCCCTTACCCAAATATTAATGTCACCAAGTTTGGTCAAGATTGAAGTCTGACTATTCATATATCACTTGTCAAAGGAGTAGATTTTTTCTGGTCAGAAAAGGGCTGATTTAGCACAATTTGTTTCTTCTTTTCTTGTTCAAATTGTAACCAGTCAGGGGGCACTTTGCGCTAGACTGGTCACATAGGGTCATTAGAGGTCAATCCGTGTTCATCCCTTAAGCATCTCAATACGCGGATTTAGGGTTTCCCTAGTGTTGGGCGGTATCGCGCTGATGTTGGTACGCCCGTAGACTTTATCCTCCAGTCGTACAATACGCTCCACTGCGTTTGCTGTTGTGACAGGTGGAGGACCGCGCTATGCATTCTGGGTATATTAGTTCAGCGGGTGCGGGACGAGACTTCGGGGACTGGTGGAACTTGTCTAGGTACGCCCGACTTCAAATAAGCAGATTTGATTGGCTCTCTAGCCTATCCTAGGCCTAAACAAAGTTACCGCAAACACGGTCAAAACCAAGGAGTTAATACTATAATAACTCCACATCAGCGCGATACCGCCCAACACTAGGGAAACCCTAAATCCGCGTATTGCTCATACCGTAATAGTATTGTCCTCAAGTTTGGTTGAGATTGAAGTTTTACTTTTCTTTTATGAGAGCACTGAACCCCCACTGAACAGGCCAAACCTCACCAAAACAGCTAAACGAAAGGCAACATACACACACCCCTGCTCAACGACAGACACACATTGCCGCCTTAGTGACAACATCCCCACGATATATGGCTATTCTAAATAATGGCTAAAATGTAAATCAGTCAGTGCACTAAATCCATGAAAGGAGAATCTAGCGAGGCATAAACAAAGTAAAATGGAATCACACTCATTATACACTCTTATAATTACATGGTCATTTAGAATAAGGACAGCTTCAATATGTACCTCCCCCTAAAACCGAATCATATTTTGACCGCTTCAATAGCTGACATTGTCTTAGTCAAAATGACCATTTTTTGTTTTTTAATTGTAGGCTCTTTACAGGGTGTTTAAAAAAAAACGTGCACGTGTTTACCCAACTTATTGACCATGAACTTCTAGAATTTGGTGTAAAAATTGTATACATGTTGATAGACGAAACGCTTAGCTTTCATATGCCGTTTATTTCATCTAATTTGGTTTTGTCAATCCTGAGATATGATCAATTAACTAAAGCTACCTAAAATCGACTTTGTGCCACTTTTACAGAAGAATGCTTAAGACAAAGCATTAAAACCCTAGTCCTCCTAAGGGAGGGTGGTCGACGATTGCGATAAAACCCAAGGAACAGTGACCTAGGGCGTACAGATGATCGTTTTTACATCCCCTGGGCTCATTTTGACGAAAACAAATTGAGGGTGCCACCTTACCCGGGGGTAGGGTAAGCCGTCAAAGTCCGATAGTAGGGGGGGGGGGGGGGGGGGTGTTGCCACCTTACAATTTTTTTAAATCGCCATTTTGAAAAATATTCGAATTGTATGGTCCTGAATATTATAGCATTAGGCCTATGTTAGAAAACCATTTCACTTAAAATTAAAAAACCCGGGTGAAATTCTGATATTTGTAACTTTCTTAGCGAAGATTTCTATTTTGGCCTATATTTCACTGTCCAGCGAATACGGCGGGATTTTGAGGTCGGCCATGTTTGGTGACGGGGGTCATTGTAAAGTCATGCGTGGGATGTTTGTACTTGTTTTGGTATGTATGGATATATGGAACCTCTAGCTTTACCATAATCATACTCTGCATTTCGGATTTGATTTTGTAGGTGGGGTGGTAACAACCCACCCCACACCACCTCCTCTCCGGAGTAAAAACTTTCTATTCATTGCAAACTGTAAAGTGGCACAAAGTCGATTTTAGGTAGCTTTAGTTAATTGGTCATATCTCAAGATTGATAAAACCAAATCAGATGAAATAAACGGCATAAAGCTAAGCGTTTTGTCTATCAATATGTATACAATTTTTACACCAAATTTTAGAAGTTCATGGTCAATACGTTGGGTAAACACGTGCACGGGTTTTTTTTAGACACCCTGTATAAGAATAATATTCTTATCCCTTATGCTGGGGGTGAGGCAGACGACCATATGCGCGACCTCATAAAATGTGTAATGAGACAACAGAAAAGGAAACCCTGTTCTACAGGTAAACAACCTCTTATGTTGGGGAGTCAGGCTTTTCGTTCTTTTTATCCACATTCACAATGAAACAATTTAAAAAGTCTCAAAAATGTTGCCGTAATTTTACATGCCCACCAAAAACCATTGGATTGGTATTCATTGCACAGGAACTTTTGTTCATTAAAATATATATGAATGGGTCAGCGGGGCCTGTAGAACAGATTTGTTGTTGTTGTTGTTGCCTAAGGTTTTTTTTAGGGGTGTCTGGAAAATCTGTGAGCGTGATGCTTAGGCCTTTGTTTTTGATGTTAGTGAATTATGCTCTATCAATGCCTTTTATAAGATGGCCATACGGAATTTATCTATCTCCTAATTGGACTATGGCCTGGGAAAATGTCACAAAAAGTGAACCAAAATGCCACGCGCGAGCGCTGACGCATTCATATTATCATTACGGAATAAAGCTAATTGTTACTATAATGCGATTTATTCCGTAAATATTTTGTTTTATGTTTGAATCATGCCGCTAATGTCTTGTAAACTTATGGCCATTTACGGAATAAATCTATCTCTTTTGGCTATGGCCTGGGAAAATGTCACAAAAAGGGAACCAAAATGCCACGCGCTAGCGTTTCTGACGCATTATTTACGGAATGAAGCTAAATTGTTACTATAATGCGATTTATTCCGTACATTTGTTTTATGTTTGAATCATGCCGCTAATGTCTTGATGGCCATTTACGGAATAAATCTATCTCTGTGGGCTATGGCCTGGGAAAATGTCACAAAACGTGAACCAGAATGCCACGCGCGAGCAGACGCATTCATATTATCATTACGGAATAAAGCTAATTGTTACTATAATATGATAATGCGATTTATTCCGTTTTGTTTTATGTTTGAATCACTGCCACTAAAGTCTTGTAAAAGATGGCCATTTACGGAATAAATCTATCTCTTTGGGCTATTGGAAAATGTCACAAAAAGGGAACCAAAATGCCACGCGCTAGCGTTTCTGACGCATTATTTACGGCATGAAGCTAAATTGTTACTATAATGCGATTTATTCCGTACATATTTTGTTTTATGTTTGAATCATGCCGCTAATGTCTTGATGGCCACTTGCGGAATAACTCTATCTCTTTGGACTATGGCCTGGGGAAATGTCACAAAGTGAATCAAAATGCCACGCGTGAGCGTTTCTGACGCATTATATTATTAACGGAGTAGGCTAAATTGTTACTATAATGCGATTTATTCCGTACATATTTTGTCTTATGTTTGAATCATGCCGCTAATGTTGTATAAGATGGCCATTTACGGATCTATCTCTTTGGGCTATGGCCGGCCTGGGAAAATGTCATAAAAAGTGAACCAAAATGCCACGCGCTAGTATTTCGACCAATTTTAGAATGTCGTCTCGTCGACAGCCGCGTGGAAAGTGTTAACACGTGATGACAGGCGCCCGCCACTATGTTCAATACGTCAATCATTCAATCGATTAAGTAAATGACATAGCAGTCCTCTTGTAGATCTCTTTAACACCTACCTGTGTCGCGTGCCATAGGCCTATAATATATTCATTGCGTCAATTATTCAGTCTAATTTGATGACAGATGTCTGCATTTTTGCAGACTATAAGCATAAGGGGAACAGAAAAAAACGTTCTATAAAAATAAGTTCTATAAAAATAGTTCCTCCGAATAATTTTGCTCATTGATATTATACTCTTGCAAAACGAATTCAACAAACCCTAACCTCTTTCCCCCATCCCGCTTTTACATGTCTACAGTTGTGACGCAATTCTGTTTTGGCCATCGACTACCTATATATAATCTTGACTCGCGTCCCGTTACCGTGTTAAATACAATAATTTCCCATTGACCGGGACGCGAGTCAAGATTATATATATAGTGTGCTCGAACCCCTCTCTCCCTATATATAATCTTGATACGCGTCCCGTTACCGTGTTAAATACAATAATTTCCCATTGACCGGGACGCGAGTCAAGATTATATAATAGGTATGGATATCAAACTGTCTATAGTGTTCAATTGGCCCGGAGGGCGAGAAAAGGGGATTTCTTTTGGGGGCTAATTTGCGAAGCAAAAAGCGGGGATTTGTATTTTTTGGGGGGAAGAAGGAACAAATTGATGCGGGACGTTTAAAATCCGCCAAAATAAGTTGATTTTAAACATCCCGTATTATTAAGCAATGTTTTTGTATGTACGGGACGTTTAAAATCCTCTACTGAAACTGGGCTGATTTTAAACGTCCCGCATTCATCTTGGAATAATGTTTCCAATATGAAATCATGTTTACCGTGAATCTAAGGTCCTATAATTGATGCTTTACATAAATATTATTACATTGACCATCGACTCCCTATAATATAATCTTGATACGCGTCCCGTTGCCGTGTTAAATACCATAATTTCCCATTGACCGGGATGCGAGTCAAGATTATATATACACTTGTGCTCGAACCCCTCTCTCCCTATATATAATCTTGATACGCGTCCCGTTACCGTGTTAAATACAATAATTTTCCATTGACCGGGACGCGAGTCAAGATTATATAATAGGTATGGATATCAAACTGTCTCTGTTTTACTGGCCAGTTTGTTATTGCCCATTCACAAAACCGTGTTTCGAATGCCCCACGGGCCGTGTACAGTATCGTCTGCGCTATCTCAACTCCTCTTGGTATAATTATTATATTCTGCCCTCTCTTGATCAGTTCAATTTAGATTGCTTTTATCGTATAGGTGGCGTTAACATTATACGCGAAACAGCAGCAGACAGCAGGAAACACCTGCATAAAACAGACAAACACCTCTAGAAACGCCGTGATTAATTTTCAGTAAGTTAGGGAGCCCATAGTTGACCTCGACCGGGACGTGAGGCAAGACATTGCCGATCTATTTGGTCTTGGACCCGTTTCGATATATTTTGGACCCGTTTGGATCTATTCTGGACCCGTTTGTACCCATTTGGATCCATTTGGATCCATTTGGACCCATTTGGACCCGTTTGGACCCATTACCAAATACTACAAACACCCATTTCGGGTCACAGTCTTTTTACTTGATTTGCTTGTGCATGTATAGTATGTGTTAAGGATAGGTATAGTCTTCGCATTTCAGCTACAAGTACAAGACCATCATATATATCGGTACAGATTCAGTAGCATAGCCAGTAGTGCATATTTTTTCAGGGGGGGGGGTGTACCCCCACGAATTTTTTTTGCCAATCACGATGGCAAAGGGAGGGGAGGGGGAAAGAAAGGGAGAAGAGGAAGAGAAAAATGAAAAGGGACGGAAAGGGAATTAATGGATTTTAGACTTGTCATTTTATTACTTCAAAGATTTACATGAAAAGCCTGGCTATCCGGGTTGAACCGGTGTTCACTGAGCTAAAATACCCTTTGCCACCCCACCCCTGCTATCTACCTAGTAGAATATGTGTTCACTGAGATACCCTTTGCCTCCCTGATAGTGACCCTGGCTACACTACTGTATAGATTACACAATGTCCCTATTTATAACACTTGGCAGCTACTGACAGTACTGGCTACGATAGAACCTGAAATTGTGGCACTTTATTTTATCTATTTTATTTGGAAACACTGTACAATAAATGATTCTTTACTAACTAGAATAAAAATAAAATACATCAATCATCATGATCATGAAGTAAGGCCAAAATAAATGTTGTGTTGCCCTCAAATGCCAAAAATTTAAAATCAGGTTGGTCGGTCGGAAATTGGAGTTTTTTTCCAACATTTTTTTTCAACATTTTTTTTCTCCAATTTTTTTTATTATTTTTGGCTGAAAAATGTATGGTTTATATGTCAAGACAAAATTGGCATAGGCCCATATGTCAATTTAACTAATGTTTCTAGTGTGACAATAGTCTAAAACATTTATTTAGGCTTAATTATTCATTTCATGCAAGATAGTAACATTTAGACACTTTTAATCAAATTTAAATCTAAAAAAAAAAAAAAATGCGACCCTAGTTTTTACGATTTTAGGGTTGGTCGCTGAGGGCAACACAACTTTCTTTTCTTTTCTTTTTTGGCCTAAGTAGAAGACAAAACAAAATTGGTATGGTTCAATTTATAAACTCCAATACACATGCATGTGTCATCTCATAATAAAAGTCCATGGTCATTTTGATCACCAAATTGTTTATGTCTTAAAAGTTATATAAGAGGGCCATCTAAAATTAATGTTTGTTTCATGTAGCACTAGCCTTTGAAAAGTGAAGAGGGATTAGGGCAGTTGTCATTTATTTGTTAACTAGATATTAATATGGTCGGTCCAAATTAATGAGAGTTTAGAAATGGCTATGGATGCACACAAAACAACTTGGACCGGGCATTGACTTTAAAGGCACATTAAAGGTACAAAGTAGATGACCCGATCACATTTTCGTAACACAGAATTATTTCAAACATACGGAGATTTTCATATCAGATGAAAGCTCGTATTTTTCTCATCATCATACTGAAATTTGACGGCCTAATTCGGTATAATGACAGAGAAATCGACGAAATAGCGTTGAAATACCGCGAATGGTGGTTACCACCAATATAGTTTGTGTACTACTCAATGGGTACAGTTCACAGCATCTTGTGCGTCTAAAATAAGAACCATAATAGCTATGCATCTCAAATTTTGGGACACGACGTTTTTAAGGATGACCTTTCATTTAGAATAGAAAACTTCAAGTTGAAAATCGGAACATCTACCTTTAAGTGGTGTTGAAAATGTTAAATGTTTAAAAATTTACTTCAGAATTCAAGATGAACATTAAAAATGGCCATTACTGTTGTTTCTACTAGCAAAAACACAGTAAAACTTGATTAAAACAATATCATCGCTATTTATTGAAAAACGCCCTCTATGCAAAAATATGGTTCACGTTATGTATCACGCGTACTGCAGGGGGATACTGTCGGACGTAAAATACTCGTCCCGCGGGACGAGCATTTTTTGAATCGATGTTTTCTTGTGCATAGAGGGCTGATTTTTCTTAATACTTATAGGTGTAAGTTCATACATGTAATACAATTATAAAAATATACTAATCCCAGTTTTTATCATAATTGAGGGCGCATCCTCCAACACATCTCTTAGTGCCCCTTTATGTCCATACGGACCCTAGAGTTTTACAAACAAATAAAATTTAAAAAAAACCGGCTATTGTTACAATACACAATAAGGCTTGATTTGGGGGGGGGGAAAGGTTATATGTTATGTGCACTGTAAAGCACTGGCGAACCTGGAACGGAAGATACAACTTTGCCTGGAATTTTGGAACTTAATTTTAGCTTAAATTTGTTATTTTTGGTTTGATATATATATGACTATGAGTATGAGGGTTTCAGAAAGCTGGTGAAACATGGCGGTCTTTCGTGTCAGGTCTTAAATATATGTCATTACCAGTGTGACGAAGTCCTTATATATAAGGTGTTGTAAAACAAGACAAAAAACAATGGACTCCGGACTTAACTGTAGATAACTTTAATTTGTATGTATTCTCGATAGTGCTCCGAATTGATGTTCGTTCGCCGAGATCCAAACAGTAAATTTATTTTTATTTATTTATTTATTCGGAAAACGCTTTCAAAACAGAGGCACCCACCAACAGATGGTGGTGCATCCAACAAATATAAAGTAAAATACATCAAAAGATAGGGGAAAAAAACAGTAATACAAACAAGAGAGATAAGAAATCATACACTCGTGAAATCATGAAATATAAGTTATATACATCGAGATGGGCTCATCGAGTCCTGACACGTGGAGCGTGATATATTGATTAATTAAATGATCATTATTACTTAATAACACTGTCCTACATGACCATGCACGTTTTAAGTATGACTTACAAAAGACATCAAAATGTCTATCGAGTAATGCATTGTATGAATAGTTATTTACCAACGAGGTGACAGACCAACAATTACTACCTAAGATTAGACATAGTTTTGTATCATCATCACTTAGATTAAAACAATTCCATACATAAGAGAGATCTGCTTGACGAAGATTCATTTGTAAATTGTGAAGCTCATTGTCACGGATTTACATAATGACTTACATAAAAGCATAAAATGTTTGATATCTTCGCAATCTCTATTACAGAGTAAACATATACCATCATTATCTACCGTGTGATAGAACGAGCTTTAAACTTCAAACTTAAAGTGAGGTAATATAATTTAAATATAAGTGACATGATTGTCGGTTTGATGGGCACCTGTCTGATTATTTATTTTGCAGGTGCATAGATGAGTAAAGGTTATCTGGTATATAATTTTAAGAGCTAAAGTGCCACCACCTACAAGTCATACAAGTGATTTACATGGGACGAAGCGGTCACCGCTAAAACATGTTGTTAGAACCAAGAAGTACACATTAGTGACTGAACATCCGTTGAATACCAATGATGATAAAAATGTGCTTGCGGTGCCAATGACAGATAAAGAAAAGGTAAGTAATACGTAGACAAGTAAACCAACTATATATATAATATTACCAAAAAAATATAATGACAATGCTTTAGCCTACCATATGTACATTTTTATGGTTTATTTTGGAAAACAGGTAAAACTGTGAAGTATATTTGCAAATAACTTATCATGTCTTTGGAGAAATACATGGTTATTAACAGGATATTTTGTCAATCTGGATTCTGAAAAATCCACTTTATTTTCTTCAAATTAATTTTCAAATTTTCCCTCCTCCACCAATTGTATTTTAAAAAAAAAATTGAGTGCACAAACATACAATTGGAAGAGGGAAATTTGAAGTCCACAGTACTTCCTCAATACAAAACATGTGTAGATAAGCATGATTATCATTCATGGTATTGCCATCATATTTGGGCTTGCATGTTGCCAAAGTTGTTCATTAGCAGCCCAATTGGACCAAAACAACAACAATGCAAGGCAAAAAAACCCACATGTTTTACTTCCATTCAATGTTAGCGCACTATTTCAAGCGGTATACGTCATTGGTCGGTCCACATACAGTTTTGTCATGCAATGTATGTACGCTTTCATGTCTCGCATGCGAGAGTGTGCGTTAATGTTGAAATATCCGTGTCAAGTCTATGCATGCAGTAGTAGTATTACACTTAGGATATTGAAAGACTGCCCCATCTCCAGTCCAGCACAGCATTTGATATCCACCCAATGTTCATGACAATGCTTACTGTAGAACTTTGATTTTGATCCCATGGTGACATTGTCAGATACAGCAAGCAGCTAGAGTGTGCGCAAAGATCAAAAATTGCGCATCGGGCCGAACTCGTCATTAGATCGTCTTTGGTATCTATGCATGTTCTACTTGTATAGTCACATGGAAGAGAAAAACAATGTCATCTAATATTCTAATAATCAGTCCATGGTAGCTAAGCGCTTAATGGTAGCTACACAGTGTTACAGGCAAAATGCATGGGTTTCCAAAATATATAATGCAATGCACCCAAAAACGGTTACTGAAATCACCCAAAAAGGTAAATGCAGCCCAAATATTTGCTGAGATAATAAAGAAAATCAAATTAAAATACAAAATGACAAGAATTGGGCTAGACAATGCTCCAATGAGTGTACACAACAAGGCATCCTTAAATCCTGAGAGGCAGGCAAGTGTGTGTGTGTGAGTGATTATTGGTGACAGGCTTTGTGCTCAGTGTTTACCAACTCTTACCAACTATAATAGCCCAATATGTAATGAACACTAGATTTCCCTATATATCATTTCAATTGACAAACCTTAACATGACAAATGCACCTCATTGGGCCAAAAAAGATCAACCACAGACAAAAAGTAATCACAACATCTATCCAAGGAGATCATAATGACATAGCTAGCTTTCTAGAGTTAATATTTTTAAATTGTGAGAAGTTTTTTAAGCGATCAAGTTATCGCCTGTCTGCCTGCTGTCTGAAGCACAGAAAATGAATGCGCAAACCATTGCGTGTTTTGTCACAGCAATTGCTGTACCGACAAGATTTGTATGAGCTCAAATTACCCCCCCCCCCTGTTTTGAGACAAACAAATTTGAATTCAGTTTGAAATGAAATATTAGAAATTTGTAACATTTATTTTAAATTTGTGAATTCTTTTGGAAAATTATGAAATTGTTTGAAAATTATAGCCTTTTTTCACATGATTTGAAAATGTTGACAAAATATTGCAATTTTTGAATGTTTTTTGAAAAAAAATGTGAAAATTAATGCAATTTTTGAATGTTTTTAAAAAAAAGTGAAAATTAATGCAATTTTTGAATGTTTTTGGGAAAAAAAGTGAAAAATTAATGCAATTTTTGGAATGTTTCTGAAAAAGGTGAAAATTAATGCAATTTTTGAATGTTTTTGAAAAAAAGTGAAAATTAATGCAATTTTTGGAATGTTTTTGAAAAAAAGTGAAAATTAATGCAATTTTTGAATGTTTTTGAAAAAAAGTGAAAATTAATGCAATTTTTGGAATGTTTTTGAAAAAAGTGAAAATTAATGCAATTTTTGAATGTTTTTGAAAAAAAGTGAAAATTAGTGCAATTTTGGAATGTTTTTGAAAAAAAAGTGAAAATTAATGCAATTTTTGGAATGTTTTTGAAAAAAAAGTGAAAATTAATGCAATTTTTGAAATGTTTTTGAAAAAAAATGAAAATTAAAGCAATTTGTTGAATGTTTTTGAAAAAAAAGTGAAAATTAATGCACATTTTGAATGTTTTTTGAAAAAAATGTGAAAATTGTTGAATGAACTATAGAAGGCAAGCTGGCTGGCTGGCTGGCTATAGAACTATTATAGCAGGCAAGGCTATATCATTACATGTCCCTATTTTTTCTAATTATGCACGTTTATGCATTACTCATTTTGATATGTGTGGGGTGTACGTCACCGGGGGGGGGGGGTTATTCAGTGCGATCAGTAGTGGCGTACCCAGGGGGGCCGGTGCCACCCCCCCCCCCCCACCCGAAATATCCCTGTAGGTAAAAATGACCCTCCGTCGGTGCGATTTTGACCATGCAATTTTTTTGACCGGTTACGCGGGCAACTTCATCGCTCCCCCACCCCCATCCCCCCCCCCCCCCCCCACCCATCAAGATTTCAGCTGCTGACGGGGAAAATATTGTGCAAGTTTTACGAAAAAAATTGTCGGTACCATGCCTTTCGTCAGTACAACTATGGTCGTGCCTGCCTCCCCCCCCCCCCCGTTTCCAAAAGCTGGGTACGTCACTGGCGATCAGTAAGTGGATGATGCAGTGAAATCACTGCTTTGAGGAAGAGAAATAACCTATACTGTAGATGCGTGAGGACCCGTTGCATTGCTGATCCAGCGAAAGACAGGGAGGGCGCAGTGGAAAAGGGCCAGGGATTTCTTTTTTTTTTGGGGGGGGGGGGGGGTGGGGGTCTGGTCAGTGGTACCCATGAATTGCCCAGGCTTGTCACAGACCATTTGTACGTGGAAGTTACTGCTTGTGTGATGTCAGCGAAGGTCAACAGGTTGCCCCATTTGTGATCCCACAATGCAACAGATAAGGATAATCAATGGCTTTTTTTTCTATTTGCGATAAACCTTGTTGTGTTGTAAATGTGCCAATCGCGATCAATGCGCTGCATCGCACTATCATCGCATTGTCGTCATAGTGATTTTGGTTGTACACTAGACTAAGGCAAAAAAAAAAAAACCTGTTTAGCGTCCCCTCCCGCTTCCTTTTTTGGGGTCCGCTTCAATTTTCTTTTCTTTTTTCTCTGTATTTCAGTCATAACTTTTTCAAGTTCGCAATGTTTATCGCTTACCAGGGCGGTTTTGTACTTAAAGTGGGGGAAAAATAAAACAAAAGGGCCTCTTCCTTCCTTTTTTGAAAAAAGTCCCGATGCTAAACATGTTTTTATTTTTATTTTGCCTCTAGCCTAATTCAAGCTGTACTGAGATGTAATAAAATAAATCCTCAGCGTTGAAAGAACTAGTATGCTTGGGCCCAGATTTCAGATTTGATCACACTTAGATCACAGAGAACTTGAGCCAAACTCGAGTATTTTGCTGGGCTCGGGAGTCGGGCTCTGGAGTCGGACTCGCGCAGTCCATTTATTAATACGGGCCAGATTTGAGAAAAAAACAGAAATAAGCTTATTACTCAAATTCGCCATGTCCGAATTAAAATTACAATGCCTGTAATGCAATGGGTTATTTTAACATAGATTTGGTAAGAAAAAAATATTATTCGTTTTCCAAGATGAAATTCCCACCTTATTTCACCGAGTCTCGCAACACTCATTTCCCTATTCGTCGAAAGTTACTGATGACCGAATACACATCACTCATATTTGGGTATGTTGTCATGTACATACATCCGCGTGCCTATTTTTGCTTACCGTTTTCAAAATAGTATGATTTGTTGGTTATATAATCTTGACATATATCTCAATCATATTGCCGAATATCGTGCAATTTCAAGCCTATCTTCTTATTAAAATTGTGACTTCAATGTTAAAAATCTACTTGTTTGAACCGAATTTATATGCGGAGTAATTTGGTGGTCATCATTATTTATATTGACACGCGTGCCAGAATGTATGGGATAGGAAGGCAACAATTATAATGACTTGATTCAGGCAATTTATTCCTTGCATGTAATAATTTAATTTTCTCTATTTTAATTCATGACACTGGGATAGGGCATGCATTAAAGCCCCCCCCCCCACATACACACACCAATGCTACGGGGAATGCGGGGGGGGGGGGGGGGGCCCACTTCCCACATACACACATCAATGTTCCTTTCTGACGGGGGGGGGGGGGGGGGGCGAAATCAGGATGATAACTTTCTTTCTCTTTTTTTTCTTTCTAGCTCCTTTCAATATGTTCTTGTTTTTCTTTAATGTTCAAATAAACTTTAAATCCGGACTTTTCTTAGTCCATTTTGACACGAGAGCCTGTTTATTATGATGTACGTGTGTGTCTTTATCTTTATAGTACTAGGACTCCGACTTGGTATTTGATTTAATCAGTGAATTTGCTGGAAATAAGTTTTTTATGCCTCACACAAGTGTGTGGAAAGGCATACTATCCGCTCTATTCTCTGTCCTTCCGAAGGCTGTCCAATTCTCGGTCCGTCGGTCCGAAGGCTGTATCTTTTGAAAGGATGGATGGATTGACTTCAAACATTCGGCAATAGGTAGGCGATGGTCAAAAACTGTGACAATTTTTTTTGGGGTCTAATTTGCAGCACGTAAAGTACCATTGATGTTTGAAATGAGTTGTTACGTAAAGTACAGAGTAATATCGTGTAGTTCTGGCCCGGGGTTCTGGCGTGGGCCTCTTACATACTGACAATATAAATAATAATTGACGATGGACAAGTTCCAAGTTGAGTTAGTCTTTTTACATTTATTATACAAAATATCCGGTGGTAATATTTGTCTTGAGTTGATGAGAGCTTGTGGAGAAGTGAAGTAACTAGGTGGGGTGGTGTTTGGAATATAAAGTTAAGGCCCTTCACAATTGATTTTGAGTTTCCTGTTGGAGTTTTAAATACAAATTCCCTTTAAAAGGGATAACCCATGCGCAAGATGATTCCATTTATAAAGATAAAAATAAAATAACTGGAAGGCACCAATTTTAATCATTTAATTTTTTAAAGATGAAATTGCTCTTTAGGTTGGTCAAAGTTGGAGGACAAATACCTATAACTTATTTTCACAGTGTCATAACTCGGTGCAAAAAAAAGGTTATACGCTTAAAGAATGCTTTGGCCTACATTGTATTTAGCTTAATTTCCAGATTAATCCAATTCCAACCCTGCTTTGGATGTTTAATTCCATGTCTACAACTGAGACTGAGATAACGCTATTTAAGGTTAAAGTGTATCCCTGGCATGCCTGGTCAAAGACAAGTCAAAAGAAGTTCTAATTGCAATCAAAACTACATACTGCCAGCTATTCCAAAATGAAACAAAAACCTCTTTCTATTATGCCAAGCACACAGAATGGTCATTACTGATAATTGATGTTCTTTTGCTCTTTCAAACTTATTTCATGATGTCCCTTCATATGTTAATGAGGTCAAAGGTAATTTACATTATGATGTTTACTTATGTCTTTAACAAGGAGGCTATACTATGTCCTCTTTCTTTGTAGTTGCCTGATGCCTGTGGTTTGAGAGCCACCTTGTTTTTAATCTACCCCTATACACGGACGACCTATTTGGGACCGCTGTCCCTATTTTTAACTTTTGATTTTGCGCAAAACCTTTTTTTGCATTGAGATTATTGAACCAAAATAATAATTATTATTATAAGGATTTATATAGCGCATTTCCAAAAGACCAATGCGCTGTACAATATGTATACATAAGATAAAAATGTGTTGAACAAAAAACAAGCAGTAAAATAAGAATTATACATACATATTACATGATAAAATACACAGCAATAACAATCCGTACTGTGAAGGTGTACTTTCTCAATAACTTTGCTGATAATAGTGAAATCAACCAGTCTCTCCATGATTGAATCTTTAAATTCAGTTACACATTTATAGTAGATTGGATTTTTCTCTCCTTTTCTTGAAAACCGACTGCCATGTTCAGTGTGGAAAACAATTAAAAATTTTCGCAATTGATGCTCATTTTGGTTTGTTATGAGCTAAGACAGTATACCTATCGTTCAAGTTTGACCAGATAACCATTTAAATCTTAATCTTCGGATATTTCCAATAAAATTACTTATTTGGTGAAGAAGGTAGGCCCCCGGGTAGGCCATTTATTTAGCAAGTATCAGGTTTAACAATCTCTCTTGGGGAGCAATGCCACAAGTCTTGCTTTATACAAAACTTAAGAGTTCTTACTAAAAGGATTATAAGTGTCTCTTAGAAATTGTTTCCTATACTCGACTCTTGCTTGACTAGTCTGGTGGTTATCTACTACAAAATACAATGAAAACTTTAACTATGACAATATTTTTTGTTTAAGGCATACAAGACATTATTGAGGCAAAGCTACAGAGTCCCGTTCAAGGATGCCTTACAATATTCCGCTATGCCAAAACACTCTTTCAAAGAATTTGCCTGCCATTTCTTGTAATCTCAATGATGAACTTCCGTAATTTATATTACAAAGCACACAATTTAATCAAAGATCGACCGGAAAGAGACAGTCTTTGAATATGAACTTACAATACACTAATTTAACAATTTATTTAACAATGTAAAGGGTTCAACAAAAGAAAATGTCATTTTGAGTAACATTCAATTTTTGTTGTTGACCAAACAGGCTAGATAGGCATTTAGATGAATCTTTTAGGCATAATTTGATACCAAATTTTCCCCCTAACAACAAAGATAAACCATGATTAGCACCATTTAAAGAAACATTTCCTATTTTCAAAAGTCTCATTTTCCTATACACAGCACGAGAAAAAAGGACCAATTGATGTCGCACGACCCCACGCATTTGCACTGTGCGATCGATAGCCCCGTCAATCCTGGCTATACACACACCCCCCCCCCCCACACACACCCCCACACAGACCCCTTGGTCCTTTCTTCTCGTGCTGTGTATTGGAAATGAGACTTTTGAAAGGGACGAGGTGGCTTTTAATTATAAAATATTAATTATCCTTTATTTTCTTTATTTCAAAACTAATTATTTTGTAGTCGCAACCAATTTTCAACCCCTAATGTCGAGTCGACTCTGCATTTAATTATTTTCCAAGAATGATTAATTTGATACCACTTAGTAATGCAATCATATGTTCTATGTTTGAACATCATCTTATCTAAGTAATATGATTAAAGTCAGAAAGTAGCAAATGAAGTTTATTGAAAGTCATTGTAAAGGTGAAAATCCTAAATAAAAATAAAATAATTAAGTATTTTGTAATTCTCAATTTCGGACAAGGGCAGCAACAGGAAACTCAAAATCAACTGTGAAGGGCCTAAGAGAGAGAGAGAGAGAGAGAGAGAGAGAGAGAGAGAGAGAGAGGGGGAGAGAGGGGGAGAGAGAGAGAGAGAGAGGGGGGAGAGAGAGGGGGGGGGGAGAGAGAGAGTGAGAGAGGGGGGAGAGAGAGAGGGGGGAGAGAGAGGGAGAGAGAGAGAGAGAGACGATCTTAATGGTCAACATCTACATAATAGAAGTTAGGTAATAGGAGTTAACAGATAATAGAGAAGTACACAGTAGCTTGTAGCAAAAGTAAGATGTCTATAGCAAGGGAGATAAGTAAACATTCATGCAACTACAAGGACAATAAATGAAAGGGTTGAGATTGAGATTATAAGTAAATAGTCACTAGGGAAGCAAGGAGAAGAATATGAAGTGGTTTAGTAATTTGCACACAATGACATGAATAATAGTCTTACAACTACTCCCCCTTTTCATAAAAGGTGTCCACACTGTACTTAATAATAAAAATTTCCATTTTACATCACATCAAAATTATACAACAGTTATGATGATTTGTAGTAATTTAACCATTAGTTATCAAATTCAGGTAACAATTAAACATTTCGATGGCAAACGAGACCGAGCAACTAAAATGAACCAACAAGTTCTGATAACTTTAAATCAGAAATAATATTAAATAATAATATTGAAATTTAGTCATCAGTATTATAAAATGTATAAAAGTTAAAAGGTATCTGAACAACGATTACGAAAAAATGTTTACCAAAACATTATTCTGACATACATTCATGCGTGGTTTTTTCATCAGTTGACTTTCTTATACAAGAAACAACAATAAACAATATCAAAAGTGTGGATCGGTGCGTACAGCAGAGATTGTTCACAAATATTGCAATAACCTTAAAATGAACTTGATCTAATCAGCAAAATATTAACATCTCAAGCACATAGACATTGAAGTTGCAAAACATTAAAAGTAGATCTTCTACATGATAGAAAATTAAGCAATACGTAGACAAGATTCAACACAATATTTTCTTGAAATGTAAACAAATGCATCCATATAACAACAGCATTAACTAGATTTCAAAACATTGACAGTACATACATCATGAATCTGAGCATCTTAACAGCAATGATTCATACATTACAGCATTAAATACATACAAATTCATTGAAAATATTAGCAACTAGGCCTATACAGCTGGGTTTACCTTATCCAAACAAAGGTTATAATCAATTTGAACATTTGAACACATAAAATCATAAAATCACATAAAACTTAATGCATCTTAACAGCAAAAACATGAAATTACGCTTGGTTTAAATATTCCTTTAACAACAAATTCCACAATTATTCAATGCATCTTAACAGCAAAGAATAATACCAATAGGCCTACTACGTGACAATGATGGAGAGAATCATAGTAGACAACATTTAACACTTCCCTGAAATGAATGCATCTTAATTATTACAGCAAAACATTCCAAAATATCGATAGCGCGTACATGTAACGAATCTGAACATCTGAACACCGACCGTGTAAACAAACAAACACACAACACAAACAAACAAACAGCAATGACTATTACATTAAAGGGGCACTAAGAGATGTGTTGGAGGCTGCGCCCTCAATTATGATAAAAACTGAGATTAGTATATTTTTATAATTGTATTACATGTATGAACTTACACCTGTAAGGATTAAGAAAAATCAGCTCTCTTTGTACAAGAAAACGTCGATTCAAAAATGCTTGTACAGCCGGGACGAGCATTTTACGTCCGACAGTATCCCCCTGCAGTACGCGTGATACATAACGCGAACCATATTTGCATAGGGGGCGTTTTTCAATAAATAGCGATGATATTGTTTTTAATCAAGTTTTGCTGTATTTTTGTTAGTTGAAACAACAATAATCACAATTTTTAATGTTCATCTTGAATTCTAAAGTAAATTTTTAAACATTTAAAATTTTCAACACCACTTAATGTCCCTTTAAAGGTAGATGCATCCAATCACTTTTTGGGGGGCTATTATTTTTTTCTTCATATCATGATATTTTGATATCAGAAGAATCCCAATATTTTTCTCATTATGTCTGTGAAATCTTAGGGCCCAGAAATGTTCCATTTATAAATAATAGGCTAAAATGTGGTGAATTACTGCCAAAGGTGAACCACCAGCCATCTTGTGTACAACTCAACTGCTCAATGGGCAACATTCTTGAGACCTTATATGCTTATTATTAGAACCATTGGAGTTATGCAACTCAAACTTTGGAATGTGACAATTTTAGGGATGACCTTTCATGTAAAATAGAAAACATCAAGTTGAAAATCAGACCAGAGATCGGAACATTTAACTAAGTGACAATTACCTTTACCTAATCCTTTACTGAAATGCAAAACTAATATCCAAATGACATTTCAAAAATACAAACATTACTAGTGGAAATCCACTATCTTAATTTACCAAATGTGTGTATACATATCAAAACAAATAACAAAACAAGGACAGTTTATTAATGGGAGAAAATGAAATCTAACTTGAAAACTATCAAAGTGCTAAATATAAAAGTTAGGAAAAAATTAGGATAATTCTGTATCCACTCTAATACCAAAAATTATTTCAAGTGTGTAATATATGTTATTCAAAAATAATAAGTAATTTTTACTCTTATTTATGTTTTGGTGTTATTTTAACATACAAGTGTTAGATTACATTTTGTTCCCATATGATACAAATTTATATTACAACATATAATACAGAATCTTAATGAACTTCGTATCAATATAAATACACTGTACAAGTGGATGATTTGCAGTCTATGGCCTATGTCATTCAAAATCATTCAACTGCTTTATAGACTGCACATTTCATGTGTTAATTTGCAACATTCCTCAGGTTTAAAGTTTATAAGAGTGGACAGATTGTCTATTCAAGTTTTATAGTTTATCCCCTGCTTAAGAGTTTTATTAGGCCATTCACTGTAATCCAGACCCCACTGATGGTTCCTCTTGAGAGGATAAGTCAATTTGTTTGTTTACCAATTACACTTAGAATTCAGGGTAAAAAATAATTGACCAAATGGATAGAATAACGAGATTTCTGCAAGCTTTCCAGGAATTAGATTCAATGATTCATTATTCTATCTTAACAAAATATCAGGATGGTTTTACTGGACCCTTTTCGTTTTTTGCGCGTCTCACGCATATATTCTTTCTTCCGTCGTAACTGGTGGGGCGTATGAAGAAAAGAAGACAATGAAAAATTAATGTTTTATAGTCAAAGCATTTGGATTTGAGCATACAATCATATTCTTGGTTTGGATGTTGTTTAAGTTAGAATTTTAATGTGGGGGGGGGGGGGGGGGGGGTTTACCAATCCATTGACCCCTTAACCTCCCCCATTTGTGCCGCCTATGCTCCTTACCCTTCCTCCTCTTTTTCTTTTTTCTTTAAAACGTCAATGCTGCCCCCTGGATACGCCACTGTGATCTTGGGCTAAATGTAAATAATCAAATTTTCGTGATGAATAAATAGTGTGTCTAATATCCGAAAGGTTGAGTTAGGTGTGGGATTGTAACATTTGTGTATTGTTTTTTATAATTTGGATATTTTGCGGTCTGTTACTTTCATGGTTATAGTATAGGGTTAAAACCGCTAATTTAGATATTTACAACCTGATTTAAGCTATTTCGCTATTATCTTAATATCGAGAATATCTGATATTGACGATATTACGCTAATTTGGACTTAGAATATTTTTTGAAATTTGCAACAACAAAAAAAATTATATGGTACTAGGCGCAATTAAGATATAAGCGGCTAATTAGCTAATATCTTAATAATAGCCATAATATCCGATATTACGCTAATTTGGACTTATTTGGACTATTTTTTTAAATTATCAAAACCTTTTTATATGGATCTATGCGCAATTAAGATATTAGTTTAAATGTATATTTTAGCTATCGGAGGCAACCGCAGATACCATAACAATTTATACTGGACTTTTAAATTTAGGTGGGTAGCTGCAGATACTAAGACGTTTGTAGCCTACCTAAACCAGTCCCAATGCAAAAAAAAATTACAAAATAAATCACGAAATGTCTATGATAATTCGGTCCCACATTGCATTTATAAGATGCATCCTCAGAAACCATAACAATTTATACGGGGCTTTTAATTTTAATCGGTCCCACAAGGCTTTTAAATTGACCTGGGTAGCAGCAGATACCAAGACATACCAAGACATTTGTATAGAGTGTGGCTCTTAATTTAAAAAACGACCCATAGTCCATTTTGATTTTGGCCAACCTGTCACATGGTACAGAAATTCGGTCCCACAATGCATTTTTAACAGGCAGCCGCAGATACCACAACAATTTATACGGGGCTTTTAAATTTAGCTGGGTATTTTAAAGAACGACGCATTGCATCCATTATAGGTCGCCCGCGAAAACTCAAAATAATTGTCCGCGAAAATTATAACACGCAAAAATATTGTTTTCAACATTCATGCACTTGCATCCAGACTTGCATATCTTTATGCGAAAATATTGGCTTTTACAGTAATTAGCCGCTATCAATCGTCGGTTTGAAAGACAAAAAGTTCTGAGTTTCAAAAAGATTTATTTTAAATAGCATAATATCGTCAATATCTGATATTATGCTATTAAGATAATGTCTATGATATCAAAATGCCCGAAAATATCTTTACACAAAAATATTGGCTTTTACAGTAATTAGCCGCTTAAATCGTCAGTTTGAAAGACAAAAAGTTCTGAGTTTCAAAAAGATTTATTCTAAATAGCATAATATCGTCAATATTACCAAAAGCCGCTAATATCTTAATAGCGTCCGTTTGAAAGACAAAAAGTTCAGAGTTTCAAAAAGAAATTGCGTCAATATCGGATATTTTGGCTATTAAGATAATATCTAATTAGCCGCTAATATCTTAATAGCGTCCGTTGGAAAGACAAAAAGTTCCGAGTTTCAAAAAAAAAATCAAAAAAAAAAATCAAAATAGCTAAATTGCGTAAACCTAATATCTTAATATAAAAGCTGAATATCTAAACCACTTATCTACATCTAAATATCTTAATAGCGTAATATCTTAATATCTTAATAGCGTAATATCCTAGCTAATCAGATATTCTTGAGGTTAATATCTAAATAGCTAAATATTTTAATATATAAACCTAATACCTAAATATCTTAATAGCTGAATATCTAAACCACTTATCTAAATATCTAAATATCTTAATAGCGTAATATCTTAATATCCTAATAGCGTAATATCCTAGTTAATCAGATATTCTTGAGGTTAGTATCTAAATAGCTTAATATTCTAAACCTAATATCTAAATATCTTAATAGCTGAATATCTAAACCACTTATCTAAATATCTTAATAGCGTAATATCTTAATATCGTAATATCCTAGCTAATCAGATATTCTTGAGGTTAATATCTAAATAGCTAAATAGCTTAATATCTAAACCTAATATCTAAATATCTAAATATATTATCTAAATATCTAAATATATTATCTAAATATCTAAATATCTTAATAGCGTTATATTTAGATATTCTCGAGGATAATACCAAAAAGTTACAATCCCACACCTTAATGGATTAAGGTTGTAACTAATCCAACGATTTATCCTGTCCCAAACCCCTTGGATTTACATACGTTACAAACCAATTTATTAAGGGTGGGGGGGGGGGGGGGTGTCAAAAAGTGTTTCACTTTGTTAGGAGGCATTTTTTTATTTTTTTTAATCTTATTTATTTTTTGAATTATAGACCAAAAAGTGCCAAAAAACACGGATGAACGTTGAAGTTGAGCTTGCGTACTTTACGCGAACTCAACCTCATGTGCAGTGCGGCCAATGAAATCAGGAACACATATAATTTCGACAAATAATTCTCCTATTACTTATGTAAATTCTTTTTGATTATGGTTAGAAATAATATTAATCATGTTTATTTCATTTGTTTGCAATTTTTTTACTTAATCACTATGCTGAATATTATTGTTAACAAAAGTAAAACTTATTCTATTTTATTTGGTTCAATTATTTCCAGGAAGATCATGAAGTACCAGTCAGCATCATGGGCCATTATAAGCGTGTTCCGGTTGCTGATGAGATTTTTGATATTCTCGATGGACTTCATCGAACTTGCCACACAGGGTACAAGAAGCTGTACGATAAGGTAAGTTTAGTAGATATAACATTTCTGCTAAAGCAAAAACTGCAGAGGAAATTACTGCTGAATGGCGCCACGCAATTGACAAGTGTGCATCTTACTATAATTCATGCAATGCAGGGGCGGAGCCAGAGACTGAGTTTACTGAGTAAATGTATTTTTTGAGTTGTAGTTAGGGAGTGTTCATTATTTATGCCGGGGCGGGGGGGGGGGGGGGGGGGGGATGGAGGGATTAAAGTGGGGAACACGAAAACAAATCTGTAGAGACAGGGGGAACACAATTTTATTAACTAAGGGGGGAACACGAATTTTAATTTTTAAATAATTGGCACATGTCCAAATGCAATATTGTTGGGTACAACCAGCCAAAAATGTACTTCAATCATAGCCAAAATATGTGCAAAGTTTATAATGTTCGCATTACTTTAGTAAAGACAATCTTGTTGCTTTAATTCCAGCCCTCGCCACCCCCAAATATCAAACGTAGTTACGCCACTGGAGGACAAACGAAAAAGCAAAAAGGAAAGGGTGGGGGGGGGGGGGGGGGGTGGGGGTACAACAAGGCGGGAGGGGAGGCATGCGAGGGACATAAGAACGTTTGAAGTTTATTGGAGGTTGGTGGGATACATACGCGTGATCAGGTAATGCTTATTGGGTATATTTTTGCTTTAATCGCATTCTGTGAAAATGCATTTTCATTTGATTTGCATACACTGTACATGTAGATGTAGAGCCAGACAAAAACATCCAGGCCTTTTGTGACCAAATTGTTCTCAGTGTTGTTGGATCATTTTGGCCCAAAATGCAGATCCTTCTGACACTATAGCCCTTGATATCATTGATGTCTATCATTTCTTGACCATCAAACAATATTTGATGTGTGGTTCATGGATATGTTAATGAAACATTTTCATTTTTTTTAAATTAAAAATTGATAGATGGCACATTTATCCATTAAATAAGAAATATATTTTAGAAAAAAGTTCTGGGAAGTAATTACCCTGCCCTTGTGAAATTTTTTGATGCAGAGCTGTCCGTCCGTGACGCAAAAAAAAGTTTTAAAGTTTTTCAACTTTTTTCAAGGAAAGAGAGAAAAAATAAAAACATAGTGAGCTATCTCCCCTATATACCCCCTTTCTCATGTAGAAATGAAACTTAACAATGACGTCAATAAATAAGTTTAATCAGTGATTAAAAGTTGTCACGGACGGACAATTTTTTTTGTCACGGACGGACATTATTCAGTTCTGAGTACAAATGCCAAGCTGAATCCTGCCCCTCTTACCAAAAATGGCAAGAGATAGGCCTGCTGCATCATATTAAATAGACTGTATGCTGTGATACAACTTTTTGAAACAATCTTGACTCTTCTTTGATAAATTTTTGTTCGATTAATTGTGTAATTAAAGGTTAGTGATAATGGATACATGTAGGCATCCAACAGTGTTTTGCGTTTTTCAAAGCTTCATGAAGAAAAAGCCTGCAACTTTTGATAGTGCAAAGCTTAAAATTAAATTTGTGCTAACATCTCCAATGATACTTTCTGATTTCAATGCTGTTACTTGCTTTTGGGGCAATTTTAAACAGTGTCTTAACTGATCTCATGCTACCCCTTTTATTTGCAAGCATTATTTCAGCATGTATAGGCAGTATGGTTAACAAGCGCATGCTATACTACAGATTCACCAAAGAAGATCTGCTGAGGGTTCACAAATGCACAAATGACTTCATTTGACTTCAAGTAATTTTAATTGTTAGCGCCTATTAACTTACTGCTATTAAAGGGACAGAATGTCATGTTGAATTTTTTAATTTTATTTAATTTACTTCAGAATTCATGATGAACTTTAAAAATTGCCATTACTGTTGTTTCTACTAAAAACGACCCTGGCAAAACTTGAATAAATAAAAAATAAATTGTATATGTTGGAATACCGCCCCTAACCATGTAAAATGCTGGTTGCGTCTCTACCAGCATTTTTGAACCGACGTTTTGTTGTACAAAGAGGGCTGATTTTCTTAATCCTTATATATAGGTATAAGTTCCGTACATGTAATACAAAAATGTTATTTTTCATGATTTTGGCGGTAAAAAATCACATTTTTGGCACCTTTTGGTCTGTAACTCAAAAAATAAATAAGATATTAAACAAAATTAAAAATGCTCCTGGGGAATGTTATCAGGATTATCATAAAACTAGTATGACAAAATTTAACAAAATATATTTTGAGCTATCTTTTCCAAACCTAAAATGGGTCAAAAAACGTGTTTTTTATAATTTTTTCCAAAATGGTCAATTTCATTATCATGGTTGGATTAATTGAACCCTTTCGTGCAAAAAACTGTATACATTTATAAAGATTAAATGAATATTGAAGAAGTTACGGCAGTTTTACGGAGACTGTACCTGAGAGTCCACACACCCCTTAAAGTGTTTCTTCTTTCCTCGGATGGCAGATGAATTTAAATGCTATAAAACAATGGCCTAAGATATGTATACAAGTTTATTGTGAGAAAATTCTCACCCAAATGGTGAGGTTGTTAACTTGGATTTGCCATACATGTATGTTGAATGTTGATATGTTGGGAAAAGACAAACTTTATTACACAGACTGAATAAATCACCACCCAACATGCATTTGCTCTCTATTTTGTAGTTTATGATGTCACTTTTTCACAAAAACTTCATGTAAAGTATGAATAAAAAGTGATTTTGAAGTTATTCTTGTGGTGAACATTTGCGTCCGTCCGTGACGCCCAAAATTGTCCGTCCGTGACACAAATTGTAAGACCTCTCTTGTAAAATAAAAGATCAGCTTTCACCAGCTGTGTATCAGGTAATCAAGTCATATATCTTAGATATTGTTTAGCCTAAAAAGAATTGTAGAGTAACTAATGTCTTAGATAGAAACAGAAAAAGAGTACATAAAAGTAAAGAACCCTATTTCTATCTTGTCCGTCCGTGACGCAAATGTTTTGTTCATTCTATTTTTAGTAACAAACCACACCTATTAAATTTTTATCAATTTCAATAGAGTTGATGATACTCTTCAACATAAAACATAAAACATTTGTGTAAATATTAGTAGTAACTTTTTATAGGCAGTTTTTCTCAAATGTTTTCAAAAATGTCCGTCCATGACGAACCGATCACCCTCCTATTTCAGGCAATTGTTTCGAATTATTGCATGATTCATGCTTATTTTCCTCTAAACATTTTTTTTGTGTCTCCCAGAAACTCTCTTGCTTCATCACGTCCCCCTCCCAATAAAATAGTTCGATGCTGGTGCCACCACTGTCACTTTTATAAGCTACAATCTTGGGAAAAAACCTTGGAACGCGAACGCTGAGCACATGTGTTGGGTATTGTGTGCGTGTATTGATACTTCTTCTGTTATAAACATATCTGTTATAAACAGAAATTGTTCAAATGAGATTTTTCCTTCCCCACCCGATCGATCAATGTTAGGACACTCTGGCAAGCTGCAGGAGCCACAGGCCTATGGTCAACATTGTACGGGGAGTGGGGGGTGACACTTTTCCACTAATTACACGCAAGTGTTCCATACAAGACTCCATAAGACTTTTTTCCAGGATTGCAGTTTGCCTTTTATATTGCTATCCTTGCTCGACACATATAAAGTGCCAAAAGCAGGAAGGAGTTGCAACCTCCTAAACGTTGACGAACTGCAACCCTCCCCTCTAAAATGTGCCAAGTCTTATAGACCATACACATATTAAATATTAAAGATTTGTCTCCTTTTTATTTTGGTAATGTGTGTGGACAGTTTCTTGACTTATTTAAGACATCTTGCCATTTACTTTAAATGGGGTCTTTATTTTTTATTTCAGGTGAAATTTAAGTATACTAATATACCAGAGAAGCTGTGCGAAGAATTTGTACACTTATGTCAGCAGTGTGCTGCAAAGAAGGCACAGACATTTTATGCCCCATTAAAACCAATAGTCAGCACAGGTTTCATGAAACGTGGACAGGTAAGATTGATTTTTGTCCAAAAGTGAAGTTTAGTCAAAATTCATATCATTTCCTTATTATTGCATGAATTATTATACATAAGCGTCAACAACATTGAATCGGTTGATAATTCAAGTTTTTCGAATAATTTCATAAAATCTTAGTTTTTCGATTCGATAATGCAGGTTATTCAAATCGAAAGTCTATAAACTATGTTGAAAATCCAGGTTTTTCAATTGTATCGGTCGAAAACCTGGATTTTCAATATATCCAAGATATTTGGCGATAAACCAGGTTGATATAATTATTGCACATTGAGCTAGCCATACACGTTATGCCATTAAATGGAGAGAAGGAAATAATCCTGCCCATAACTCATAACCCAAGGTTTAAATTCAAATGTTAAGAATTTTCAAAGACCCCGTAAAATAACTGATTAAATTAATTTAATCTTTGTTTGTAAAACACCAAATTTAAACTAAAAAATATTGTAATTTCCTGTGACTAATCGAGTAGCCAGCAGGAACCTGAATATGGCAAACACTATTTGTTGAACATGTACCAAAATTGAAAAACCACACTAGCTAATAAAATAACATCCAGCTCCAGATGGGAGCCTGTTCCACTTGAGGGCACTAGAAATTGAATTATCAAACTTATTCATAACTTCATTGAAAGACAGACTCCTGTCATTTGATCAAAAAATTGACGGAGTGCGTCACTAAATAGCACGCCCTCAAGCGGAATTGGAATTTGATTTATGATACCATCTTATCCCCAATCTCAGTGAATTTAAGGTTAAATCCATGCAAACGGTTTTGAATGGCCATACACTTAACAACAGCATAAATTGATCTTTGATAGATTATGAACAAGTGGTTTTTATCCTTGAATTTTGAGATTACGATATTGTATTATCATATTTCATGAAAATTGGATTTATGTCATTAAGTCTGAAATTCTCTTTAAAAACCTGGAGTTTATCACTTAAAATTAATTTTGGAACTCAGGCTCTTCCCAAATCATAGCAATCTATTATTTAAAATATCCTACAAATCTGTTAAATGTCATGAATGGATGTGATAGGCAGGGATAGCACTGGATCAAAAATGTGAGAGGTCCCATGAAATTTTTCAGGACCCCATAGGACTTCAAAAATCAAATTTAAGGGGTCCCCCAAGAAATTGAGGGGTCCTGAAGTTTGGGTATTTGAAAATGGTCGAAACTGATACAGTCGCTAACACATACGCAGACAGCGCACGGCCAAGTTAGCACATGTAAATCATATACCCGGTAATACCTATGCCGTGACCACGTCATATTACTTAATCAGTAGAAGATACTGATAGAATGTATTTATATAGACATTATTGAAACTTTCGCGGAAGCAATTTGCCAGCGATTTAGAAATGTCTCATTTTTAATTTGAATTTGAATTTTTTACGGACAGTTTTAATGAATTTATATTGTGAGCAAAGGATGGATATGTAATTTACAGAATATCACTTAAAATTAATTTTGGAACTCAGGCTCTTCCCAAATCATAGCAATCTATTATTTAAAATATCCTACAAATCTGTTAAATGTCATGAATGGATGTGATAGGCAAGGATAGCACTGGATCAAAAATGTGAGAGGTCCCATGAAATTTTTCAGGACCCCATAGGACTTCAAAAATCAAATTTAAGGGGTCCCCCAAGAAATTGAGGGGTCCTGAAGTTTGGGTATTTGAAAATGGTCGAAACTGATACAGTCGCTAACACATACGCAGACAGCGCACGGCCAGGTTAGCACATGTAAATCATATATCCGGTAATACCTATGCCGTGACCACGTCATATTACTAAATCAGTAGAAGATACTGATAGAATGTATTTATATAGACATTATTGAAACTTTCGCGGAAGCAATTTGCCAGTGATTTAGAAATGTCTCATTTTTAATTTGAATTTGAATTTTTTACGGACAGTTTTAATGAATTTATATTGTGAGCAAAGGATGGATATGTAATTTACAGAATATCTTAACGTTTCCATTTCCATACATCGTCAAATTTAAGGGGTCCCTTCAATTTTTATCGGGACTCGCAAGTCTTTCCAATTTGAAACCTGACGCGTCAAACAAGAAAGTGAGAGGTCCAGGACGCGCAGACGCGTCAGAATGCGACCCCTGGTGATAGGTTATAATTATTTGCTCATTGGCATCTTTCTTGGATGAAAAATAAAATCAGTGATGGTTTGGGTTAAACTGAGACAATTGTCAGTATTTTTCCTTGTTTGAATTTGAATGACTTGATCTTCATCAGTAAGGTAAAGAGAGATTGTGTTTGTTTGTTTGTTTATACGGTTGGTCTTTACGGACACACGCTTGGGTCCTGACGGGACCAGACTCAAACAAATTGCTCGGGTCAGACTTAAACAGCCTATATAAGCATGCTGGCTGAATCAAATGAAAGTAGCCAATCCCAACAAATAAAGTTAACAATTTTGCTGTCAGCCTTCGGGCATGAGAAAAGAATAGTCTTGATCCAATCTGACTTGACTCCACTTGTGACTCGTGGTTTCTTGGTCTCATCACTGTAATTTGAACTTTAGGTCTAAAAAAGTAATAATGAGTTATTTTAATTTTGATTTTTATCCAGGTCGACTTGGTAAATTTTTCATCAGAGAAAATACCTGATGAAAACAAATTCATGGGGCATTACATGGATCATTTTTCAAAGTTCGACTTCATATGGCCACAGCGTACGAAATCTGCAAAGGAAACAGCATTTTGCCTTTGCCGCTATGTGTTTGCTGTGGTCGGGCTGCCCCGAATATTGCAACATGACAATGGCACTGAATTTGTCAACAAGGTAATTATATTTAGTCCACAAATAAGACCTACAGTATAATTGTTTTTGTTTTAGTTTCAGTACGCTCGGCAAAAGATGTTCCTGGATACTTAAAATATAGGAGTTTAAATATTTCATCTAAAAGTTCAATTATATCATATAAATATTTGATAAAAGGCATGCTGGTAGATGATTATTGTCTGTTCATTGTTGAATGTTGATGTACAATAATTTGCCTTTTATTAAATAGTTATATGAATGATTTGAATATGAATTATTAGAAATTTTATAATATTCAGAAACTTCTTTTGCTGAATGTAGATCCCCATTTGTGTAACTCTTTTAAAAATAGTTCCACTTGTGATAATTGCCTATTTCCAGTACTATGTATCTTTCCCTTATGTTTGGAAGATCCAAAATTCACAGAAGTAAAAAGAAAGCATATATTTTTTGTTTAGGTAGGGTAAGGAAAACAGCTCTTGGTATAGGACAGGGCTTAATAAGATACTGTATTACACTGTATAATTTCACAGTAATTAAATATAGCGATGTTTCATTTGGTCAATTGTTTTGTGTCAATTTTATTATTTTAACATTTTATCCTTCTACACGCCGCCTTGGTAGAGCAATAGGCAGATTATTGATTAACTGTTAGCGACAACTCAACGGTCGATAGTAAGATGAGGATTGGGATGCTTCAATTGATCAATGCAGCCCATACACATACCTGTCACACTATCTTGGGTGTCGAAGAAAAAAAATGTCAAAATGTAAACTGCACATCGGTTCATTTTTTTTCGGTGAAGCCCTTTTAATTGTTGACCGATCTTCATGTGTAATATCTCAAATTAAAGAGAAGAAATTCCTTTACAACTTTAAGTGTATTATTTTTACGTAGGAGCTATAGTTTTGGGGTTAAGAGCGTATTTCCTGGTAAGTTACCTTTTTTGATGACTGTAGATGAACTAATAAAGGAGAATGAGTGCATTGTGAAATATAACCATTCTATCAATTGAAACTACATTTAACTCTACTTTAGATCCTGGAAGAAACGTTGTTGAAGTGGCCCGGAAAGGTTCAGGTTATCCGTGGTCGTCCAAGGCATCTTCAAACGCAAGGACTGGTTGAGAAAGGCAATAGTTTTGCAAAAGGTATTATTGCCAAATTGCAAGCCCCTACAGCAACATTAAACCACCGGATCAAAGAGCAAAATGGTCTTATTGGCTTCCCAATGTGCAATGTAAGTTTATACCCCATAACCAGTCAGGCTATATTTTCCTAGGTATCAGGGGGAAGGAGACAAAGTATGAATTTTTCAAACAACCAAACCACCTGGCACCCCCTGGATTCGATCCCCGGACCATGCGCACCCCAGTCACAGTCCACAACCACTGAGCTAAGCAGTAGATCCTCGCCCCGTCAGTGGCGATAGTCACACACCGTAGTGGATTGTAGGGTTAATTAATACAGGCAAACCTAAAATACAGGATGAGTGAATATTTAAATGGTTTTTTAAAACCTTGTAAGAATGAGCCATTTTTTAGCAAATTTGTTTGTAAAAATGAAGTCAATTGCATTTGGAATCACCATCAGTCTTTATTTAACTTTTTTACATTGGTATCCAATCAACATGTTTGTCCATGATGCACTTTTTATTGACATGGCACCATACAGCACATCCCTTTCACATTTGACAAATTTTGCAATAACTTCAGTCTGAATAATAAATTGTGAATAAAATGTCAATGACAACATTAAATGGTCAATTAATCTTTAGTTTTTGAAAAAGAATAAAGGATAGATATTGTTTTGCGCTCTTATGCATGCTTTAAACACCTCTTACACCAGTAAACACAATTCCTTACAAACTTTTATAGCATAAAGCAGATCGAGGTTCAACTGTGGTATAATGACGGAGATGTGGCCTATTGTATATAAGTTTCTAAAACCTATTTGGATGAGAGGAAATTCCAACCTTCAATTTGAAGGATTTCTTCAGATTCATTGGAGCCTCAGGGTGATTTTTTGAAACAAACAAAATATGTTTTAACAGGTTATACAGTAAGGGTATATATTCAATGAGCTCCAAGCACCACTTTTTCCCCTAGATCTTGTTAACATTTGATATAAAACTCCTATAAAATCCTATACGGTCCTCTAAAAGAAGTTCCAAAGTCCATGAATTAGACACCGCTTTATTTGTTAAATCCTTTATGGCAATAATTAATATCAAATTTTCCTTTTCCTTTTCTCTGTCATTTTAGATGAGATGAACTGTGCCAAGCAGTCTTCCACAAATATGATATGCCCTACATGGCCACTTTTGGTCAGGCACCCAATTGGCCAGATGCCTTTATTAATGATAGGGCTCCAGCCATCTATGAAGAAGAAATGGGTATGTGGTTTTATACATCATTAATTCATAAAAATCATGAAATATTCATGTGATATATAATTTGCAAATGGAAATTTCATTGAAACATGTTCTGTTAATATTGGTTCAAGTATAAAGTTAAAATATATGCTCTATAGTTAGTCCTTTTGGAGAAATTTTTGGTTGTTTGTGTAATAAAACTTACATTTAAGTAAATTAAATTCATCAATCCTATGGTAAACTGTGCTAAATATAACCATTAACATGGATTTATTATGCTAGAGTAAATTTGGCAAGAAAGAAGGTAGGAACTAGAGATAATTGTGATCATAGATCACGGATATTAGTCGAGGGCGTGTTGACCTTTGACCTGCTGATGACAGTATGCTCTTATTTGAATGGAACCTTGAGACCATTTTTGCCAATCATCAAGCATTTCCTCTCAGACAAGTAGCATTTTGAGTGAATGGAGTGAACATTTACATGTTGACCCCTAGTGACCTTTTTTTTACCTTTGACCCTAACTTTATGATTGACTTTTGTTCTTGTCTCATCAATGCCCACAAAATAAAACAAATCCGGTCAAAATCGGAGCATGTCTTACCCTTTTATCCCTGTTTAGGTCAATGACCTCTAGTGACCCCATTTGACATGTCACTTTTAATCGCTGAACACCCTATATGAACATGGATCCAAGGAATCTTTTGACTAATTCTGACAATCATAGGTTATTTCCTCTCGGACAAGTAGCATTTTGAGTGAATGGAGTGAAAATTTATATTTTGACCCCTAGTGACCTTTTCTTGACCTTTGACCTTAACAATATGATTGACTTTTGTTCTTGTCTCATTAATACCTACAAAATGAGATATAAATGGTCAATATCGGAGCATGTCTTACATTTTATCGCTGTTTAGGTCAATGACCTCTAGTGACCCCATTTGACATGTCACTTTTAATCGCTGAACACCCTATATGAACATTGGTCCAAGAAATCTTTTGACCAATTCTGAGTATCATCAGTTATTTTCCCTCGGACAAGTAGGGTTTTGAGTGAATGGAGAAAAATTTACATTTTGACCCTTACTGACCCCAAATATTTTTTGATTTTAAAAACCTAACTATTGTACATGCGTACGGTCAAAAGGAACATGTTGACCAATTCTGAAGATCCTAGGTCATTTCACTAAATTGCAAATGCGTTTTAAGTGAAAATCACGTTTTGACCCCTAGTGACCCCTGTGTGACCTTTGACCCCTTATGCTTTACAACCTGAGTAGTGGTGCACATAAGGGTTCTTATGACAAAATATGGTCAAAATCGGGTCAATGGTTACGGAGCTATAGGTCCCATGGCTGAAGAAAGAAGAAGAAGAAAGAAGAAACAGGTAGAATACAGTATTATTAGTCGTTTCTCGACTAATATAATTAGTCGTTTCTCGACTAATATAAGAAGAAATGGTGCATATACAAGACCTAGATTTTTTTACCATTGGGTGGGGATTTGCTGGCTGCTAATATCCATTTCTTTTTTCATAAAGAAAATGTAAATAGGAATATTTTAATGAATATATCATGCAAGTGGTCAAGTTTAGATTGTATGATACAAACCTGAAATATCCAAATTAATATAGCTAACAGCCAATTAGGGGCTGTTACAATACATTATTTGCATTATACATGTAGTTGAATATGTTGTGATATTTGCTGAAAATCTTTCTATAATTTCTGGATATCACTTAAGTCACTGAAAAAGCTGCTATGAAATGTTTCCATACTATGATAATGTCATTGCTACCAGATGATACCATCATATGTGTGTTGGATTTTCAGGAAGTATCGTTTTATGTTTGTTTTTTAAAATCATCACAGAATCTTTTTAACAACTATTTATTTTATATTTTTGGTATTTCTTATATTATAGAAGATGGAATGGATTATATGGATGATCAAACAGGTATGATAGCAACCATAATAATCAGATGATGGCGGCCATGCGAAATCATTGTGGCAAGACCCCTTGTATCGTAAGAACACATCGGCCCCATGATTACAAAATTGCGTCCCAGAATCCGCTGTTTTTATTACAGAAAACATTTCATCTCTTCTTTATTGCAAGATTATGTTACAAATGTCATATTTCAGAGGGAAAAATGTATTTATACAGAGCAACCTCAAAAAGTTCCGACCTACCCTTCCTTTATGACAAGCAAACAAAAAATGTTGTGCCTAATTGAAAATTTCCAGACATGGTCAAGAACTGTAAAGAAATGACGCGTAGACTGTGTCCCTGATTACATGTTAAACCAATTCAAATTGGTTGAATTAGGTTTTCGTGTCCACCATTGTCTGGTTGTAATACTATAACTTATACTATACTAATACTTCTAATAATAACATAATAATAATAATGAATTAGTTTAATAATGTAATGTAAACTTTTTAGTTTTAGTAGTATTAGACATAGTCATCATCAATGAGACATATTGGGTCGTATACCTGTACCAAATACGGTTTTAGTCTAAAACCATGTCTAGCTAAACTTGTGTCTAAATTAAACAACATGGTTTTTTTATATAACAACTCAAATCTCAACATGGTTATATAACAACGCAAATCTCATACCCATAGTGGTCGTGCGTTCACTGCATACAGGTATTCGTTATGGGTTACATTTATAGATATCTACACAATTCTTCAAATGCATGTATATTTTTAAGACTACATAATATATGCATGTCAGCTTGCGCCTGACACGGCTGAGTAATCATTCAAGGCATGCAATTGGTGCAGGAGTTAAGTTAAACATGCGTTAAACTACACCCATATAATTATATAAACCTATGTTTAAATTTAGGAACTTGTCAGTGAATAAAATGCGTGAAGATAAACACATTTGTGGATTAAATTAATACGTACGAGAATACGGCCCTTCATGTTTTGTTTTCATTTTTAGCCAAAAGGAAATCTACTTTTATACCTTTAACAATATTTGTTTTAATTTTTACGCAGAACACAACATTGAACCAGGGTTAATGGATGATTTACATTGGATTTGTAGCTGAGGTTCCAAGCTACAATCGTGTGATATTTGATAAGACTGGCTCATATAATAATAAAGTTATGAGGTAGGAGGTAGAACTTATTGAATGACCCTCGTATATAAAATATTATTCAGACCACATAACTTAACCAAATTGAAATTTCTATATCATTATTGATACAGGCAAAATGAGATATTTCGGTCCCTTTTGGGTGGCACAATTCCTAAGTGAAATTAGGTGATCGTTCTTTTTGGTGTTAGATCAATATTTTGTGTAAATAATGGTGTCTTTGGATAAGGGCAGCGGTTAAATATGGGAAATTTGAGCCTTAGCTTAGAGTATGTATCCTTTTTTATATTTAAGTGTCCCAGGTTTTTCAGTAATAACAGTTTCAATTATTTCTTATTTTTAGGTTTAGGAACGACGGTAGCATAACATTGTTGTCTATAAGTGATCAATATCTTCCCACATTGCAATGGATATTTGCAAAAGCAACTTGAAGTCCAGTTTCTTTTTTACCCATTGAGAAATGGCAGTGACCCAGCCTATCAGGGTTAATCTTATATTCTTAATTATGTTTGTATTCAGAACAAACTTCCTATGGACAGACAACCAGCACATCAAGCCACAGTCAAACACAGGCAATTGGTCAAATAGCGGGCTCAAGCCATGGTCAAATGCAGGCAACTGGTCAAACAGCAGGCTACAGTCAACAACCACAATCAAATTGCAGACAGACAACACCCTCAGTTGGTGAGTATAAGGTGTATAAGGTATAAGACATTCACAATTTACAATTCAATGGGGGAGGGGAGCGGCGGTGGGAGAAAACTGCTTCTGGTGCTTTGGAGTGTATTCTAAAAATTGTAACAAATTGAATCTATCTTAATCTCACAAAATATAGAGTCCCTGTGGCGTAACCAGAAGGGGGCAGGGGGCATCCCCCCCCCTGCTAGATGGCTTGCCCCCCTGATGCCCCCCCCCCCCCAAAAAAAAAATGACAAACTCTTTGTATTCCTTTGTATACTAAATAAAAGTAGTCGGTTATGTCCCCCTAATGACAGGTCTGTCCCTCAAGGTGCCCCCCTCCCCAAAAATAAATAAATTGAAGACCATTATAGTAAAGCCACTAGAGAGTCCCTGTAGAGTGTGCAGCTGTTTTTAACCCAGCAGATAGCGCTGAATCTAAACGCATGTTCATAAGTCTTGTTCTTATGGTAGGATCGATGTACTGGGAGGTTAAGGTACATCTTCCTATGTAACATTTATCCAATATTTTTATTTAAATTAATATTATTTTAAATCATAGGGAACATTTGGCTTTTGCCATTTATGATTTACAATGCTTTAATCCACTGAAATTCATGGACTTACAAAAAATTACAAAGTTCATTATGATTACAGCCTATATCTTTTACCTAAACATTGATAATATTTAACTCCTCTCGCTGTTTTAGGGCAGTTCCCTTAGATCCCTATTTGCAGCATGTATCATTTCTCACTCTAACATTTCAACAACAACAACAACAAAATGTGTCAAAATCTTTTAAGATTTTGACACATTTGTTTGCTTAAAAGCTCCTCAGCCTCATATTGGCTATTCCTTAAAATTAGGCATTTTGTATGTTTTTCCAAGACCTTAGTGAGTTTCCCAAGCCTTTGGTTTCATTATGTTCTACATTAACACATGTCTACATATGACCAAAATAATAAGTACCCAATGGAAAGGGCCAATTGTTAACACACACATAATGCCGTATTTATCCCGTAGGCCTACTGATCACCGCGCTTATCCCTCAATGCGCGGGCTAATTCAAATGTAAACTGATGCATGGGTGAAGGATTTGAATGTTATGGATGGGTAGAACATGGACAAATTAACCAAATCTTCTCGTGCTGTGTATTGGAAATGCGACTTTTGAAAATGGGATATTTTCCTTTAAATGGTGCTAATCATGGTTTATCTTTGTTGTTAGGGGGCAAATTTGGTATCAAATTATGCCTAAAAGATTCATATAAATGCCTATCTAGCCTGTTTGGTCAACAACAAATTGAAAATTACTCAAAATGACATAAACAAAGTGGTATACTTTCTTTTGTTGAACCCTTTATTTTAGGTAAAGAATGGGTTTTGTTTGCATACAAAATAATATTATTGGCATAACTTCTGAAATATTTGTAATTACGGGTGTTTTTTAACCAAAAAGGTCAAAATTGACACATTTTTGGGTAAATCGCTATGGATGTGTTTGTGAGCCTATCTGAGGTGAAAACTGGTCACGATTCCATAAAAAATAATACTCATTGGCCTAACTTGTAACATTTTGGTCATTTCGACCATTTGTTCCACCAAAAAGGTAAATTTTGACCATATTTATTTGAATTCTTGATATTTTCGTTTTCAGTCTGAATTTTTAACCAGGATCAAAGAGCCCGTTCTACGAGTACAGGGTGTCTAAAACATGTTGAAACCTTTTAAAAGCTTTATGTTGCCGGTACAATAATTCGCAGTACAAAACAAAACAATTAATAAGAGAACACTTGTAAAATTACATTAATACTAAACATGCCCCTTTTTCTGAGGCCCCTTAATACAAAAACACTTGCTAAAAAGGTTTGGTCACATTACTCACAATTACCATTACAATTGATCAATTTGCTTGGATCATAATGTACATCACAGTAATTACACGTTGCATGTTCCTTACAATACATTCATGAGACTATTTTTTAAGTCATTATGTTTTGTGCGCACCATCAATAATGTTCACATTAAGGATCGTTTCAGTCTGAAATGAAAAAGAATCATCATGGACAACCTTTTTTCTCTTCACTACCTCTCTACCTCTCTCCTGTCCTTAACTTAATTAAGCTCATTATTATACGCGTTTATATGAAAGTGCAGTTTCTACAGTTCAGAAGACTTTTATCTGTTCACTGGAAAAGCAGATGGCTGTTATTAATATGTTTAGTTCCAAAATAATTTTACAAGTGTTCTCTGTCCATATGTTCTTATTTTCAGAATGTGAACTACTTTAACAGAGATATAAAGCTTTTACGCCTCGAGTAATATTTGCTAAATGCAGCACGTCACCCTACTAATTATAAGGGAGCCCATACTAAATCAATCCGCCATTTGTGTAATCTAGGGAGTTCCGGTTAAAACGGGCCCATCAATGGGAATTTTGGGATTGCTTCACGAGCCGCAGATTAGAGGCTGGCGGGCCGCATGTGGCCCGTAGGCCGCAGGTTGCACACGCTTGTCCTAGGAGATAAGTGTTATTATCTCAACTTTTGTTTTATCTATACAGGAGATCAAAATTCCAAGGGACATACAACCAGCACACCAAGCCATGGTCAAACACAATCGACTAGTGAAATAGCGGGCTCAAGCCACAGGCAAACGCAGTCATCTGGTCAAACAACGGGTTCTAGCTACGGTCTAACACAGTCAACTGGTCAAACGGCTGGCTCAAGCCCTGGTCAATCACCGTCAACTGGGTCACTGAGTAGTTCACAAGGTACAAGGCATCCACAGTTAAATGAACATGTTTGAACATTTCCCTAATTACTAGACTATTACTAAACTGATCAGGACTTAATTTTAAACCCTTTTAAGCATTACAGATTAAACCATTTCTACAATTATGATCATCCCACACGCAATATTATTAATAGTGCTGCATCACATGCTTGTCAACCCCGGGTGGATGTCATGTGGGTATTTCCATTGCATTATATGTATATATTATACATATTAAGTATGTTAATAATATATATTCCCTTTAACTGTAGAAAATAGTGCTTTATCAGAGAGACTGAGACCACTGTATAGCTAACAAAGCTGCAACGCTGAACAGTAGACCTGATCAGCAATTCTATATATTTTAACTCTATCTATGTAATATGCACACAAGTGCGGGCAACACACTTTTTGTCAGGGTAACTGATTGGTTTTACATCAGTCATCTTGTCCCCTTAGAACCAGAACTGTCTATGTCCATTTTGGGCATAATAGAAGTTAATCGATCCTTCATCTATGCCAGAAGTGACTATGTCCAATCTAAAAAAATATGGGGCTCCCTAGGAATTTCAATAATGTATATGTCCATTTTATTTTTAAATCTCTGTGCCAAACTGTCTATGGCCATCAACCATTTTTTTTGTTTCAGCCAAAACTGACTATATCATATGTCTAGCATGTTCTTGGACTTGCACTAACATGCATCTGTGTGCAGTCTGTATTGCGTAAGCAACTGATTGAAGCGCGATATTAGTGAAATAAAATTGTATTTTTTTCTGACTTACACCATAGATTGATCACTATAACACTGATTATGTCTAATTACATACTGCTACGATTTTCACATTCTTCAACCAGAACTGGTTATGTCCATTTTTTGACCACCCGGGGGTCTTTGAATATGATGCTCATAAATCACTTTTAACCAAGTATATTATATAAAGATTGAGACTTTATTTTGATTTTCTGATTTTTCAGCTTCAATTGAACTTTTAAACTTGTTTTTCTTGAAATGCAATTTTTGGACATATAGGCCTAACAGTTCTGGTTCTAAGGGGACGAATTCTCATCTTGGTAATCCTATATTGCACGTCTGTTGTCGCGTGCCTACCCATTTCCGCGCATGTTTTTGCACTTCTACATAATTGGTTTTGCTCGCGATATTGCCATGTAGATCTAGAACCAAACTACCATCAATCATCCCAACTTGAGTTGACAAAGATAAGCATGCCAACACTGTGCCATATATTTGAGGAGCCTGTGGCAAATCAATCATAAGGAGAAGATATAATAGAAATGTTATAAATCAAATCTCTTTCACTTTATATATATATATTTATTATTTTATAATCGACCAATTTCTCTCAAAACAATTATTATTAGAACACAAACCAGCAGTACAAGATGAATCCGCTGACTGGTAAGTTTTATTTGTAAAATTTCATGGAGCTTATATTAAATTATAAATTATGCAAATTGGATAGAAAAGATAAGAAAAGTAACATAACATAACATAACAATTAATATTTAAATATTTATATATCTTCATAACAATTAATTATACAGGGTGTCTCAAAAAAAAATTACAACGCACCATTAGGCAATCATAACTTCCTACGTAAAGGGGCATTGAGAGATGTATCGATACACTAAATGAGCAAATGATGTAAAGATAATCATCAACATAGCCCAAATCCAAAATGTCATACAATTCCGACATCGCCTTCATGCCAAAATAAGCAAATAACGGCACTTCCTGGTTGAGATTTGCCGCGAAAGTCTGCGCAGTAAAACGATGCATAACTTTCGAATTCAGCACCTGAGTTTCGATATGATCATATCGAAACTAAGAAAATCATGACATTTCATATGATAAACGGCGAATGTTGGTAAACTGTTTCAGATGGTAGTTAGTATATGCCTAAGTATTACTTTGATGCAAACAAACTGATTTCCAGGATAATTGAGGGCGCACTCCCATACGTATCTCCCAATGCCCCTTTAAGTATCTGAATTTTACAATTCAAACGGCAAAATGAGGCCAAATTAGTTTTCTACAATTGGAAGAAAACCGTGTTTAATTATGTTAAGTAATTACGGAGATATCTGTGATTACCTAAGAGTAGTCACGGAACACTTCCATCCAAGTCTGCATATTTTGACAGTTTTTCAATTGCGCGGCTGGTTATTTACTCATTAACGTTCAGTTAGCCAGCACCGTTTAATACTATGATAAATCGGTCAATTTAATGACCTAAGAGTACTGAGTAATCGATTATAACACTCATAACACCCATAAAACAAAAACTAATACATCTCACTGTAAGGAGAGAGATGACCATACTTTTTCAATATAAACGAACCTTATTTTGTTTTCAATTGTGATATTAATAATTTGACCATCCGCAAAAAAAAATCATCCGCAAAATTAACAATATTATACATGACTTCAGACTTCAAGTTAAAAATGTGAAGACTAGAACCAGAAGCTTGATAAGTTGTATGCGCGATGTTATTAGTTTTTGAACTTGGTTTAATAACAACAATGTTCGTATTTACTAAAATTACTATCATTAAACTTATTGTGCAAATTGGCGATTATAAATTTTAAATTTTACTGATCTCAAGTATAAAATGTGATGAAAATAATCTAGAACCAGAAAAACACATTAATCCATGTTATCTTGAAGAGAAATATTGATTGATTGATTTCATGTCTGTGCTGTCTGAATCACTCAATATGAGCAAACTTGGATGGAAGTATTCCCTGACTAATGTTACCTAATTGCTCATTTCTCCGGAATTACTGAACCGAATCACATCCGATTTTCTTTAAATTATAGCAAACTATTTTGCCTTTATTTTGTTGTTTGAATTGTTCTATTCTGACACTTATTCAGAAAGTTACGATCCTTTAAAGGTGCGTTGTATTTTTGAGACGCCCTGTATACCTATATATTTATATAGCGATATTCCATCTATACTCTGTTTGGCCATCTCGAGACAGTGACGTAACTGCGCAGCGTTTACGCACGCGTGTGTATCTTTCGCCTTTCAACGCTCGTGGTTGTACGCCAGCGCCGCGAGTATGCGCGCGCGTTATGTGATGTAATTAGTAGAATACGCGGTTACGTCACTGTCACGAGATGGCCAAACAGAGTATAGATCATAAAATGCTATTGCCATTATTTTGCTGTCATAATAATTTCAGGCACGCGCACCATATGAGCTCTAAATTGTACTATCACCCTTTGTAACAGCTCCACAATCATGCTTTGGTCAACGAAACGTGGCAAATGAGACTAAGTATCTTTGCTCCAAGGATACAAACACTTTGGCCACAGCAGGGCTACACCCTATGACCACAGAGTCCTGCATTGTTTATCATGCACCTTACCATTACCAACACAATAGAGATTGTATCGTAAAGCCAACATTTAAATAAGCTAGTTGTCATCAGTGAATAGCTGAGAATCACATGGATCGGTCTAAATGCAACTTACATCCTTGTGCACCACATTTTCTATTTAAAAAAGCTATTTAAACTTGTTATATGACTAATTTGATCAAGCAGAGGATGGACAAAAGGCTATTAAAACTGTAATGTAAGTAATGCTGGATCAAGTTAGGGATAGCCTCTTCTCACATTCTATATGATATTTGTGATTTAATGATTTAGCAGTTATTTGTGAGCATTTTAAGGTGCAAACACAACTTGCACATGATTCGGTGTGATATCAATCAAATTATTGTCAATCATGTTTACATCACAATTATAGGAATGTAGAACTGCAGAAGCAGCTTATCGACTGCATTTTGAAATCAAATCAAGTAAAGGTAAGATGAAATGTTGATTTTTTATATTTATACATAATATATTCAATGCCAAGACTGCCAATTATTCCTAATTTGTAATAGATGATGTCAAAAGATGGTGTCAAATTGAGAAAAAATATTTCAATTTGGAATGGGAAAGCTGATACTACAATGATGCTAGATGTATAATTCAAGTTGTAATATAATCAAAGGATTTTTATAAATTATGTAGGGGTGGGGGGGGGGGGGGTGGTCTTTCCCATGTCAAATCACCCCCCAAAAAATAGAATTTGGTTCAAAATTGGTTTACAGGGTGATTTTGGTTGCCAAAGCTGAAATCGGACCTGCGGTTCTTGCGCTATGGACCGCCCATTTCCTGCGATTTCGCCCAAAGGGTGTGGTTGTCAACTGTCAAACAACTATATCTCCGTAACTGTTAGGCAAAACATGTTAATATATGTGCCATTGGAAAGCTAATCTCATAAGGAATCCAAATATGCCTTTAAACCGATTTTGAACCAATTTGAAGGGGGTCAGGTGGCATCCATTGGGTGAATTGACATTTAATGACCCAGGGGTAACACAATTAAAGGGACTTGCATGGGTATTTTTGGATCTGATTTTTTTAGAATTTGCTTTAATTTTTTTTTTATTATAACGCACAATGTCATCCTTGCAATCACTTTATATATGTTAAGATAATTTGGTTGGCAATTTACATCTATCTATCTTGTCACTTTTATAAACCCATGTAAGTAGTGGGCGGTGACCTGCTCACTTAAAGGCTACACACTCAATACACCCACACACAAATAAAAGCTCAATAGAATGCAGCATGCCCATCTATATAGTTTTACTTTACGAATATGATTTTTAAGGCTGATAAACCGTTTGCTTTAAGAAGATATTCTAGGGATCAAAAGTCACAACTTGCAGTCTTCATAACTTTATATAACTACATATATTGATTTAATCTTTAATCTTAATGTTTTTAAAGGAACTTCTACATCGTTTGTTAGATGAGAAGAATCATAAATTCAAAGGATCAATTAATAATCAAGATGACATAGAGACAGGGCCAATTACAGATGATGACATGGTAAGTTCCAATGTAAACCTTTTGATTTGTTTTCAAAAGATTCATACCTTCACTGTCCTTCACTTACCGTATTATCCCTATTGAGCGCCCATGCCCTTATTATCCCTATTGAGCGCCCATGCCCTTATAAGCCCCGTTTTTCTCAATGACTACCAACAAACGACCCCTTATTCGCGCCCACCCTTTCAATTAACGTAGCACTACAACAACATTTTTTATACCATGGCATCCTTCAGTAAAGCGCAGTACCAGTAAGCCTGACGTCATGTAATATGGCCACAGTGAGACACTGTTGATTTTCCCAAAACAAATTAAACAGTTTAATTTTCGATCGCACATGGTTTTCCGCTAGTGCAACCTCGCCAAATTTCGACAGTGTTTACGATAAATGAGTTTAAAAAGGTAACTTAATAAGGGCCCACCCAAAATGACTTTGCTAACCGCCCTGGGCGCTTAATACGGTAATTCTTCTTTATAATTCTTCTTTTTAATGAATAGTGCATTGCTTGAGGGATTGTACTTGCTTAGCAATTTAAAGGGACGCGCTGGGGCATTTTTGGATCTGATTTTTTTTTAAATTTGCTTTAAAACTTGAGGATTAAGTGACACATTTAACAAAATCATTAACATGTGACAGAAATAGTTATTTTATTGTAGAAAAATAAACAACTTCAGCTTATTACAAGTACATTCCTATGGAGCATGTACTAAATGACAAAGAATATTTGAAGCAACATTTTGTTATACAAAGAGGGCTGATTTTCTTAATCCTTAGGTGGAAATTCATACATGTGGTACAATTATAAAAATGTAAAAATCCCAGATTTTATCTTTAAGTAATATAATTGAGGGTGCTGCCTCCAAGCCATCTCTGCATATCCCTTAAACCCTAACCATCCCCATCATTACAAAACACTATGTGCTGGTATATAGCTCATGTTTCCCCTGCTCTATTATCCCCTTAAATTGCCCTGTTCTTCTCCCCTGATTATACCAAATACATGCCTTTTGACTTAAGATTAAGATATATGAATATATTTTTCCAAAGACACCAAACAAATGGGAAATACCAATAAAGTATAAACCAAAAGAACATATTCTTTCGCTCGTCTAAAAAAAGAGCTTTCTACACACCACATGAAAGAGAAACATGTAGGCCTACTCTAACTCTGTTGACTGCTATTCCCTATTTAAACAAAAGGATGGAAAGTCCACCGCAGTCTATCTTTTTAATGTTAGTTTCTCTATCACATCACATTCATCTCAAGAAAAGAGGACTAACGCCAGACGTGTGAACACATTATGACTGTGTTTTAGACTTTTGCAGACTGGGAGGGGCGACATAGTAGGGGAGATGCGGGAGAGTTGAGCCAATTTTTATATTTTGTGTCACCAACCATATGCGGAAGAAAAGTACAAACCTGTAAAAAATTAGTGTAAGACAAACTTTAGAGTGTTGTTTTCGTTGTGAAACAATAACAGTTGGGATAGCAGTTAAGGCTTATTTATATAAAAGGTTTGAAAAAAATTGGTAAAGTGGCTCAACTCTCCCTACAATATGGGAGAGTTGAGCCACTATTACAGGAGAGTTGAGCCAGCATGATAAGTCAATGGCTGGTGAAAAAAACAAAATCATATTTTTTCAACTTTTGATTTATTAATCCTTAAAGTAAATATGGTGCTCAATTGTTATTATCATGGCACAAAATAATATTTTCTCTCATTTATTATACATTTTTCACCTTTAGTCCAAAAATCAAAATGTTACTACATGTTTTCCCTATGCTCAACTCTCCCCATGACCAATGGCTCAACTCTCCTCATGGTGACCATTTTGTAAATAACCCAATCCTGTCTGGTGTAGAACTTTTGGTAGTTTACAATAGTTCTCTAAGATAATGGTCATATATTCCCCCTTCAATAAACAAATTACCGCCATTATAGTCGAAGTCTTGCTATGGGAAAAAAGACAAAACATTTATTTTTCTATTTTTCACTCAAAAGTGAAAAAAATGATTTTGTTTAGGTATCTTTGATACTGAGCACACATGACAGTAGAGTTTAACACTAAGAATGTCGTATTGATGCGATAAACAATATATGCAGATATTAATTTTAGTAAGTTACTACTTTTCGAGTTATAGGGGGTGGCTCAACTCTCTCGGTGGCTCAACTCTCCCGCATCTCCCCTAATGTTTTTTTCCAAAGCACAGTAAAATTGATGCAGTGATGTAGAAAACCCCAAAACATGACATATATGTAAATACAAAGAGACAACCAAATTTGAAAGCTACAGATATTCTAAAGTATTCCAATTATAACAACCTCCAAAAAAACCAAGCTTGGTATAGAAATATTTAAATGCAATTGAAATTTCAGGTCAGGTCAATAAAGGGACACGCAGGAATGTTTTGGGAAAAATATTTAAATCACCGTTTTGTTGTAGAAACAGGGCTGAATTTTCTTAATCCTTAATACAGGTGGAAGTTTATACATATACAGATTTAATCTTTTTTTTCTTTTCTTTTTTTGAGGGCGCTGCCTCCAGCACATCACTGCATTTATCTTAAAGGGGCATTGAGAGATATGTATGGGAGTGCACCCTCAATTATCCTGGAAATCAGTTTTTTGCATCAAATTAATACTTAGGCATATACTAACTACCATCTGAAACAGTTTACCAACATTCGCCGTTTATCATATAACATTTCATGATTTTCTTAGTTTCGATATTATGATCATATCGAAACTCAGGTGCTGAATTCGGAAGTTATGCATCGTTTTACTCACAGACTTTCGCGGTAAATCTCTACCCGGAAGTGCCGTTATTTGCTTATTTTGGCATGAAGGCGGTGTCGGAATTATATGACATTTTGGATTTGGGCTATGTTGATGATTATCTTTACGTTATTTGCTCATTTATAGTATATCGGTACATCTCTCAATGCCCCTTTCACAGTAAAATCATTGAGTTATGATTGATGTGTTAACAAAGCCTCAATGAAGATGAAATAAATATAAAAAAGGTCAGACAGGTGAAAATTTGGAATAATAGCTGTATCAAATATGATAAAAAACTTTATATTATAAGTTCGGTTTTAGAAATGCATCATCACAGTACATATATCAAGGAAAATTGGTTGAAAAAAGAGGTCAGCTTACAAAACCTGTCACATTTTGCTTATTATTCAGTTAATCATTTTCACAGAAGATGAACTAGACATCAACAACAAACATCAACAATGTCATGGTTCAATGCACTTATCAAGGTCAAAGAGCTGAATTTTGTGTGATTCACCCTGTATAACCTGAAAACACATATTCAAGTTTTAAAGAGAAATCAATATGTAAGATTAGAGCAACTTTGAGATTTCAACTATAATTGTAATATGCTTGTTTGGAACATAAGGGCAGGGCATCCAATTGGAGCCCAGGTTTAAAATATGGCATAAGTTGACTCAGGTCCTACATCACATTATAATTTGACAGCAAACTTAACAGCATTACACAACTATCTGCCAACAACCCATGATTTAATGACAATATTTCTTATTTATTTTCAGATAAATCAGTTAATGCATTTCTGTACCCTAGAATGGAGGAAACTGTATCTCATTCACATGCCTTCCTAAGGTAAATGTCTATCTATTACCAAGAGCCTACTCATGCTTTCTGAACAGGGACAGCATGAATATCCCACACACACCCCCACACAAAAAAACACTTCCCAAAACCAGACTTCCAATAAATAAAAAAATCCCCTAATTCTGTGACTTTTGGAGGCATCTTCTAAACCTAATGTTTGCACTTTTATTAATTGGATAAGATTGTTTTTATTATAGAGATGTGTTCTTATTTTTGTTACCTAGGGGTGCTCAGTTGGGTGGCTCTCTGGATTTTCCCTGTATAATGCCATACTGCCTCTTAGTATCTGGAATATATCCATCAGGAATCATTGGTAAATTTATTAGATTTTGTTTCGCAAAATAACAATTGGCTAGACAGAACTTCGTTTGTCATAACTCCATCCCTTGAATGGTAAATTCTTTATTTTACATTTTTGTTTCATTATACTTTTTACCAATTTTGTGTCCAGATTATTGAAATGGCCATGCTGCTCTGTTGCCAACTCGATAAAGAGGATGCCAAATGGTGGTTTGGAATTGGCCCTTATTTGAATGCCATTACAATTGAGGTAAACAAGGTAAGCATCTTCTCACACATTTTCATATCTCAAATTTTTCAAATAAAAAGACCTCTAAATCTTTACAAAACATTTTTTCTTTGAATTGCTTTATGTAATAAGCGCTTTTAATGCAATTCAATTTTAATTTGAACTTGGTGTTTCAAATTGTTTACTGAATCCAGTAAATTGTGTAATGTAAACCCACAAAACTTAGTGTGTCAAGAACATTTACACCAAGCCAATACTTTTCTTGATGAATTGACTTGTTTTTAAACACATATCACTTTCAACACTTTCAAATGATTTTATTGAACTTGTTCATGTGTGATGCAAAACGAGCTAGAGAAAGTTGTATATGAACACAACTTTGACAAAATAAACAAAATTATCTATCAACTATTGTCATTAAACAGAATATGACTATAAGATTATCTTGTGGTGAAACAAAAATGTAGATACATCTGGGTTTTTTTAGACACCATTATTCACTGTATGAGTGTTTAAATGTAAATTGAATCATTTATTTTGCAACATATTTTTTCAAGCCGAATAATGTCATGCATATGATTTTAAAGTCTTAGGGCGCGTTCCCACTACGCCTGTTTGACACCAGGACGTGGACTCGATGCTACATCGAGTCTACTTTCAAGCCTAGTGAGAACGCGCAATAAGGAGTTTCGACCCTACATCCACGATGTAGGCAGTAGCGTAGCCAGGGCCACTTGTCGGGGGGGGGGGCAAAGGTATTTTTTCCCGGTGAGCACCAAGTCGACCCAGTGGGCAGTCACCTCCTGAATTTCACGTAGGGGGCCGGGGGCAAAGGTATTTTTTCCCGGTGAGCACCAAGTCGACCCAGTGGGCAGTCACCTCCTGAATTTCACGTAAGTGGGGGGGGGGGGGGGGGGGGGGGGTGGGGGCGGGGGGGGGGGGGGGGGGGGGGGGGGTTGAGTTCAAAAAAAATTGCACGGTCCAAATAAAATCGCACAGTCAAAAAGTCGCGCAGTACAAAAAAAAACCCACAGTTTTGCCCAATCCACCAGGTTTTCATCAGTTTTCTCAATAACATTTTTCTTTATTTAGCCGACTGCTGCTGCAAAAAAAAGACCTGCCAAATTCCCCTTTTGCGCACACTACTGCCTTTTCCTTCCCTTTTCCTTTTCCCTTTCCTTCCTTTTTTCCCTTTCCTTTCCTTCCTTTTCTCCCTTTCTTTCCCTTCCTTTACCTTCCTGATTTTCCACTGCCTTCCCGATTTCCCGGTCAAATTATTTTTCGTGGGGGCACTCTGCCCCCCCCCCCCCCCCCCCCCCCCCCCCGGCTACGCTACTGGATGTAGGGTCGAAACCTACTCGAAGAGGTAGTCTCGCACCTACATGTAGGACGTGGTATCAACATCGCTAGTGAGAACGCGTTTTACTTATTTTATGTGGACTCGTACCACTTGTTCCACAGTAACAAGCACGTTACGCTGCGTCTGACTGCGCCGCCGTCAGTCACACGCTTTGAAATGCAATTTCATGCGGCCAAATGTCATGCACGCATAGTATTTATGCAGTAAGTACGCACGGTGCACTCGCTTAAACTTGTAAACAAGTAACATCCGGGTAAGTGGACTCGATACCACATCGTTATTTTGATGTATTTTATCGCACAATGAGAACGCAACATCAATGTTATGCATGTAGACTCGCACGTAGGTATGAGTCCACATTCACACAGTGAGAACACGCCCTTAATCTTCAATTTTTCTGAACAACATAAGTTTAAATTCCATTTTGGCATGAAATATGATACGCATTAAAATTTATATCAAAATTGGTCAATTTTACATAATGAGAAACTAATAATTTATTTTAATTGGCCTAAGCAGTATTTGATTAAGATATTTTCTATTGTATCAGGAACAGGTGATGACTGTAGTACTTGTGGCGCTAAGGGCATGACGAGGGAAACACTAACAATCCATGAGTGGAATCATACTGATCGTGTCAGAGGTAATTTATTTGTGGTTAGATTGGAGTTGGAGGAGAATTGTATGCTACCAACTAAAAAGCTCTTTGGACACTTTGTTATGTATGGTGATGTCAAAAACTCGTCCCATAGTATACATTTTGACCTGTATTTCCCTAAGGGGATTTTTCTTCCCGAATCTCTTTTCATTTAATTATTGATTTCTTGTTCCTGTTAATTATTCTGTTATCTTTCATTCCATGATTTTTGAAGAAAATGTGTGCCTTCAAATCCCAATACAAAATTTATTTTACAAATATTTCATGCATCCAATCAAGCTATGTATGTCCAACATAATTTTTTAATGTGTGATTATTTGTTATAGAGCCACTCAAACAAAACAAAACCATATTATGAAATTGAAGCTATTCAATGGGACATTTACTTCTACTCATCTTTCTTATACCAAAGACCATGAAACTAATGTATGTTAAAAAAAAGTGCCTAAATCATCC
>CM069447.1:10886224-11007436 GCA_035610835.1 Ophiura sarsii | reverse complement strand
TATCGAAGGATTCAAAATATAACAGGTAAGTATGATTAATTTTAAATCGAATGTATTTACTTTATTACTCATATCAAAACCTTGGTCAACTGTTGCAAAACGACGATTAATTCAAACCGAAAAATTGAAGATTTAGGCCATTTTTTGGTATAATATCAGTCCATTCTGAATGATCCGTAAATGCTATGGGGGTATTTATGGTAGCAAAATAAAGCTTACAATGTCCTCTTTCTAATAAAATGATCGGTATATTTTTCGGGTATCATCTTCACTCGGTAATTCATTTTTTAATACCCTCGACTTTGCCTAAATTTAGTGCGTGGTTGGTGCTGGTACTCCATTATCCAATTCATAACTTGTTATAGCGCCATCCATTTCACTACTTACAAGGTTCTTTGTTCGGAATTTTCTTAGGAATACAACGAACTCAGTTTCAACCTGATAGAATCATTAGGTCACCCGTCAATCCCGACTTATCCGATCATACCACAAATTTCAAGCAATCGGTACCGTGTGCTTAGCCTTCAACATACTGTATACTAGTATACTCCAATGTACATTGTACATGTATACACGAGACGTCCTTGGAGCAGTAGTGCAGTTAGGCACCCGCTATATATATACACATGTACTGTTTTAGTTGACTTTTATGGGAAAAGGTTTTGATATTTTACGATATTTGTACTTATTTCTGTAAGTCGGCAGGAGGTGCACTAAACGGTGAAGAAAAAACCCCAACATGGCTTCCGACCGGATTCGAACCGAAAGCCTTTGTTAAACTAGAACATAGTTCTTGCCAAAGGCATATTATGTGATCTTTTCCTGGTGGCGCCCTCTACCCATGATCTTTTTTAGAAAGTAGATTTTCTTGCAGATTTACATTATTGATCATAAATCATAAATATATAGTTTATTTTCACTCTATTTTCACTCTAAAAACCATGATTTTGAAGTAATTAGGAATCGTATCGCTGTGTAACTCGAATATATTCATGGGTAGCGCCCCCCCCCCCCCCCCCCCCCCCCCCCCCCCCCCGGAAAAGAATACATAATATGCATTTAAGCTACATGGGCAAAAGCACACGATTATAACTTTTTCACGTGACAGGCGTCTGATGGCAGAGGACAGTTCCACAAGTTTCACAAAATGTTTTAAAAATGTCAAAATTATTGAATTTCATCACCATTGGTGAATCATCATGTGAAATGCATGTACAAACATGCCTCATATTTGTTCAGTAATTTTTTAGATATTAAGACTTTTAAGTTGGGACATCTATCGGAAATCTGTTTGCATATGGTCAAACTAAAAAATAAAATAAAAATTATCCTTCAATATTCTAACGCCAAATTCATCAGGACGATGTATAAGTACTGACATTATTTTACTTAGTTCTCATGGTAGACTAGAGGATGCAATTATTTAACTTTCCAAAAAGTATGATTTTTGACCGGATTCGAAACGGCAAACCTTTGTAATCCATTATATTGCGTCCTCTATCATTTACCCTCTGTATAGCTAATAATGGCAAGAGCGTCGGTTATTATTAGTGATACATGTAGGCCTACAGAGGTTGCCCATCGCATCTGATCAGAAACGCATGCTTTATTAAATACATCGTGCTGACGACTTTCAATAGGAAATTGAAAACAAATTCAAACTTAATATTTATAGAATATAACCTGTAGCTCAATACCCAGAGCTGCGTTTTTCTAGCGATATAAAGGTTGTCGGTTCGAATCCTGTCAGAAGCACATGGTTTGTCAACGTTAATTTGCACTGTTCTACTCTGTGCCAAGATAAATAATTTAAATATTTTGATATTTCTTAACAAACGTGTATTTCAATGATTCACAATGTGATGCGTTTTTGATAAGTAATTGTGACAATTGGCCGAATAAATAAAAACTTGCCATGACTTAACAAGCAAAACGTGTCTACCAAAAGCAACAGGTCGGCAATCTTCCTCGCACACATAAAATTATGGGTTCAATAAGGTTTCGGAGTTGTTTATCTTATATCGACAACGGTAAGACGGGTTTATTTTGTGAGGGCAGCTTTAGTTCCCCGTAAATGGACGAGGGAACTTCTAAATGGGCTGGGTTACAAAAGGTAAACATTAGAGAAGACAAATTGCTTCGCAAGTAATTGTGAAATTTAAAATATTTTGTAAATAGCATTTTATTCACACACCACCTTTAACATCTTACCGCAATGATGCAAAACGGCGATTCTCTTGTGCTCAGGTAGCGATCGTTTGGACTAAAATTGTGGCTTTAGGAGTCAGCCGTGACATATAGCCCTCGCCAAAAATATTTTCCTCAGGGGATATAGCTACATTTCGGTATATAACGCTGTTTGCTAACTTTAAGGATTTTACGCCGAAAAAATGAACAAATTTTGCGAACATTTTTGTTTGTTTATAATTTTGCATCGATGCATAATGCATTAGTTGTTTCCAAATAAGGTTCGTTATCCTAGTAATTTGCATATGAACAGTGGGTTTATCTCAAATCGACAACGCTTTGTTACTGTACTTAAGGTATGGGTGAGTTGTTGAATATGTAATAACATATGGTTGTAACGATAACAAAACCGCTACAACGAAAAGAATGAGACAAAGTGCAATTGTTATTTTCGTATTTGAGTTTTGAACACGCATGGTAGTGTAACAGGTGATGAGGCATCCCCGATCCTGTATGCTATCAGGTAATCAATAATCTGCCTATGATGTTGCGTGTAGAAAAATCAAAATGCTAAAATGAAAAACGCACTTTGTTTTTTGGCTTTACAATCTTCATGTTCGATATCTCAAATTACAGGGGAATTTTTTTTTCTTCGATTTTATGACATGATATTATTTTGTTGTTGATATATTGGTAGAGTTATAAGCGTACTTAGGACCTGGTACTGAGCAGTATATTTACTTTTCTTAAACAGTCAATCAAAGCCGGGATAACCATGGATCGAAGAATTCTGTTGATCGCTGTAGCCTTGGCGCTAATTGCTTTCTCAACTGCAAATGCAGGTAAAGGGATCACACCACTAAATCATGTAAATGGAGCTCCAGGGATATTGGCATAATTCTGTTATACCCTACACACCAACATCAGTAGTATGCGCCGTTCTTAAAAATCACGCACTATGAATACCCCTGTGAAGGGTATAACAGAATTACTCCGGGATATGTACAAAAACACTGATATAAAACTCTTATAGACCACTAAATTGCGAAGTTGGACCCTGTAGAGTGATTTTTTCTTAAAGATTATCACATTTCCCCACCAAAAAGTGGAAAAAAAATAGGTAGGTGAGCCTGCTCGATTTTCCAAAATATGCCCATGGAGTTGACTACCTCTCTGACGAGCTTGGAATTGTCGCCGTAATCGCCAATGTTTTAAAATGCACAAATTTGAAAGATCTCTCAAAATTTACCTAGATGATATTCACAGTTTATAGTCGGGGTGCATGTAGGTGATGTCCCATTTATCATAATTAATAAAAAAATCATAGGTATATACGCAATGGTATTACTGTCAAGTCTTTTTAATTGAGGATTTTGTGATGCATACTTTCCGATTCTAGTTTTAAACACCGTCCTTAAGGGTAGGGGATACCCCATTTAGTGTAGTGCACCCTAAATGTACACCTAGATTTTTCATCGCGAATGGGCGCGATGTATTCAAGCAAATGATCATTATGAACCATAGCTGCACTGGTGCATGAACATTACGCTCGTATCAACTACAATTCAACTAATGCATCACACAGAATACGTATACATAATCTTATACACATCGGTGTAACGATAGTTATTACGCTTTATCTGAAGCTTTCTGACATTGCAGTTTTAATGTATTTCTTTGTTTTCACAGGACGCCCTGACTCACCTTCAATGGAAACACGTAAGTAGCTTACACAATTCACTCAACGCTCTCCAATGCAACAATGTTAAAGGCATATTATGTGATCTTTTCCAGAGAACGCCCTCTATTCATTTTTTTTTTTTTAGAAAGTAGATTTTCTTGCAGATTTACATTTCTGATCATAAATCATACATACATTCCAAGTTACAGAGCGATGCGATTCCTAATTACCTCAAAATCACGGTTTTAGAGTGAATTTAGAGTGAAAATATAAACTTTCGGTGTTATCCGACAGTTTATTTTCACTTTAAAATCATGATTTTGAAGTAATTAAGAATCATATCGCCCTGTAACTTGGAATGTATGTACGATTTATGATCAGAAATGTAAATCTGCCAGAAAATCTTCTTTCAATTTTTTTTTCGATGTTGAGGGCGTTCCTTGGAAAGATCACATAATATACCTTTAACTGTAACGAAGCTGCAGACACCATGTGGTGCCTGGTAAAACTGAATAATAATAAAAAACCTTCTTCTTTGTTTGGCCTTATCTAACATATTAACCGTTTACAATTTTCTATTGCTACTATTCTGAAGAGATTAAAGGACAAAGTGATAAACAATGACCACCGATAATGTGGTCATGACCGAGACGGTATAAACCGTCTCGGTCTGGCTTGCGTTCCACATCAAAAAATCTTCTGGTTATGGAAAAGTCGTATCGGTCATGGGGGGACAGAGCCTTTACTATTGCTGCGCCTAGGCTCTGGAATTCACTTCCTAATCATATACGTGCCTGTTCATCTCTCTCATCATTCAAAACTGGCCTCAAAACTCATCTGATGTATATTGCCTATAATTAAGCTGTTTCAATTAATTTTGTGATTTATTGCATTGTATAATTGTTGCTTTTTTATGCATTATTTGTATATGTATAATGTTCTCTGCTCTGGTTTCATTGTTTCTCTTGTTTAATTGCTCACTGCGCCATGAGTGCTTCGGCAGATTTGCGCGCATTATAAATGTTCAGTATTATTATTATTATTATTAATGTCCCCTGCTTGATCTTCTAGCCTCTTCAAACTACTAATGATGCAAGAAATTAATGATTATGATACATGTAATTATGTATATAGTATAGTATCTTAAAATAGTAAAAAATTACTTACGGCTTGTTCAATTCTCGAGCATCGTCGTCAATTTTTATCCGCTGACGTCGCGCAGTGCCAACCGGCGAGAGTACCATAATGAAATGGCTGCGCGACCGTACGAGATGTTTAGGCGTGATGTTTAAATGCACTTTAGACTGCATTATTCTTGCAAAATTTACAATCTTCGGTAGCAAATAAGGAATCAAATAGAGCCTAGCTCACAAAATGATTCAAAGGGGTATTTTAATTATATTATGAATATATTTAAAATTATGACATCTCTGATGAGTGTGGGTTTTTGTTGCTGCAGTGTTTATGTAACAAAGGTGTTCCATTTAACATATCTTTCAAGAATGGTACATTTCTACACTCAAACGTTACTATTTCGGCATTAATCGGTAGACCTAATTTTCTTTCACTTTTTCTGGACTTTTACATATAGGATCTGGTCTAGCTGAAGACAATCAGAAAAGAGGTGGTAAGTGTCTCGTTTCTGTACTTAACACTTTCCACGCGGCTATTAATGTTACCATATACAATATATATATACCAAAACAGATTTTCAGAAACCTTTCCCAACTTTCAAAGTGTATCTCAAGATTTATTGAACCAAGGGAGTCGTATACTCGTATATCAATACATTTCACATGGTGATACCAAACATGGTAATGAAATGATACAATTTTGACATTTTTGAAACATTTTGTGAAATATCGGAACGTCGTCTGCAGACACCTGCCGCGTAGAAAGTGTTCAATAGAACACGGAATGTTGCATCACCTTATTACCCCAGTTCATTGTACAAGTAGTGTTGTTCCTCGGTGGCGGCGCTCTACTCATTTCTGTGACTGGGCGAGTGGGCCTTCTCGACGGACTAAAAATTAGTAAATAAGATGTAGCCTATGGCAAGTATGCCAAATGAAAATAGCCTCGGTCTATCGCCATTCGCTATTTAGGCTAACGTTTTAGGTTGATAGAGTTACTCATGCTAAGGTTTCCTGCGTTGGGTCAGGTAATTGCCGGGGCAGCTTATGTGCTTTAATTTCAGGTAATTAATGTATAGCGGGGGCCAAACGTTTTCAATCACGCAGGTGAATAAGTGTCCATTCCCAAGGTAACGTTTGACAGGTCTTGAGCTGTGAATTATAAGGTTCTAACTGACATTTTGGTCATTGTGAATTATGGTGCTTTTAAGTTCACAGAAAATAATATAAAACATAAGAAATATATCCGGAAGTTGCATCTATCCAAACAATTATTTCTTCTAAACACCTCGCCAAGTTGTATACCATTTTAACGCTTACAAAAATGACGATTTCAAATATATATAACCCAGCCAACACGTATGCATGGGCCCCATGTGGGCCCTTTATGGGCCACTTTGTTGGCCCCATTTGGGCGGCCCACATAGGACCTTTAATATTTTGGCCACTTTGTCCTTAAGGGGCCATGCGAGTTGGCCCTCATAGGTCCCATCTGGGCAGGCCCACATAGGACCCTTACTAATTTGGTCACTTTGTCCGAAAGGGGCCCATGCGAGTTGGCCCCCATGGGTCCAATGGGGGTTAACATGGGTTTAATTAGGGTCAAATCAGGGTTTTAAATTGGCTTGCCCTTATAAAACAGCCTATTATTAGGTAATGGTTAATTGAATTATTTACATAGGCCTATCCGAATAAATGACTGGCAATTGCAAGAACAATTCAGTCATTTGGCTTTTTTTTAACATTCTCCAACAAAATTGTTCATGTGTTAACAGTTTTGTGTGAAGTTATGTTCTTACTTGCCATTAAATTATGATATAGTGCATGATGCGGATTAAATCATTTATCAAAATTTATAAATATGAAATCCATCCAATCCCTTGTAAAACCCACATGGGGCCCATGTGGTCAGCCTATAAGGGACCCTGATAGATTTACCCAAATGTAGCCCATTATGGCCCTTGTAAAACCCACATGGGGCCTATGTGGTCAGCCTATATGGGACCCTGATAGGTTTACCCAAACGTAGCCCAGTAGGCCTATGGCCCTTGTGAAACCCATATGGGACCCATGTGGTCAGCCTATATGGGACCCTGATAGGTTTACCCAAACGTAGCCCATTATGACCCTTGTACAACCCATGTGGTTTGCCCGCACATAGCCCTTGCCCTCATTAGCCCTGATTGCCCACATGTAGCCCAGTGGGGCCCTGGCCCATGCATACGTGTTGGCTGGGAAATATGTCCAAAAAGGCTGAAATGTCAGTTAGAACCTTGTAGTTATCAGCTAACGAGGATTCTTTCTAAACATGCTATATGAGTGTGTATTTTATTTATTTATCAGGTTATACAGATCGTGGTAACCGGGAATCTCTCAACATTATTGCTTGGTATGCTGGTTTGATATTAGAAAAGCTTTAAAGCGATGATCGTCAGTGGCACCGCAGACGTAGCACCATCTGTCGTCTTCGATTCACACGGCGAACGGAATAGGTGTAAACATTTAAAATATAATAATTTAAATAAGATACCGAAGGTTTTAATCATCTCTGAAATTACAGGGTAAAGGTTTCTTCTTTTTGAATGTGCACGATCAGATTACATAACAATACTAATAATAATACAGGTAAGAAAGTATCACGTTATCATGGTTATATTATCAAGCGTAACAACAACAAAAAAAGGTTTTCTCAATATTGGCTATATATACATTATACCGCTAGTTCATGGTCTAGTGGGTAATTCTTCGCCGCGATAGCGATTAGTGAAGAGGGACCGGGTTCGAGACCGTGTATATTTAAAGTCATTGGTTAATTTAATTCACACCAGTTTGTCCGAGTCAGTCAGCTGCCAACGTTGAGTGAGTCTATTGTTGACGACACGATTTTGTTTTCCCTGGTAAAGAGGATGTCAATCACGTGCAATTCATATGGCAAATGTCAGCCTTATACAATGCCAACAAAATATACATTTAAATCAAGTTTAACGTCATGTGACTGAGTGGATCTTCACGAAGGGGGAATAATAACATATTACTCAATTATTTGATATGCTAAAGTCATGTTCGCAGGCACATTTCTGCTTTGAAATGCTATTTTAGCCGTACATGTTTTCTGTTCATTCTGGAAAAGAGGCTTACCAAAGTCCGTGTTCTTGACCCACTTATAGAAGAAAATAAACAGTATAGCCTTGTATTGTAAGGATCAACGGTATATCCTCCTACTATCAAAAAATGGGAGATGTGCAGTGACTCTATCGTACCAAGAATATTACTTGCAATATTATATATATCAGCTTTATTGACCCAGTCTCGTCTGTAATAGTCTACGGTGCATACAATGTACTTGTTTGTCTAGACGCGCCTCTTTTGAAATGCTAATTAAGTGGCGTGACTGTTATACCAACGCTGTGAGACGTACACAGTTGGGGGGGGGTTGAACAAATTGAGCGATGAACATCATTATTTTTATCCCCCCAAAATAGAGGTGTGTTATTCTTGAGCCCCCTTTTAAGAACCTTTTTATCCCCAGCCCGTTTATGCCCCCACCCTAATTTTTTCCTACCCTCCCACCAACGTATTAACAAACACTCCCTTAAGGAAGCTCCATTCATTCATTTTGCACAGCTAAACACTTAAATGCTAACAAATTGTTCATGAGAGTGTCACGGTTCCACTTCAAAAAAATTCGATTTGGTGTGTACTTTTGACCGATTTAAAAAAAAAAGAAGCAATCACTTCATTTCTAATCAATATTGGCTTTTAATCAAAGTTAGAAAGCTATTTCGTTATGCGACAGAGAAGTTGTGCATATAATACTGATGACCTTTTCTTGATTTAAGTAAGTATATAAGGCCCTGTCACACATACGGCGATCAGACTATCGATTGCACTGCGCTATAAAATGTATAAAAATATGTATAATGTAAGAGTAGCGCACAAGCATTTTGTACGGAGCGTTTTAAGTGCCATTAGATGGCTACATAATTATCTTGACAAGTCGACATATTATCAACGTTATGTTGAGATAGTCACATATTTTTTCTCACATTCTTGACTTAAACAGTTTTATTAGTCGTCATAATGATATAGACTATCTTGTCAAGTTGACTTTACAAAACATAGATGTCGTCATGGCGAGATAGGTTAACTTGAAGAGTCAAATTCACAAAAAGTAGATGTCGTCATGGTGAGATACAATATCTCGTCGAGTCGACTTCACAAAATGTAAATGTCGTCATGGTGAGATAGATTATCTCGTCAAGTGGACTTCACAAAAAGTAGATGGTGTCATGGTGAGATAGATTATCTTGCCAAGTTGACTTCACAAAAAGTGAATGTCGTCATGGCAATATAGACTTTATCGTCAAGTCGACTTCACACAAAAGTAGATGTTGTCATGGTGAGATAGATTATCTTGCCAAGTTGACTTAATAAAAAGTGAATGTCGTCATGGCAATATAGACTTTCTCGTCAAGTCGACTTCACAATAAGTATAATGTCGTCATGGTGAGAAAGATTATCTCGTCAAGTCGACTTCACAAAAAGTAGATGTCGTCATGGTGAGATAGATTATCTTGCCAAGTTGACTTCTGCGAAATATGATGTCGTCATGGTGAGATAAAGTATCTCGTCAAGTCAACTTCCCAAAACGTGGATGTCGTTATTTCAAGATAGGTTATCTTTCCAAGTCGGCTTTGCAAAAAGTAGATGTTGTCATGAAGAGATACGTGATCTTGACATGTTGACTTCCCAACAAGGAGAAGTCGTCATTGAACGATAAATTTTCTTGTCAAGTCAACTTAACAAAAAGAGCATGTCGTCATGGCAAGATAAATTGTTTTGACAAGACGATTTCACAAAATGCGGATGTCGTCATGGTAAGATAAATTAACTTGTCAACTTGACTTCACAAAAAGTGGATGTCGTCATGTCAAGATAGGTTATCTTTTCAAGTCGACTTGGCAAAAAGAAGATGTAGTCACGGCGAGATACATGATCTTGACATGTCGACATGGCGAGATAAACTATCTTGTCAAGTCAACTTCATAAAAATAGATGTCTTCATGTCGAGATATATTATCTTACCAAGCCAGCTTTACAAAGAGTCGAAATTGCCATGGCGAGATAGCATTACTTGTCATATAGCATGCCTACCATCACGTGTGAATTTGACATTCGCCATTTTGACATTGCAAATTGACGGTGTGCTACTACTCCGGGCTACTATGCAAGATGGTGGTGATGGTGCACGTGCATAAAAACTTTTGACGCCAATTATCATTTGACGAGATTATTACGGACGCGTCTAAGTGCCATTCGTCTTGATATCAAGATAATTTATCTCGTCATGTCAACTTAATCACGGTTATGTCGACATGATAAGATAATATATCTGGCCAAGTCGAATTAGCAAAAGTTGGATGTTGACATGGCAAGATAAATTATCTCGCCAAGTGGACTTTTCAAAAATTGAATATTGAAATGGCAAGATAAATTATCTCGCCATGTCGACTTATCAAAAATTGAATGTTGACATGACAAGATAAATTATCTCGCCAAGTCGACATTCACTTTTTATGAAGTCAACTTGGCAAGATAATCTATCTCACCATGACGACATCTACTTTTTGTGAAGTCGACTTGACGAGATAATCTATCTCACCATGACGACATTCACTTTTTATGAAGTCAACTTGGCAAGAAAATCTCTCTTACCATGACAACATCTTCTTTTGTGTAGTCGACTCGACGAGATAATGAAGTCAACTTGGCAAGATAATCTATCTCACCATGACGATATCGTCTTTTTTTGAAGTAGACTTGACGAGATAATCTATCTCACCATGACGACATCTACTTTTTGTGAAGTCGACTTGACGAGAAAGTCTATTGCCATGACGACATTAACTTTTTATGAAGTTAACTTGGCAAGATAATTTATCTCACCATGACGTCATCTACTTTTTGTGGAGTTGACTTTTCAAGTTAACCTATCTCGCCATGACGACATCTATGTTTTGTAAAGTCAACTTGACAAGATAATCTATCTCCCATGACAACATCTACGTTTTGTGAAGTCGACTTGACGAGATAATCTATCTCACCATGACGACATATACTTTTTGTGAAGTCGACTTGACGAGAAAGTCTATATTATTGACATGACGACATTCACTTTTTATTAAGTCAACTTGGCAAGATAATCTATCTCACCATGACAACATCTACTTTTTGTGAAGTCGACTTGACGATAAAATGTATATTGCCATGACGACATTCACTTTTTATGAAGTCAACTTGGCAAGATAATCTATCTCACCATGACATCTACTTTTTGTGAAGTCGACTTGACGAGCTAATCTATCTCACCATGACGACATTTACTTTTTATGAAGTCGACTCGACGAGATATTGTATCTCACCATGACGACTAATAAACTGTTTAAGTCAAGAATGTGAGAAAAAATATGTGACTATCTCAACATACGTTGATAATATGTCGACTTGTCAAGATAATTATGTAGCCATCTAATGGCACATTAAACGCTCCGTAATTTTGAGATAATTAATACATTTAATTGTTGTGAAGAAAGAGATTAATTATGTAAATGAAACACATCACGGGTGGTCATCCTATTATGTACTAAACAAAGGACTCATTTAACATTGGACCAAGCTAAGTAATTAGTATGCTAATTAACGCCACTATTTAGACATGTTTTCTAATGCTGCTGTTTAGCCATAGTCCTTCAGAGAACCGGTCCGTCGGCATTATCTTGCGTGCTTTCACTTTTGCTGCTACCAGTCCGCCGTCTGTCCACTCTCTGATGTTGTCTGTCCAAGCAGTTTTTCTGTGTCCCGGTAGAGCCTTCCCTCTACCTCTCCCTCAATAGTAGTTATTACTATGCTATCCGCACGTCGCTTCCAGCGACCATACTTAGCAAGCTTCCTCTTCCTTAGTTGGTCTAGAAGTCCCTCTTTTTCTTTCACCCCTATTTGCTTGCGCACCCATGAGCTTATCAGTCCAGCTGATGTGTAGAACTCTGCGACATACCCACATTTCAAATGCTTACGGTGATACAATTCTTGTCTCTTTCTTTGAGGGCCAACTTTCAGAGCCATACATCGCTGTACTCCATACAAGTGACCGGACCAGCTGCTTCTTGAGTTTCAAGCTTATTTGCTTAGCCTTCCATATTTCATTCAGTTGGCTAGTGATGCCTCTGGCAACTGTCAGTCTGACTCGTATTTCTAGTGCGGAGTCTTCATCTATCCCGACCATTCAGCCAAAGTATTTGAATCGATCCACCTGCTGAACTTCATCTCCGTCTAGGAATATAGGCTGCTTGTTACCTAGTATCATGACATGAGTCTTGGCTGGGTTTAAACGCAGGCCGAATTGGAGACTGCATCTCTCAAGTTATTGTGCTTGCTTTTCCAGTTCCTGTTTAGAACGTCCTAGAAGTGTAGTGTCATCAGCAAAGTGAAGATTCCATGTTGCCCTTCCGCCAATGGTGCAGTCAGGTCTGTATTTCATCCTGTTCACCACAGGCATTAAAGAGAAGAGGTGATGCAATGCAACACTGACGGACTCCTTGCTCAAAGAGGAACCGATCTCTGTGGCCTTCTGCTAAACATATAACTCCACTAGCTTTTGTATACAGCTTCTCTAGCAGCCAGATTAGGTATTCTGGTGTGCCAAATTCAATTAGTGATTTCCATAAGACGGTGTGATCTTCCATGCCAAGCGGACTTACACAATCTGAATTGAACAAGCAGTAAACAGACACTTGATATGAATAACGACGGAGAGGGCTGACCTATATTCCATACAATCATTTTGATTGTTACCGACAAATATTTGAATTTTAGTTCATAACAATATTATATATGGGAACAATCTTGCAATGAGGCAATTCCTTTTCCACGAACAAGCAACACAAAATGAAATCTTGGTTTTAAACACTTTCCACGCGGCTATTGGTTTTACTATAGAAAAACAGATTTACAGAAACCTTTCTCATAGTGATTCCAAAATGGTAATGAAACTTAATTGTTTTGATATTTTGAAATACTTTGTTAAATTGAGTCGTCTGCCGCGTGGAAAGTGTTAACCCTCGTCCTACTTAACCTTTTGTTGTTACATGGTTTAATAAGGGGTGGGGGAGGATTCGTACATACTGTAGACACATTATTATGCGCTAGATAAAAAATGTTATCAATCGATCTTCACAAAAAAAACTAAACTATTCCTTTGCAACGACACCGACTTTACCCAATCAAATCAAATTGAAACATACCTGTGCAATTCAAACCATCACCGGTCCAGCCTGGACTACATTCGCACGTGAAACTACCGTCTGTGTTTGTGCAATTAGCATTGCTGTCGCAGTTATGTCCAGATCCTTTGCCATAGCATTCGTCTTGATCTGTGTTTTAAACAATATTGATACCAAACGAACAACTTCTTTCAATGAAAGTTTATGCGAAGAGAAAGTAAGTGTACAGCAATTACTTGTTGCTATGTATAAATCATGATGCTATAAGTATTTTTGACAATCGAATTTCGCACATAATATATTTCTTATTATAATGCATTAAAAATGTGTCTTAACCAATTAAATAAAAAATAAGAAATATAAATACCTCCGCAATTGGAACCGTTACCGGTCCAGCCTGGATAACATTCGCACGTGAAACTACCGTCAGAGTTTGTGCATTCAGCGTTGCTATCGCAGCTATGTCCAGATCTTTCGCCACTGCATTCATCCTGATCTGTAGTTTGAAACAATATTGATACTATAAATAAACGATTTATTTGAAAGAAACCCTGTAAGAAGAACAGTTATGCTGTAGGGGATCTTAACTGATCAAATCAAATACATTTATACCTGTGCAATTGGAACCGTCACCGGTCCAGCCTGGATTACATTCGCACGTGAAACTACCGTCAGAGTTTGTGCATTCAGCGTTGCTATCGCAGCTATGTCCAGATCCTTCGCCACTGCATTCATCTTGATCTGTAGTTTGAAACAATAATAAATGATCCTATAAATGAACAATTCATTTGAACAAAACCCTGCAAGAAGAACAGTTACGCTGTAAGCAGTCAGGGCAAACTGCCGAAAACGGCAACCTGTGAAATGTTTCCGAATCTGGAAACATATTGCCAAACCAGGCAAAATTGCTTTTTTTGCCATTGGTTATTTTCGTGAATTGAACAACTACTTTTGCATGTTCATTAAGATGGTTACTTAATTTAATCAAATCAAAATCATAACCACTTATCATAAAACATAAACTGCACAATTTGTGATATTTATTTGTGTGACTTTCCGCCTGCAATGTATTCGCGAAATTAAGTAGTCTTTATTTTAAGTAAGGGAATCACGGTTTTTTAATGAATCATGCTCAGAAAATTATTCTTCAAGAAATTGTATGCTGTTAGGGTCCATATCCAAACTCTCAGTGCTTTTAAATTGTTTTTCTAGCGATTTAAAAGCGCTTTTCCAACGGTATTTCGTTCTATTGTTAAAAGCATCGGAAAAAGATCGGTGATTAACTAGAAACCTCTCTACTTATCTGGCGTTAACAATAGAACTATTGTAGTACTCTGGATGACTCAATTAGTGAAGCAGACACATCAAAGCGCGAGGAAGGTTGTGTTATATTCTTTTAAGAAATACTATTTATAAGCTTTTTAAATCCGATCATAAAATGTTTACGTTCACCGCCGATCAATGTATCTGGTCGTCTAGAAATATGAATTAAGCTACCGCTCCATCACTCTATTCATCTATTGTTTGGCGCAGTATTGCCAAGATATTGTGAAAGTAGCCCATTTTCCCCTTCATTCCATTGAAATCAATGCTGAAAACATTTTGGCGATAGGTCACGTAACATATTTGTACAATGGATGGGTGATGACGGAGGGGGCGTAATATATTGACCATCGTGTTTGGAAGTATTATACAATATAATACCTATGTATTATACAATATATAATCCAAGTCATTAGTTTAGAGAGGATATTGTTTCCGACTTTTGTCCTTTCGATTTTAGCCTCCTATTTAAGAGATATTTGTATTTTGAACCCTATGTAATGTTTGTCTTCAAAACGTTTATGTATAGCCTTCATTAGCTCAAACGTCAAAGCGCCGGCTTCACAATCATGAGGTCAGTGGTTCGAATCCTGCGGATGGGGATGGTTTTCTTTTCTGTTTTGTTATTACACTGTTTGTTTTTATAAATTAACAGGATTGCTTATCGTTCGCTATATTTATTGAATGGTGAATGATACTTTTTTTCTTTTGCAATTTTCACTGCGATAAAGAATGTTTTGTAAATATAATTGTGTTTACTACTCCTAGGCCTACATTGAATGGCCCCTAGCTAGTCTATGAACATGATCTGCAAAGGCCAATTGTTATGTAAATAAGAAGCCAGTCGGCTCATGTCCTTGAATCGATTGACCTATTTCCTACACCACCGCAACATTATTTCAATAATAATAATACAGGCACATTGATTTGTATTACATAACGGCTGGCATTTACTTTACAAGTTTAGCTCAATCGATAATAACACACAAAGAGTTTCTATTGTATTGGCATGTTGCATAGGAATAGGACAGTTCGGTGGTATACCGCGGTTCATTCACATTTCATGATGCCTTGCACACTAAACAGTCAGTGGAAAATTAAAATGAAATCGCAAATAATTCCACATTCCAAAATAAACTATAATTGAACAAAAATGAATAATTATACGAATGATAAACAATATCGAAAACTAATATAAAATGTATATAAACGATTAAAATAAAATTTCAAGACCTGATAGGAGTCGAACCCACGACCTCCGGTTTACTAGTCCAATGCTCTACCGCTGAGCCAACTATGCGCTATGTGAACGCAATAACAAACAAAAGTAATATGGTTCAACATACCACTCTTCTCTAAATTGGATGTTTAAAATGCTTTATATTTCTTAATCTTTGTTGTTTTAAGATAGTTTCTCGTTCAAAAGTTGATTATTTACTGTTAAAGAAAGTAATTCTGATTTAAATGTAACGAATAACACTATTTTGAAACAATTCTAGATTATATTTTGTTTGTACAGCATTTTGTCGATTTATGTGCACACTTTTACGACTTAGTATTGCATCATGGGCTTTTTGCCGGGCACGCGAGGACTTGGGAGCGAAGCGAGTCATGTGATTTTTGTCCAGGACAAACACTTGAGATGTACACGCCCCTTTGCAAGTGTACGGGGAAGTGTACGGGTGAACATGACAAACCAAAACAGTCTAGTAAGTAACCGCCTCCGTGGCGCAATTGGTAAGCGCGTTCGGCTGTTACCCGAAAGGTTGGTGGTTCGAGGCCAGCCGGGGGCGTTGTTTCTTTTTGCATTCAATGTAGATCGACAAATCACATCACAGTAAAAATTTAATGTTGACAAAATCACAGACCACTTACACAAAAATCGCATCTGCACATGCTCCTGTCGTGATCGAAATCCAACACACAAGCAATGGGCGAGTTTTATAAGTGTTACGATAAGCCTAGCAATGAATAGGCGGCTATAAACATATCGTTTGAGTCGGGGTCGCCCAGGGTCTCAAAAAGGGGGCTAAAGAACTGAACTGAGTGGATTTTATGACGAAAAATATGGTCTTATAGGAACTGATTTTTTCCCCAAAAAAATTGGTCTTGAGAACTAGCCTATAGTTCAATTTTCGATTTATTTTGGTTTAAGAACGCAAAATTTTCGAAAAATTGGGGCTTTGGAACACAAAATTGGTGCTTTGGAACGCAAAATTTCGCGATTTTTGAATTTTCAATGAAAACGGGGTCTTAAGAACTGATGCAGGCTCAAAAGGGGGGGGGGGGGGGGGGGGGTCATAAGAACTAGCAGCAGAGGGTGAAAAGGGGGTCTTCAGCGCGGCACCTAACTATACCCTTTTCAAATGTCAGTGCCCCCCCGGGACTTGTACTAGAAACCCGATAGGTGTACAATCTGGCAAATGGGTCACTCTCTACGTCACAACAGGGGTCGGGTGAACACTGGTCAGCTTAATAACACAATCTTCCTCGCGCTTTCATGTGTCTGCTTCACTAATTGGGCCATCAAGAGTACTACAATAGTTATATTGTTAACGCCAGATAAGTAGAGAGGTTTCTAGTTAATCACCGATCTTTTTCCGATGCTTTTAACAATAGAACGAAATACCGTTGGAAAAGCGCTTTTAAATCGCTAGAAAAACAATTTAAAAGCACTGAGAGTTTGGATATGGACCCTTATATAGATTAAATGAATAATGAAGGAGTAACAGTAGTTTTACGGAGGCTATGCTGAGGGTTCACCCCCCCCCCCCCCCCCCCCCCCCCTACTCCTTAAGGGAATTATTAATAATCAATTGCCAAATTATTAGCCTTTCAATATTTTGTTTTATTCTTTTTTATTCGAACATGACTTACATCAATGTTATATAATGAAATATTAAATTTAAAATCAAATATCTTAAGACCATTTTTGACCTTGGACAAATCACACTGGTGACAGGTGTACCATTTCGCCCGATACTGGCAACGTTTATGTTCCTGAAATTTACGATAATGGTATATCAGTAACTGGGACCTCAAGTACACTTATCCCCAAATTTCCCTTAGACTTTGCACATGATGTACAATTCAACCACAACGTGTCTTAACCGATCAACTCAAACGAAATAATACCTGTACAACTGACACCGTCACCGGTCCAGCCAGGATTACATTGGCACTTGAAACTTCCATCGGTGTTTGTGCATCCAGCGTTGACGTCACAATTAGGTCCAGATCCTTCCCCAATACATTCATTAACATCTAATTGAAAATAATGTTGTTAAAAATAAATGATTTGTAACTACCATGTAAATGATCTTTTGACGTTCCGATGATATTGTGTTACAAATCAATGTTAAAGCGATACCTGGATTACTTTGTTGTTGTGTCCACACTTAGATTTGACGTCACATTTATGTCCAGATACTTTTCCCATTGTATTTAGTTTACATAAGTATAGAGAGTAACACTTGTTTGACTTAAAGGGGTACTGAGATATTGCCGATATTGCCGAGGAAACATGAAATTGGGAAAAAATGAAATGTTTCAATAAATAAGGTATTTAGGCATGAATGTAATATTTTATGGGAAAGGGTTGAATGATGGCCCTAGATTGAACTTTGGTTGAAGCAATGTATGTGGCGAGTGGTGCTGATAATGTCGAAATCGTAACATTTTACACGATAGACGGCGAATTAAAGTATTAACGGTTTCCGATGGTAGTTAGTATTACGTAGATGCAAAAAACCCGCAAAAAAACCTGATTTCCAGGGATGAAATTGATGGCGCACTCGAATACGTACATATCAGTGTCCCTTTAAGAACCCTATGAGGGTTATAATTATAATTCCGGTATACTTTGAAATTACGTGATTTTGACCCGTGGCACCTATTGTATACCTGGAACCTGAACCGAAGACGCTGTAAGGGTCCATATCCAAACTCTCAGTGCTTTTAAATCGTTTTTCTAGCGATTTAAAAGCGCTTTTCCAACGGTATTTCGTTCTATTGTTAAAAGCATCGGAAAAAGATCGGTGATTAACTAGAAACCTCTCTACTTATCTGGCGTTAACAATAGAACTATTGTAGTACTCTGGATGACTCAATTAGTGAAGCAGACACATCAAAGCGCGAGGAAGGTTGTGTTATATTCTTTAAGAAATACTATTTATAAGCTTTTTAAATCCGATCATAAAATGTTTACGTTCACCGCCGATCAATGTATCTGGTCGTCTAGAAATATGAATTAAGCTACCGCTCCATCACTCTATTCATCTATTGTTTGGCGCAGTATTGCCAAGATATTGTGAAAGTAGCCCATTTCCCCCTTCATTCCATTGAAATCAATGCTGAAAACATTTTGGCGATAGGTCACGTAACATATTTGTACAATGGATGGGTGATGACGGAGGGGGCGTAATATATTGACCATCGTGTTTGGAAGTATTATACAATATATAATCCAAGTCATTAGTTTAGAGAGGATATTGTTTCCGACTTTTGTCCTTTCGATTTTAGCCTCCTATTTAAGAGATATTTGTATTTTGAACCCTATGTAATGTTTTTCTTCAAAACGTTTATGTATAGCCTTCATTAGCTCAAACGTCAAAGCGCCGGCTTCACAATCATGAGGTCAGTGGTTCGAATCCTGCGGATGGGGATGGTTTTCTTTTCTGTTTTGTTATTACACTGTTTGTTTTTATAAATTGACAGGATTGCTTATCGTTCGCTATATTTATTGAATATTGAATGATACTTTTTTTCTTTTGCAATTTCAATGCGATAAAGAATGTCCTGTAAATATAATTGTGTTTATTACTCCTAGGCTTACATTGAATGGCCCCTAGCTAGTCTATGAACATGATCTGCAAAGGCCAATTGTTATGTAAATAAGAAGCCAGTCGGCTCATGTCCTTGAATCGATTTTCCTATTTCCTACACCACCGCAACATTATTTCAATAATAATAATACAGGCACATTGATTTGTATTACATAACGGCTGGCATTTACTTTACAAGTTTAGCTCAATCGATAATAACACACAACGAGTTTCTATTGTATTGGCCTGTTGCATAGGACTAGGACAGTTCGGTGGTATACCGCGGTTCATTCACATTTCATGATGCCATGCACACTAAACAGTCAGTGGAAAATTAAAATGAAATCGTAAATAATTCCACATTCCAAAATAAACTATAATTGAACAATAATGAATAATTATACGAAATGATAAACAATATCGAAAACTAATTTAAAAAAAATGTATATAAACGATTAAAATAAAATTTCAAAACGTGATAGGATTCGAACCCACGACCTCCGGTTTACTAGTCCAATGCTCTACCGCTGAGCCAACTATGCGCTATGTGAACGCAATAACAAACAAAAGTAATATGGTTCAACATACCACTCTTCTCTAAATTAGATGTTTAAAATGCTTTATATTTCTTAATCTTTGTAGTTTTAAGATAGTTTCTCGCTCAAAAGTTGATTATTTACTGTTAAAGAAAGTAATTCTGATTTAAATGTAACGAATAACACTACTTTTTGAAACAATTCTAAATATATTATATTTCGTTTGTACAGCATTTTGTCGATTTATGTGCACACTTTTACGACTTAGTATTGCATCATGGGCTTTTTGCCGGGCACGCGAGGACTTGGGAGCGAAGCGAGTCATGTGATTTTTGTCCAGGACAAACACTTGAGATGTACACGCCCCTTTAAGAATCGGTTCACAAAGTACGGGATTTGTTATTCGTTAAATATAATAAATCATAGACTCATTTTATAGACAACAACACCGTGTTGAAAAACCCGTGTGTATTTAGGGAATAGTTGAATGAGAACTATATTTGGGTATAAAGCGCTGAGGATTTCAGGAAAATCGAAATAGCTCAGTTGGTAAAGATTTGGACTCTCAATCAGCAGGCCGTACGTTCGAATCTTTGTGGCGGTTTATATTCCTTGTGCTCTATGCTTAGAGCGGTCGAGTCTGGGTAGAGGTCGGTTAGGGTTTAATAATAATAATAATAATAATAATTAGTATTTATAGCGCCTTTCCAAAGTGATCAAAGCGCTGTAATTTCACTGCTGGTGAATCATCAGAATCAGGTCGCATCAAAGTATGCCGAAATATAATATTTATTATTGTTCTCTCATTATACGTCCGTTCGGGGTTTTCATTTATATTGACATAATTTTAACGTTATTTATTTATTTTGTATTTACTTTCTTAATTGTTGATGTTTATTTAATTATTTATCAGTCAATTAATTATAAATAGGCCTTAATATACTATTTTATTGATATAATTATTAATCTATATATTATTTATTTACATTAATTACTTAATTTCTTCATATTTATTATTTATTTATTATTTATTAGGTCACGTTCAGAGTGTATGCAACATTCTTAAATAGTCTAAAAACGCAGAAAAATGACACTATTTAGGGGAGTAAGATTCATAATGCTACTTGATTACACACATTATGCCTATACCAGAAAACAATAACACGTTGTATGTTTAATGGCTCCCATATTGTTTAGTATTGAATGATAACATTATCCATGCTTGTACCAGGGAGGTGTCATTGACACCTCCCTGCTTACTCTAAAATCATCCACGGCTGAACAATAGTCTTTATTTTTAAAGGCCACTTATTCTTATGACGTTAACGAGTGGATTACGATAAGCCTAGCAATGAATAGGCGGCTACAAACATATCGTTTGAGTCGGGGTTTGAGGAGTGTCGCGATTAGCCTCTATCACCTGCCATGATAAAACCTGGCACTTGTACCCCGGGGGGGGGGGGGGGGGCACTCAACTTTTTTTTTGGGTAGGGGTGTGCCGCCCAGGGTCTCAAAAAGGGGGCTAAAGAACTGAACTGAGCGAAAAATAGGGTCTTAGGAACAGATTTTTTCCCCCAAAAAATAGGTCTTGAGAACTGGCCTATAGTTCAATTTTCGATTTATTTTAGTTTAAGAACGCAAAAATTTCGAAAAATTGGGGCTTTGGAACACAAAATTGGTGCTTTGGAACGCAAAATTTCGCGATTTTTGAATTTTCAATGAAAACGGGGTCTTAAGAACTGATGCAGGCTCAAAAAAGGGGGGGGGGGTGGGGGTCATAAGAACTAGCAGCAGAGGGTGAAAAGGGGGTCTTCAGCGCGGCACCTAACTATACCCTTTTCAAATGTCAGTGCCCCCCCCCCCCGGGACTTGTACTAGAAACCCGATAGGTGTACAATCTGGCAAATGGGTCGCTCTCTACGTCACAACAGGGGTCGGGTGAACACTGGTCAGCTTAATAACACAATCTTCCTCGCGCTTTCACGTGTCTGCTTCACTAATTGGGCCATCAAGAGTACTACAATAGTTCTATTGTTAACGCCAGATAAGTAGAGAGGTTTCTAGTTAATCACCGATCTTTTTCCGATGCTTTTAACAATAGAACGAAATACCGTTGGAAAAGCGCTTTTAAATCGCTAGAAAAACGCTTTAAAAGCACTGAGAGTTTGGATATGGACCCTAAGCAATTCGCCACCAAATCACTTTAACTCTTTGAACGCGGCTATTAGTTTTACCATATTATACAAAACAGACTTTTCAGAAAACGTTCACAATTTTAAATAAAATTCTATCTTTAGGATAACTGAACCAATTCAAGGCATTTTTGTACTTCTTTTAATGCATTTTGCATAGTGATTCCAATGACATTTTCTTAATTTGACATTTTTTAAACATTTTATGACATTTTGGAATGTCGTCTGCAGATTTTGACCCGTTGCACCTATTGTATACGATGACGATCAAAGCAATTCACCAATGAATCACTTAACACTTTCCTCGCGGCACTCGTCTGTAGACGAAATTCCAAAATGTCACAAAATATTTCACTGTAAAATGTCAACATCATTGAATTGAATTATCATATTTGGAATCACCATGATAATGCATTAAAATAACTATAATATGCCTACATGTAGTATTGGTTCACTAATCCTTGAGATAGAATTTGAAAGTTGGGAAATGTTTCTAAAGTTCTGTTTTGAAATGGTAAAACTAATAGCCGCGAACAAAGTGTAAATATGACTGTTTCGCCAGCTCAATCTCATACTTTGAAGTTAATCACAATTTCAAGACAAGCAGGATCGATCAAACTATAATTGTGCCACATGTCACTTAAATCACTTGAGGAAGTGTTGAAATATCATGTATCAACATTTGAATAAAGTCGAACATTTTAGAATTGAGATAAAGGTAAATATGTTTCTTGTACACAACAGAGGTTGGGATTTTCTTTTCAAATTAAAAATATCACAATAATCGCCAAATTCGGTTTTTGTTTCTTACCAATGTCACATGTTGTTCCTTTGTAACCCTTTTTACAATGACATATAAATGATCCAATGTCATCAACACATGCTCCGCCGTTCAGACAAGGGCTTGAAATACACTCGTTGAAGGCTGGAACAAATGGAAACAAACTGTTGAAGCAGGGATGAACTGGGGATTGAAAAAACAACAGCCGGGGCATATGTTGCTGAACTGGCCCTTTATTATCGAGCGCAAAATAAGAGCATCCCAGGAGCCTGCTGAAAGGCCAGTGATAGCGTTCAGAAAGCAACCCCCCCCCCCCCCCCCCCCCCCCCCCCCACACACAGCAAACTATATGAACCGGTTTGGAAGCGACCCATGGGACCATTCCGCTTCTTTTTTTTGTTTGTTAACAGGTACAATTATAGCGTTCACGTCCTAATCAATAGTGTACTTCGGTGTACACCCTGATTTGTTTACAAGATATGCAGGAAAATCGGTTGCGTAAAAATACCCTTTGAAATATGTACAATACAAATATAAAAAAGTGTACTTTAGGTCCCAGATACTGTTATTATACTGTTATTCCAGTATCGTTTATTATTTGTTCATTATTGTGCAAGTATCATCCGATACTTGAACACTGACTTTGTACCAGTAATGACCGATACTGTGTGTTCCAGTATTGGACGATATTAGTACTGTAACAGTCCAGACCTAAAGTACACGTTTCCTAAACCTATACAATAAAAAAATAAAGATAATCAGACGTTTGTTTTAATAGATGTATCACCCTTTCCCGGATAAAATTATAAGTGCATTTTCGTAACGTATTTCGAATGTGAAATGTGTAATAGGAACTTTAATCATTGGTCCTTGGTAATAATTGATTTCTTTAATTTTTTAATGATTTCTAACTTTTCGTTTGATATCATTTATTGATTATATTCAATTCATCATAGAGGTAGGATCATACTTTTATTGTGCATATTAGTTCCTCATGCAATTACCCATCAGAACATATTGGTTGTCAAGGGTAACTTGTTGAAATATAGTGAATGAGCACACACGTTTTAATTTATATTTATTAGAGTTTACAAATATATTTGTGGGGTATGCACGCTATCCTGATTTAAACAGCATTTTTGAATTCCCTATTTGAGAGCCTTACAAAAATGTATGATTTTGCTATCATCGGTTGAATACTTCTGTTGTTGTTATAGTCATGTATGTAAAACCGATGAATTAGGCAAGTTCACTGTGTAGCGAATAGGGAGAAAGCCAAGTACAATGCAGTCGATTCATAATTATAATTGTTACATAATAGTTGAAACGTTTGTTGAAACAGAAACTTATAGAATATAAAACAATCTATAAAATGAGAGCAAAATCATATTTGTACCATACAGGGATGAGGAGTTACTGTAAATTGAACGTAGACTTGGGAAAATTTTCTATATTTCCATAGAGATTGTACACAGCGCCGCCGCCACCACCGCCGCCGCCGCCACCGCTGACTTTCGAAATATAATCAATCATATTATATCTCAGCCAAATAGTTATAGAAATACCTTATTTATTTACACAATGTAGCTAGATAAATAGGCTCTGGAAAGACACCTAAACCATTACAGCTCTACCTCATTTAGTTGTTGAGTTAATAGAGAGAGATGGATGATTCGTCACCAAAAATGCAAATTCAAAACGCATGGCCATATATAAGTGCAATGCTCTCGTGCATGATAAAGTACTGCCGAATTCCGATAAACACGGAACAACCTAATAATACGTGTTTCACTTATTGGGATCTGGTTTAACACTTTTAACGAAATATAAACCTACTGCAAAATTCGGTCCTATCCAGTAGCTCATTGAGCTTCTCTGGGGTCCAATTTTCCATCTTGGTGAGAGGACCCGGGTTATCTGTGTACCATAGGTTCGATCCATCATATTCTTTCTGAGTCACTGGACAACTTGCAGTTCCCATATTTCTAGCAGCTTTAACCCCCTGGCAATAACATATATCATTCATTGGCATTGCCCATCTTTCTCTGCGTGCTGACGGGTTCCAATGGCGTTGAAGTATGCACATGTATGCATTTGTGGTAGGTGACCAGCAAACTGAAAAGATATACAAGAAAATAATTACTGAAAGTAATATACTATGTTTTTCCCCTATATAGACCCTGCTTTAACTATTAGGCACACCTTCGCTGGTCCCTGTTTTGCTATATTGGAATGGCAATGCAAAAAGAAATACAATACAATACAATACAATACAATACAATACAATACAATACAATACAATACAATACAATACAATACAATACAATACAATACAATACAGAAAGCATTTATTGCGCCATTTCCAAAAGGCTCAGAGCGCTTACAAGATCAAAAGCCTTAAAATTACAACTTAAACTACAAAATGTGAGTGTAACTTGAGCATAGTACAATATAAAGGGTTCAACAAAAGAAAGTATACCACTTTGTTTATGTCATTTTGAGTAACATTAAATTTTATTTGACCAAACAGGCTAGATAGGCATTTAGATGAATCTTTTAGGCATAACTTGATACCAAATTTGCCCCCTAACAACAAAGATAAACCATGATTAGCACCATTTAAAGAAAAATTGGTCACTTTTCAAAAGTCACATTTTCAACGCACGCAAGCCGCGAGCAAATGCTGTGCGTGGCACTTTGAATGGCCGGGAATGAAATGGATATTGATCACACAGTGCGTTGGGTTGTGCCTGAGCGAGCGGGCTATTTGATTATGAACAGGTAACATGTGGTCTTTTCTTCCCGCGTATGTTTATTGAAAATATGACTTTTGAAAATTTTCTTTAAATGGTGCTAATCATGGTTTATCTTTTTTGTAAGTGGGCAAATTTGGTATCAAACTATGCCGAAAAGATTCATCTAAATGCCTATCTAGCCTGTTTGGTCCACACAAACAAAATATGTTACTCAAAATGACATAAACAAAGTGGTATACTTTCTTTTGTTGAACCCTTTATTATAGTAATTAAAAATAGATTAGAAACAAAATATATACAGAAAAACTGTTAAGGGAACAAATGAGTTTTAAGAGCTTTTTTGAAAACACTTGTGGATAATGATTGTCTAATACAGATAAGTAGTTTATTCCCCTCTTTTGATGCCCAAACTGTGAAAGTTCTATCACCAGCTAGAACTCTAGTGATAGGGTATTGAAGACGTAGATAGTCATTAGAAGATTGGAGTGGTCTCTTTGGAACATATAATTATAAACAATTTGTCAAGTCCTTGGTTATGAAGACATTTATAAACAGACAGAAGTAATTTAAAGATGATCCTTTGGCGAATTGGAAGCCAATGGGGTGATTTTAAAAGTGGTCCAGGCGAATGTTTTCGGTCGACTTTAAAAACAAGACGTGCAGCCCAGTTTTTATAAGGCCTTCTTTTTTACTACCAGGAATTATCTCGATCTCTCAAGGGACGAAGTAATAAGAACAATTTAATTATAATCCTAAGTGAAACTTAAACAAAATTACATCAAGGAAATGCAGGTGAGATGGAACTTAGTAACTTCCTTTCAAAGAAATGTAGATGTTTGGAGAGATGTTTGTATTAATTCAGTTTCCAATGAACGACAAGCATTTGAAAATGTTGTCTTTCACATTTCCCGTTGAGCTCAATCTTTGTTCCTACCCATACTTTTTTTTAAATCCTTTACCCCTGTCTGGGAGGGGGAGGGGTTGGAACTTGCCCACCTCCCCATTTGCGTGAAATGAAAGGGAAAGAACAATCATCACAGCTAACATCAATAATAATAATAATAATAATAATAATAATAATAATAATAATAATAATAATAATAATGGCATCTTATAATGCGCCATCATTCAACAAAACTGTTGCTCCAGGCGCATCGACACAACATTGCAAAACAAAAATGGTACACAAATACGAATGAAGGAAAACCGTCATCACTTCAACAAAACAACAACAACAAAAATGGTAGCGATGACATGGTTGAAATAATGACAATCCCCACTCACAACCTGAACAATCTGAACAAAGCCACAAATAAATAACATACACATTAAGAACATGATACTGAATTCACAAAAAAACATTAATCAAAGAAATCACTCTCAGAGTTCATAATTAAAGTCTTTAACAAATGTTTTTGAATGAATCCACAGATTCTGCCGTTTTTACAGACTCCGGAAGCTTATTCCATAAACAAGGTGCAGCACATAGAAAAGAACGTGATCCACATGATTTTGCAAATCGCGGTATTTTGCTGTTCTTTCTTGCTTGTATGGAGTTTTAGAGTGTATGATAATTATTTTGTCATCATAGGCCTAATAGTTGGGGCTGTTAGGGCACCACAGGGGAGGTTTGGTTCACATTCTTCTAAAAGCACCAAATGTGGCCATATGTTGCTAATACCATACTCTTTTAATTTTTGATGGATGCCAACATTTGAGTCGTCTGGGACAGCCATATTGGCCAATTCCAATATGGCCGCCATACTTTGTTTGTACTTTGTACTAAAGTGTGCATGTTTATGATCATTATCTCTTTTTGGAAGTTATAGTGACTCTGAAAAGAGCCGTATGTAATGCAATATCTGTTTTAAATGGTAATCTAAACTTCCGTGTATCTTTTCACAAAGGAAGTCCTCATGAGGTCCGTCTCTTTTCTCATACGACGTATTTCTATGCCTCGACTTTGGTGAATGTCTAGCTGTGGTCTGTGGATAGCCGATTTCTATTGTCTTTTGTAGTCTTTGATTGTTGGTCTTTTTATACATGTTATATGGGGTTTTCATCGATGCGGGTGCATTAAATCAGACGTCGAGTTGGTCTGCTTGAAAGTTGACGAGATTTTTCATCTCGTCGCCCGAAGTTGTTCCGTCACCATCTGGCTGTGAAGAAGGCACGCCTCCCATGACATCCGATGTTTCCATTGGGCTATTCCAGAAATTAATGGTACACCCCCGGGCCTGCAGAAGGCATGGGAATCCCCAACAAATTCTAAACCGGTGGGAATTCCCCTGAACAAAATAAGGCCAATTTGGGATGGTATAGATGACATGAGAAATCAACAGAACTAAAACATAAATTTGTAAGTGGGAATTACCCCCTCTCTTCTCCTCTTTCTCCCTCTATACACAAGAACTGTCTTTAAAAAAATCATGTTGGTAGAGCTTGTTGGCGCAGCGGTAGTTCCCTCGCCTTGCACCAATGAAATCCGGGTTCAATTCTGGGCACGACCGGGCTTTATGTGCATTTGGTTTATCACGATCCATGCACGCTCTCGCAGGTTTTCTTCGGGTTCTCCCGTTTCCTCCTGCTTTCAAAATCGGTAATCAGTTGTTTCTGTTATCAAAAACTTCCTTGACCCAATGGTATTGGGGGAGCTGCATTGAAAAATTGTGGATGTTACAATCTAAGTGCGGATAGGTTTGCGCTAGAAATTGGCAGCACCCTAGTTGATGCGACCTGATTCTGATGATTCACCAGAAGCGAAATTACTGCGCTTTGAGCCATTTGGAAAAGGCGCTATATAAATACTGATTATTATTAGTAGTAGTAGTATCACATGTAGTAAACTCAGTGAACTCCTTGAGGATTATGTGGCGGTTTTACTATTCAAATTTCGATTGAGAATATAATAGGACACGTCTCGGATTTTTTTCTATTCACTATTCGTTTTTCCGGCTTCTCGAATTAGTAGGTTTGTTGGTGTTAATTTCTTGAACAGGCTCTTGTAGAAAAGGTTATTATATTTCAATAGAAAATTGAAAGATGAATAACTAATGCCAAGTATGCAGTGGAAGCAATTCACAATGGTACACTTGCGTTTCGGGAAATAAGTTTCCTCGTCTGCTTCACTGCTGAAAAGTAAACTAATTATGATTTCCATAAAAGATTACTTATGATCGCATGATCCTAGTGTGTCTTGGTGTTGGACAAAGGTATATTCCTTGCATAATTTGAATATAACATGTACTTTTTTCGCATTTAGACTTATTCAACAAAGTTTTCATAAAAGATTGAATCATTGATACCTCTGTTGCTCTTTCGTGATCTTGAAGGACTTGACAGTCTTCTGGATATTTTTCATTTTATTTTTCGTTCCGAATCATTAACACATTTGTTGCTCTTTCTAGATCTTTATTGATTTAAGAGTCTTCCTGGATGTCGGCTTCTTCTTCTTCCTTCCTCTCCCCTTCCTCTGCACAGTGCTGAATCTCGCCCTTAATATATCTTTCAGATTGTGTGTTAAGCTATAGGATAGTATACAAATGTTGCACGCCTGTGAGTGTGATAGTACAAACTACGGTATATCACGAGGTCAAATTCTGATTTTTCTCCTGCACGAGGCGAAGCCGAATGTAATGGGAAATATTGTTGTTTGTACACGAAGAGTATATCTTCTGGTTTGTCCTTCTCATAGATGTATACTTTTCTGTTAATGAAAATGACTTCTATTGATACCTCTTCAAATTCCTCCTCTGTATATTCACTTTCAATCAGTTTGTGGGGTTTTTTTAGATCGTAAGATTATCTGTTACTGTATTTCCTCTTATTTATCTACTTTCTATGAAGGCTTGGAAACGGCTATGACAGCTATCTCTTTCCAGAATCTAACGACCAATCAGAGAGGAGAACTCAGCCTAGGCGCACATGCAATTAACTTCATTATGTGGGTACATATAACATATATTGAACGTCCATATTGAACGTCAAGAAATCCAGGCAATGATCTACAACGTGTTGGCACGTTACGTTCCTATAAAACTCATTATATTTTTGGATTTTAAATTATAGAATTGCGCCGTTTCAAATTAAATTCGGAGAACAACGGTGGTGATAAAATTATTTAAAGGCCTTTATTTCAATCCTACCTTGAACTTTTTCTAACCAAAGAAGTTTTGAAAATGGAAAACAACTAGGGATATTGAAATAATAAAGCGTGTCAGTTTTTGTTTGTGTGTTTCTAGGCAACGCTTCATCAGTATTCAGTATAAAAAAGCCATCGAAAGTGCTTTGAGCGGATGTATATTATGGGCGGAAGAAATTACAATAGATGATCATTTATATTATTTATATTTACCATCTGATCCTCTTATCGACAACCAGCTATCGTTTAAACATTCATTACGTTATTTGCCCAAGCACCGGCCCCACTTAATATTATTGTCTTAAATTGCACGCTTTATGCACATGTCTTTACAATAACGAAATATTTGATCACTTTAATGGCATATTACAATTAATCGATACGGTAATTACGGCCTATTATTTATTTATGTTCAACGTTCTATCAATAGGTTATTTTCGAATTTCAGGCACTCATGATTTTAATAATATTATTCTGTATGAGCAATGCGAAAACACTCGCGCTCTAAATGAAGTTCAGTTTCGTAAATGTATTATATTGTTATTACCCTTCAAGTATATGAGGAGATGGCACTATCCACGCAAGATTTGGGGTGGCGGTGTTTTTTTTCGCTTGGGTACTGAGTTACCGACCATCCCGGGTTTCATCGATGGTGCTACATGACGGAAACAAATTTGCGCTATTTTGAGCCGCAACAGGTCTGTCTAAGTGAGCATTTGATCACTAGAACATTTTATTCCCTTACGCATATGGAAACCCTCTTTTGGAAAACTGGCAATTGCTAAATTATTTAATTGCAATCCAAATCCAGCGTTCAAAAGTGCACGCATTATGCAAAAGTATCACAAAATCGAGATAAATAATTACCTAATGACATTATACGAGCTGTTGTATTCAAAGTAATCGACGTGGTAACCATTCAGGCCTATTAGTGATGGTTGAGTTCAACTTGTACTCAAATTAATTGGGTGTTTTCAACTATAAGCCTGTTGTGTCGAAGAGAACAATAAAGTATTTATATTATTTGGGTGGCAACCGTTGAATCGAACCAATATACATTATGACCGAATATATGCACAATACTGTCGTGTTTACCAAATTGCACAGAGTGTATACACGAGAGTCGAACGCATGCGTCATGTATCCAAATTGCACATACTATTTAATACACGACCGTCCCCAAGGCGACGCATGCGCAAATGTCAATCGAATGACACGACGACACGATTCCAAACGAGTAAATAATTTCTGTCCTTGTAGACGACAATCAAACTTTTTGTCAGCTTTCATCCTGTGGCCCAATGAAAATATAAAGTAACCAGAAAAGGTACTATTTTTTCCCAAATGAATAAAGTTGTAATTTAATCCTGATTTTAGGACTATAACCTAATACCACAGTGCAAACAGACACATTTTCAATGCATTTTGTAGGTTGTTTGGATGAATTTTGATTGTGAATGTTCTGGCAACATTTCTCAACTTGTCCAGCATTGCTATGATATTGCTGTGTATGAATCTCTCTAAAGGGTCAATGATCACAAGCAGCTACAAGCTTCTGTGGGTACTATAGCCAAGTAAAGCATTATGTCAGGTAAATAACCCATACCACGCTGGGCATTGGAGGTTCCCTAAGACTTTCAACAGGGGAGGCAGCATATTTTTGTAACACCATCTTGTTACATTTTCTGAAGAGCCATATTGGAGGGAGGACATCAATCTCCACCTATTTCATGATGGAGGGGGGGGGCGTCTTGTCTTTAGTTCTATACATTTTTCTGGGATTTTTGCTATCCTGTTGATGGGCCCTGGGTTTAAACTAGCTGTTTTTTGAAACATTTAAAGGTCCCAGATACTTGTATACCAGTGAAATGAAACCCGGGTTGTATACAATGTTCGAGGTCATCCATTGGTGACTCGAGGTTACTACAATATCACTAAATTAAAGTAACTTGTGTTTATAAATAATCACCTTGTGGTATTAAATAACCAATCGAGTCATTACATTATATTGCTTTGTGTCATTACACTACCACTTGGTGTCAATAAAGTATGACCCGGAGTAATAAAATGACCATTCGGGTCTTTACATTTAAATCAAACAGGTCTATAGTGTTTATTGGTGTTCCAATTATTTATGATTTCCATTTAAAAACCAGCAAGTTAAAGCAGTTAAAACAAAATATTTTCAAACAGGTTTCTACTCTATTCCAGCAGGAGTATAGGATACATGTATTCTCTATTTGGTGCTAAGGACGGTAGATTTTAGATTTTTGAAGATGGCTGACAGTAGCCATCTTCGAGTAAGAGGCCAGCATCACCCCTGAACACCAACATGACTCCTCCATTGGATTTTGTAATACTAGAAAAAGTGGAAAATGCCACCTCATTCATCCTTCTCGCTTATTTGGTGCCAGAGATATATAACACTTTATGTTTTTCAAGATGGACGACAACATCTTGGATTGTGGAGTTATCTGACCCCTAACACTCTCTATTAACTATTCCATAGGATTTGTAATGCCAAAATATGTGGAAAATAACCCCTGATCATTCATCATTCTAGCTCGCCTGGTGCTAGAGATGCAACATTTTATGTTTGTCAAAATGCCCGACAGCAGTCATCTTGGATTTAGGACTCATCGGACCCCTAACACTCCTCAATAATCATTCCATTTGGTGGATTCGTAATGCCAAGATTTAGTGGAAAATGACCCCTGATCATTCACCATTCTAGCTCACCTGGTGCTAGAGATGCAACATGTTATGCTTGTCAAGATGCCGGACAGTAGTCATCTTGGATTTAGGACTCATCGGACCCCTAACACTCCTCAATAATCATGCCATTGGATTCGTGGAAAATGACACCTCATTCATCATTCTAGCTTATCAAGTGCTAGAGATAGAACATTATACATTTTGCAAAATGGCCACAGGCGGTCATTTTGAATATATGGCCCTATACCCAGTATTTTGCCAGGGTTGGGCATTTTCCACCCAGTGCCGGTTTGAAGCTATATATGTAGAGACAGCAGTGATGCTACCAAATATTTGTTGATTCCAACAAACCTGTACTATATATATATATATATATATATATATATTACTCAAATCAACATTCAAATTCTATACAGCAGCAATACAGGAGTTTAGTTGGACACGTTTTTAAGCTAAGTCAGGGGCTAGACTACATAAACCAAGTATAAGTGTATAAAGCTATACCAGAACCGTTATTACCATTTCGACTAGATTAAAGGGACATTTAGTGATCTCTTGGAGGCTGCGCCCTCAATTTTGATACAAACTAAGATTTGTACATGTTTACAATTATATTACATGTATGAACTTACAGTTGTAAGGATTAAGAAAAAATAGCCCTCTTTGTACAACAAAACATCAATTCAAATATTCTGATATACGGCTAAGATCAGAATTTCACACTGTAGTTGGGGAACATAAAGGTTTTCTGGTCCCGGTCCGATGCTGACACAGAGAGTTATATACCAAAAACCTAAGTGTACATCCTTGCGAACTTGGGTGGGGGATTAACAAAAATGGTGGATGTTAAAATCTAAGTGCGGATAGGTTTGCGCCTGAATTGGCAGCACCCTAGTTGATGCGATCTGATTCTGATGATTCACCCCAGTGGCAGCGAACTTACAGCGCTTTGATTAATCTTGGAAAGGCGCTATATAAATCCAGATTATTATTATTGATGTTATTATTATTACTTCCTGTCCCTTTAATTTTGTATTGGTATATAAGTACTTACCCAATAAGGACACCAGTAAGACAATCTGAAGAATAGCTACCATCATGATGACTCCTTACAAATATAGCTCCTAAAAACTTCGGTAGTCGCTCCAAACCTTTAGGATCTTCTTGTTCCAAAACAGTGCTTTTTACCTACGAAGGACAAACAATGAAATTAATGTTATTATTACCTACATTTTATAAATATTGATGTCATTATATAATTGTATGTATTATTGAATAAAAAAATAATAACATTTTTTTTAAAAAAAAGTGAAGAGCGTGTCAAAGTAATAAAATAGAACATACAACACGCATCAAAGGGAATTTAACCACACTGGGGGACTTTCGTACAATAATTCTCATTAGTTTAACACATTTTATTATGAAAATATGATAGTTTGAGGCATAAAACAACCCCCATAATCAATTTCCACCCATTAAGGCCTTATTTATTTATTTCGTGACCTTTGTTTCTGATCACCCACATTGAAGTATGACGGTTTAGCATACCCGTACATTTTATGATGCTTTTACACAATGTTTAAGGTGTATGTTCTGATCACTTTTCTGGGTTATGATTTTTTTTTCACATCAAGATATTTTGATATCAGAAGAATCCATATATGTTTCTCATTATGTCTGTAAAATCTTAGGGGCCTAGAATGTTCCATTTAGGATGACCCTGTACCTCTAAATTTAGAGCCATTGGAGTTAAACAAATCAAACTTTGGAATGCGACAATTATAAGGATGACCTTTCATATAAAATAGAAAACATCAAGTTGAAAATCGGGCCAGCAGTCATCTACCTTTAAAAAGCTTTGATGAAATGAACGCCTGGTTTTTTTTTCATGTTAAACTTAGTTGTGCCATCGACCATGTTAAGCAAGATGGACTTGACCTGTTCCGGGGACCTGTAGTATGTTGACGGAGAATCTGAAAGTTTAAGCTATCCAAATGTGTTCACTATAATGAAATATCAGAGGTCGATAAGTAACTGAACCCGATGTCTACGCCCATAGTAGATCGGGACATTATGGCAATACAATTTTCATTTTAATGCTTTCATTCTCATTCTCATCCTTCATGACAATTACTCATCAATTCAAACAATGTTATTCCAAAATGTTGACATATTGAGGCATAACCCCCCATGAGCAAAACCACACTACGCACGCAACTAGTGCACTAAACTCTTTCTCATCTCAGATTAGAAATGTAAATGAAATTTCACGCCCATACAAATAAAATAGTTATTATTAAACAATATCGCATTTAAATTATGTGAGGAAAACTTACATATTTGATCCGCTGGTTACATCTGCTGACTTTGTATCTTTAGAAGACGATCAGGAATGAATGAGAGTTGCTCGCTGACTGGTCGCTGGTTTTAATATGACGTGGCGTGTTGTACGTATGGTAGGGGAGAAGCGGTCACCGTAGCAACGCGTACAAACAATATTGTGTTGACATAAACCATATGTACAATGTACGAGGGTCATTCAATAAGTTCTACCTCCTATCTCATAACTTTGCTATTATATAAGCCAGTCTTATAAAATATTACATAAAGTGCCAGTCATGTTAAGATTTAATACTCAAGGCATCACTGTGGCTTGACTTGTAACAACGAAAATTTGACTGAAAAGTAGCATTCCAGTTTGCTAAAGACATAGCATTACATTTGAATTGATATTACACTCTTTTCCAGCCTACAAAGGTTAATATAACCTACGATCTGATTTATACATGATAATACATTATTATATTCAGAAAACATCCATTGTTTTCTATTTTTAGTATTTAAATCGGGCTGTTATATCTAATCATGTAATACGGAGAGAAAACGAAAACACATGTATTTATCTCCAGTAGCTGCATGTGTTCACAAAATCAAAGCAAACGTCAGTATATTGATTTATTAGAAAACTTTACGTGAAAGGGATGTTTACTTCAATGTAGATTAACAGATAAACTATCAAAGGTATATGCTAGTTATATTTCGACATGAATAAACGGTTCTTATTTTGATCTACGAAATATTAAAGATTGATTGTATGTGTTTATGGTAGGGCGCCCTCGCACTAGATATTTTGGGGTCAATTCGAAGTTGCGCTCCAGCTAGCTTGAGCCGTAAGTGGCTCTATAATATGTTAATGCTGTGCTTAAAGTCTAGCGCCATCGATGACTCAATTGTACAATGAAATGTTCTAGCTCTATAGAGGGCCTTTTAACGATTGCTGTGTTTTACCCGTATGTATTTCTAAGCCTATTGATAAGCTTACAGGTCAACCAAAATGGTGATTTAAGTATAATGCAAGAATATAATGCAAAACAATGTCCATGGACAAAAAATATACCTAAAACCAATCATAGTTTGAAGTGTTTCTTTTTTTAGTGTGGGATGATCTGTATACGGAAGCGCGATACTGAATTGGATATAATTATAATATGCCGAAGACCAGAGCATCAACAAGGGGGCGGGGGCGTCCAGCAAAGTCTAAGGCGGTATCAGCGCAAACACCAGGTAAGGGACTAGTTGGGACTGGACTAACTACGTACAGGACTGGTGTTACTCCCAACTCGGTATGGGTCTTGATTGATAGGTCTGCCAAAAGAAAAGTCATGACTGGATGATGATTTGATTTGATTTGAATTTATTAGGTACTCAAAACATCATATTATAGAGAAACATCTAAAAAATACAAACATGTAAAAGATTGCACAAACTTATTTGAAAACATATAGACATGATAAAATAATAAAAGTACCAAGGATAGCCCAAAAATAGCTATTTATTCTGCATGCCGTCACCACTTGTTTTATCTTAAACATGGTTGGCCTTTCCACTATAGACCTCCTACATCGTATTTTCATTGTAGCGTGTATAGGGTAAACACATTTTAAGTCATGTTTTCTTGAATATAGAAGGTGCCTCAACCATTTCAGCAACTGCTACATGTTAATTGATAAATTTTATGTCAATACGTTGAAAAATCGTGATGAACATTTACGATGCCCCTGGTCAATACAATAATAGTAGATCAAAAGTTCAGACAGTTACATAATTATTAAATTACAGTATTAGGAAATCAATCCTGTACCTCAAAACAATTGGTGAGCATTTCAACTACTCCGTCGTCTGCCATGATGTCGCAGCAATACACTTCATAGCCATACAATAATAGAGCTACTGCCCAATGTATATTATAAAAATGATTAACCAACAAAAGTTTAAGTTTTAACCAACCTTATGTTAAATATGAAGCAAACTGAACCAACAAATGGTTAAGTTTTAACCAACCCCATGTCAAATATGAAGCAGATTTAACCAACAAATGGCTAGATTTTAACCCCATGTTAACCCTAATCTACAAACACAAAAATGGGAGTTTTCAGAAGCGAATAGACGCCTTCTCTTGATCACCGTATCAATTCAGCGCGGTATTGATAAAACCACGCAATATGAAGCAAATTGAACCAACAAATGGTTAATTGTTAACCAACCCCATGTTACATATGAAGCAGCAAATGGTAAGGTTTTAAACAACCCATGTTATATCAAGCAGGGTTAACCAACAAATGGTTAAGTTTAGCAGAATTAACCAACAAATGATTAAAAGTTTTAACTAACCACAGGTTAAAGTTTAACCAACAGCTTTTGGTTACGGTTTTAACTAACCAATCGTGTGGTTCACCTGGTAATCTCCCATTGGTTAACATTTTAACATGGTTAAAGAATATAACCTTTGTTCTGAGATTGTACACTTGTATTTTAAAGGGTAATTATTATGTTTTTAATTTTTTTTACAATATCCTCTATCGAATAAAACAAACATGAATCACCATTTTGATTGACCTTTAATTCCACAATTTCCAAGAAAAAGAATAAAAATAGCAGTTGACTTTTTATTAGTAGTTTATTTATTCATCGATGTATTTTTTTAACACATTATTTCGCAATTTGTTGTGACATATAATAGATGAAATTGTGGTGTGTTTTTCAGTTGGAATTTAGCTTAATACAAAAGTTAAAATGTTCTTCAAAGCACCAAACAAATTTCGGTGATATCATATGACATCGCGAAACTCATTTGAATGTTCACAATACGCAAAGTGTGACATTTTATTAGATATTAATATGTACATATACTGATAAAATTACAAACCAGCTTGCAAATTTAATTATACTATGATTGTGTAATAAAACTAAATAGTGAAGGTTTTTTAGTCAAATAAGATTTCTTGTGCAACACCAGCATGCTTCGCTTCACCAGTGTCTACTGGTTCCCATTGACATTACATTGCAATAAAAGGCTTATGTTGTTGAACGAGAGTCTTTAAGAAAATCCTGCTGCAAGTATAGTACAACTGATGTGACTTCAAATCACTTCTCTCTTGTTTTTTCTTAAAGACCATTTATTTTTTGAAAAACAGATTTTAGTTGAGATTCAACTTCTTTTCATATCTGTGGCCAAGATGCCTATCTGTACCATATATTATGAAGGTGGAATTCAGTCGATCTCCAGCTGTTAATAACTTTAACACAATATGTTTCATGCACTGGTTTTTTTTAGCAAATATTCCTGTTGGTACCGTAGTGGTGCTATAAGCATGCTGGACTGCACAATAAATCTTCTTTGTGTTTTACTCGTGCAGGGAAAAATACGATTACTCAAAAAAGTTCCCTTTAATCAACTCGGTTCCGCCTCTTTCCGTGCAGTTGAACATTTTCATCTTTTGTTTAACGAACATATTGTTACCATTGCACTCATAGCATTTGGTATTTATTGTAAATTATATCACATGATTTAACTCCAAAATACAACACGAATTTCAATGATATCGTAAGACTGCGAACACCGATTAGAATATTATTACACATACACAAATGCAGTATTTGTTTATATAATAGTGATAACATATCTCCTACATGACTTATTGTTCTCTGGTTGGAGAACTACATCGCGTTTAACTATCCTTTACACATTTTAAACTTAATAATTCGATATATAAAAAGAAATCTGGTCTTATATCGGTTGATGGGTGGGGATTATCGCTCCCTCGTTCCCTTAGCATACCTGTCATGCTATCACACAATGGCTCCGCCTCGGGGTGATAGTCAACAGGAAATACTAGGGCGACTTGGGAGGGATAATCTCCACCATCACCCTTATTACCAGTCAATATGTGTTTAAAACTATCACACGGCTCAAACTAGATTTATTTAACTTTTTGTTTTGTTTTTTAAGTAATATATTGACCAAAAAGGACAATTTTGTGGAGACTGTCCCTTTAACTGTGAAGAAGGCGTCCGACGATTTTTTAGCATGGGCGTTTGCAATTGTTTCAACTAACTGGCCATCACACATGCTATGACTGAAATCGTCCAACACCATCTGACACCTTCTGCAGCTTCTTAGAAAAAACACCTCTTAAATATCACACGACTGAAACTAGATCTATCATTATAATATATAATAACACATGGACAATATTTCATGCCTGAAATCAGGCCAATCATTACATAATTAAAAGTATACATAATGATACATGCACTACTCGTATATCAGAGAATGCAATGTGCAATATTTAAATATTTCGATAACAAAAGATTAATAATAATATCTAATAAATGGAGAAAATATTCTTACCATTGCACTCATTATTTACAAATCATGATACTACATCAATACTTATATGCCTTTGCTATTACAAAACACATGTGATACAGGTAATACTAGAGTAGATTAATAACAATTGGCCGATCAGTTATTGATTTGGACCTATTCCATTTAACGTTAGAGCAACGATTATGAAAAGCAGGGATGAGCATCTGTATTGAAATAATGTACAAATGTTTACTATGAGCGTGTTTCTGCTGGGGGAAGAAACCGCTAATAAACGCTTAGTTTTCCTAGTAGAAACAGACAGAACCCGGCAATAATCGGTATTATTTGGTAATCCCAAAAACCTTCACAAACCAGGTTTGGAACCGGCAATAATCGGCAATAAACCCAATAGAAACAAAAAGGCGATTCTTAGCGGTTTGCGCCGTGAACCGTGTCATGTCACGCTGGGTTAAATCTTTTTCAGGTGCGATGGCATTGTTTGGTATTACAAAAGGTCAAATGTCGTGGTCCATCGACTAGGATCGATACACTTAGCGGTAACTTTTCGCGAGTAGAAACAGAGGGGGGGGGGGGGGGGGGGCGTTAAAAACTGACCGATTGAAACTTAGCGTTTATTAGCGTTTACTTTTTGCAGTGCCCCAGCAGAAACACGCTCTATGTCTATGTCAGTCGAACCTGTACGGCTTGCATGTTTGAAAAGTCCACTAAGAAATATGGGTAATGATAGCCTGTTGCGATAATAGCTTGTCTCCATACTGGATATATTGTAATGTCAAACTATTTACAATAAACGCGTCGGTGGAAATTCAAATCCTTCAAACATATTATTGCATGAACTCACTGACGCGACTTACGTAATAAAATTAAAAGATTTGTATATACTTGATTCACTCACGGCCGAGTGCACCAATGGCGGGTAGCTGAAGAATAGCGCTACCTCGCTAGTAACTGAGGCGTAACCCAACATTTTGAGAGCACCAAACCGGGGTAAGCTACTACGCTAGTAACTTGCGAGTAATTTACGCTAAATCTTATACCTGAACGGACCCAAGAGTAAGTTGAAGCATAACTGTTTATGCTGTACCTATATGATAATTTCTGATTTGCCCGATGGACGATTACATAGATATGATGATAAATGGGAGATTTCTATCATACAATTCATTATCAATGTATGCATTATTTACTCAATGATACATTTATGACCAATCTATGATAACATATTTTAAAGCTATCCACAATGATGCATGCAGAATTGTAGAAATAATTTCAAACAATCAGTCAACCAACCAATTAATCAAATAAATAAATAAATAAATTATTTAACACGAAATCAAATACAATTGAAATAAACGAGTACATAATTAAATAAATGAATACACACATGCCTATTGCCTAGTTATATAAATGGATGAATGAATAATTAAAAACTATAAATAAATTAATGAATACATTAAAAGTAAATAAAAAAGATGTATACAAAATAATAATACATACACATTTAATAAATCAATTGATTAATAATAAACAAATACTTAAGTACCGTATGTCAATACCTGGGCCATTATATTGAATGTTTAAAAAAATAAAACATATGAAAATTTCTGGAATCGAACCCGTATCTCCGTTTATAAAAGACAGGATCACTGTAGCACGCCACAGAGATTGGACGCTAGAAGTGGCATCATGTTATTAATACACCATTGAACTACATGTATTCAATTACAAAAACGGATTTTTATCATGACAATTGTACCTTTTAGTGCAACATTTGTATGTGACACTCGCCCAAAATATGTTTGTAATGACATGATAGTCCTTATTTTTGAAAAAGCGGTAAACAACTTCGAAATGTTTGGCCACAAATCATTTTGTCCGGACCGATAGCCGATTCAACGTGATTCTTTATTTACACTCACCTATGACCTAGCGATTGACGACACATTTTTAATATTACGAAGGACCATTCACGTCAGAATTCTACAGGAAAGTATAGGTGAACACTTGGCATATGCGACAATTAATTTTGTAAGGGGATATTTACCTCGCTAGTTACTATTCTGGTGTTACTCGCCAGTTATGCTCTCAGAATTACGTCGTTAGTAAGTTACGCTACAGTTAGAGCATAACTAATAATGAGGTAGCTTACCTCCCTATTAAGTTACCCCAGTTTGATGCACTCGGTCGTCAGTGATTTATAACACCTAAACTCGAACTCACGTGCACATGGGATAATCAGTTCATCTTTTCAACTCGATACTAGAGTGTTTAAAGTTGAAATAGATTAATCTCTAAAGGGCTCAGCAGACTCAACTACGCTTCAACGCTGAGCGCAAGCGTTGACCACCGTTGACCAATAAAAGGCTGCGTCATTTTGTTGCGGTGGAGCTACTACGCATGTTATGAGAGCGCAAAGAGTTCGAGCGTTGTGGAATCTGCTGAGCCCTTTAAATATATTTAACGTTAACAATAAAATGTATGCATGAATGAATTGTAGACAATTGTTTGTCTTATACCGTCAATTATACAAATTTCTCACTATAACCATGATTACTATGCTCTGCTATTTATGCCCAAAAGCCGCCTCGGTTCATTTTATATCGGATTTGTATCATATGGCGGTTATTAAATAAACATACATTTTTCATAAACATCGACCTGAGCTTAACAACCTACACATCCCTGTCTCACGTTTGGTGTGATGTGAACTTAAATGTCAAATTGATTGAATTTAATCACCATTTTTGGTATCCCCATGAGAAATGAGATAGACTTTGAAAGTTGCGAAAGGTTTCCGAAAAATCAGAGAGCAACAACAAAAATCACGTTTGAAATGTTAAGTTATAAACTAATTTGTACACAGTTTTCTAATAAGAAATCATATTTACGGAAAACGATAATTCGCAAAAGAATGCGATTTTTATGTTTAATATTGACCTCTGTGTTACACCAGTAAATTGTGGTGTCTGATCACCAGAAATGCTGTAATCATATAAATGTCTCCTAAAAGAAAAACCATTGAAGTTATACAAACAATTAATTTACTGACACGTACGTAATTTCTCCAATATCATTACGAATTCTTCTAAATATACGAGTTTGCTTCATAAGGGACAAGAGCCCTATACAATTATTTTTTCTTGTTCCTTCCAATTATCAGTTCTGATCAGATTACAGAAATGCGTAAAACTCTGATTTGATCTGATTTGATGAGAACTAACAGCGGAATTACGAACGATACCTTCAGCGTTATCTCCAATCGTCTTCGTCATTATTTTCTTCGGGTGTTTTGATTTAGCCACTATAAATAATCTGAAAGTTAAAAGAGGATAAAGAATTGTTGACAATTAAGGCATTTAGGCGCTCATTATTATAATTTCTAGAATATTATTGATACTCATCATTCCTTTAATCATAGTTTTGAAGAAAAAAAACTTACGGTCCTTGCTAATTCAACAACTGACATACATGAAGGCGGAATAACACTGAAATATATACATAATCGTTGAGCAAGATTGACCTATGACCTGACTTTACAGGTCAGGTCACCTATTAGACTCTCTTGGAGTCGTTATGTTCACCTAACTACAATCACTTTACACCAGAACAGGTATTGCCTTAGTATTGGCACATTCGGTATAGGGTTAATACTGGCCATTTCATAGTGTCAAATAAAACTCCGATGCGGTATCGCCCCGATAGTTACACACTCGGTATCGCCCCCATACTAGCACACACGGTATCGCTTCGGTACTAGCACACTCGGTATCGCCCCGATACTAACACACCACAACACGTCATAAACAGGCGATATCGTGTAAATCAGACACGGGCGATATTGTGTGTGCCATAAACGTCCGATATCATGTGTGCCAGAAACGGGCAATACCGTATGCCAGAAACGTGAAATGTGTGTGCCAGCATCGGACGACACCTTGAGCTTGAGTGCCCAAAACGGGCGATATCGTGTGTACCAGAAACGGGCGAAATCGTGTGTGCCAAAAACGGGAGATAACAAGAGTAAGTCCCCCCTAAAATCATATCACGTGTGCGTGCATAACTCTACAGACAATTGGACGTTTTGAAACACTTATGAGAAGGAAAAACGATTGACTACCCATAACAAGTTTCCCCTTTTCGTTATCATTATTACTTTTCCCAAAGTAGTCACATTTCCCCAAAATGAGGTTTTCACAGAAAGTGGCACTTTTCAAGATCCTATACGTCTAATTTTGTGTGGACTTATGCAAACAAACGTGATCTAATTTTAGGGAGGGACTTACTTTTGTTAACCCTTTATGTGCCAGCATCGGATGATCGTGTTTGATTCTTTCCCGCGTCCATCACGTTGTTGCCTTTAGTGAAGACAAACTCTTTTAGATTCGTCACAGGGATTGGCCTGGGCTGTATCGTTATTGTAACTTACTTTCACATCCAAGCACTTCAAATCGCAAGGCAATCCACCCATACGAAGCTGTAGGATGTATCCTGACAATAGAGGTAATCACTGGCTCAGGAAACAGATTTTGGACGGTGGTATTTCGATCAGAGTTTCCATTATATATCTAGAAAGATAAGATAAACCGTAAGAATGCACACCTTACAATGACTTAGGCATGAAACATTTTCAATACATATCATAATGATATTTTAAAGTAAAATAGATAAATACACTTCTGAGTTACTGCCATTCTTTGTAGCAGGTCGAAAACCGTTTCTTCAGAACTGGAAACCAGCCATTTAGTCATTCATCTTATCAATTAAATTCTACGCAGAGTATGAGGGCGCTCTAACATAATTATGCTGTGTTTGTACATTTTCATCAACAAGGCTACTATAATGGGTATTTTGTATCTAATGCTTATATTATTTGATCCAAAATACCTGCAATTCAACATAGTGAATACCATTACAAAATAATTGACGTGCATCGTTGATGAACCGCCATCATTGCAGTAATCAACCGTATACTTGGTGTCCCAATCTATCCGGTATCTTTACTCTTTTGCCCAATGTACTAATTTCGCAATACCGCCTAATGAACTTACCAAGGCATCTTGTTGGTTGACGTCCTTGACGTCCATCCATGTTGAACCACCATCATTACTGTAATCAACCGTATACATGGTTACCCACTGATCCATATCTTCGTATCCTTGTGTCATTAGCCCTGATACCAGCTTTGGGTCACCTAGATCTACCTGTATCCATTGGTTAAGGTTTCTTAACCAGGCAGCCCAAACTCTATCCCCATTCAACCGGCCATTACTCGCATAAAAATTGCCTCTAAACGTAGTTGTGGCTTTAATCTGATTGTCTTGTATTGTACCATCTTCCATGCCAAGTGGAATTGGACATTCTGAAATGAATTAATCAAAACCCAACACTTGTCATAAACTTATATTGCGAGTGGCTTATTTACCTGGAAGATATTTGGATATTAATTGACAAACATGTTCAATATTCCATTAAATAGAATGAATCATGCGTTTTCTACAAACAAGCAACTAGTTTTTTTCCTCAAAAACCACATATTTTATCACTGAACAATAAATGTGTTCAATGATTTATAAATGTTTACGTGACCACAATTTGTGTCTGGATAACATTCTCTTATTCTGTAAAATGTGCAGATTGGAGATAAAATGAGTAAATTGACTCTTTTTTTACTAAAAAGTAGCACAATACGTTTTTAAGAGCCCGTGATTGATCAAGCATATCGTCGGATTGGGATGAGCAATTACGATCAAATTAACGGCATTCGAAAGTCAACTAAATTATCATTAAGATAGTATAACAAATAATAACCAAATACTGAGTAATCAATTAGGTCAGTGACATGTAACACATGCACATTTTTGTAGGGACACCCTGTATAATGTCTTAAGGGATCGTGCATACTATAAACCTATTATTGGATACGATAAAACATGTTATCAATCAATCTTGACAAACAAAACATTATTCCTTTTTAAAGACCCATTCTTGGATACGATATATGGATTATATAGACCCATTCTTGGATACGATATATGGATTATGTAGACCCATTCTTGGATACGATATATGGATTATGTAGACCAATTCTTGGATACAATATTATAATAGAACATGTTATCAATCAAATCTTGACAAATTAGACACTATTCAAATAAGCACAAAATGAAATAATACCTGCGCAATTCATACCGTCACCGCCCCAGCGCGGATTGCATTGACACGAGAAACTACCGTTGGTATTTGTACACTCAGCTTTGACGTCGCAGTTATGACCAGATCCTTCGCCATTGCATTCATTTTGATCTGTGTTTTGAAACAATATTGATATCAAACGAACAACTTCTTTCAATGAAAGACTATGCGAAGAAAAAGAAACATGCATCAATGTAAAAAAATGTAAAAAATCAGGACATTATAAGGGAGCAGTTCCATTTGTACGCGATAAAAATTGCGAGAATGCTCCGGGCCCCGATGAGTTTTTTTATCAGGCCCCGATGAGATTTTTAGCGCGTACAGTTGCGAGTAGCAAAGGATTATTTATCGAGTAGCGTATTACCGCTTGTTTAAATATAACGAAAGATAAGTGGTCGGTATGTAAATAGAGCTTCGGGTTATTTATTCTAGTTGTAAGGTACAAATTCAGCATTTCATGTTTTTAGAGATAATGTTATTGATGAAATTTATATTTTGGGAGCATACCCCAGGGTATGGCAGAGGCCTCGTATCGGGCCCCGATGTCTATTTTATCGGGGCCTGATGTCTATTTTAGCGCGTATCAACTTGACAAACATCGGGTCCAAAACATATCAGGCCCCGGTACAGTCGCGATAAATTTATCGCGTATAAATGGAACTGCTCCCTAAGTATATTTTTACAATAAATACCAATACCAGTGCAACAACACCGTCCCCAGCCAGGTTTATAACATTCGTGTGTAAACTACACAACTCTTCTTTCATATCAAATTTCCCTCATATTTCGCACATAATACCTTTCTTATGAAATAATACCTGCGCAATTGAAACCATCACCCGTCCAGCCTGGAGTACATTCACACGTGAAACGACCGTCAGTATTTGTACACTCAGCGTTGCCGTCGCAGTTATGTCCAGATCCTTCGCCATTGCATTCGTCTTGATCTGTGTTTTTAAAACAATATTGGAAAATGTCCTTCAGACTTCACATATATTTATATTGTTAGGCAACCAAAATGTGTCTTAACCAATTATTAGATGAAAATTATACCTGCGCAATTGAAACCGTCACCGGTCCAGCCTGGAGCACATTCACATGTAAAACTACCTTGGGTGTTTGTGCATTCAGCGTTGCCGTCGCAATTATGTCCAGATCCGTCGCCATTGCATTCATCTTGATCTGTGGTTTGAAACAATATTGATACTATTATCAAAAAAATATTTTAAAGTAAAAATATAGGACGAACAACTATGTAAGCGATGTGTGCATAATGTTTACCCATTTTGCCTAACAAAATGTGTTGTGTTGACCTCAGCGACCGACCTTAAAATCTCAAAAATCAGGGTAAGTTTCATTTTTTTAAAGATTTAAATGTTAGCCAATTTGTCAAAATATTACATTTTATTGCTTGAAAGGAATAAATTTGCTTGAATATATAGCTTTTCAACTACTATCACACTAGAAATATTAGTCAAAATGACATTTAACATTTTGTCTTGTCATGAACCATGGTCTGTCAGCAACAGTCGGCAAAAAAAAAAAAAATGAAAATCGACCGACCGACCCGACCCGAGATGTTTGGCACTTGAGGGCCCAACAACAACTAAATGTGGGCCTTACTTGGATGCGATATACATGTATGCGTGACATGCGCAAATTATCAGTGCTCTTACACTCTGCGTTCATATCAAAGTTCCCTAAGACTTAGCTCGCGATCTACAATGCAACTTCATCGTACCTTACCCAATCAAATCAAATACAATATTACCTGTGCAACTGACACCGTCACCGGTCCAGCCAGTATTACATTGGCACGTGAAACTACCATCAGAATTTTTGCATTTAGCGTTGACGTCACAGTGATGTCCAGATCCTTTCCCAATACATTCATTTACATCTATGATTTAAAATAAGTACAAATATGCCTAGTATTGGTTCAGTAATACTTGAGATAGACTTTGAAAGTTGGAAAGGTTTCTGAAAAATATGTTTGAAATGGTGAAACCAATAGCCGAGTGGAAAGTGTTAATGACTGTTTTGCAAACTAAATCTCACACTTTGAAGTTCGCAATTTTCAAGTTAAAAAATTAAACATATTCGACGATTCAGCATCATATCAACGCACAAGGAGTAATGTTGTCAAACCAGGGTTGAAATTTGGAACAAAACTTTCTTTGTGAATTCTGCTTGTCCAGACCATTTCCAATACAACTTTGGTCTAATTATGTGTTAGGTGTTTCTTACCAATATCACATGTTGTGCCTTTGTAGCCTTTTTTACAATGACATATAAATGATCTAATGTCATCAACGCATGCTCCGCCGTTCAGACAAGGGCTTGAAATACACTCGTTGGATGCTGCAACAAATGAAAAATAACCCAGTTGTAAGCAGGGGTGAACTGTGGATTGGAAAAAAAACAGCCGAAAGCATATGCTGCTGAACTGCCCCTTAATTTAAATCGAGCGAAAAGTAAGAGCACCCCGGGGCCTGCTGAAAGGGCAGTGATAGCGTTCAGAAGGCAGCCCCCCATCCCCGCGCCAGCTACTCCCCCCCCCCCCCCCCCCCCCCCCCCCCCCCGCGCCCGCAAACTTAGTAGCATTCAAAACCAGTTTTGAATTGTCAGAAGCCCATATTCAGCTTAATTTACTTAATTTATTGATCGATTTCCATCGACCAGCTCGAGCAGCCCATGTGACCTGTACTGGTACGAATTTACCTTCCAGTATCTGTAGATACTAGAACACCAAATTGTGTACCCGTATTGAGCGATACTGGAACGTGTTTATGTTCCAGTATCGGGCCAAACTGGTGCACATGCTACCAGTAGTGATGTGTCCCAGTACTGGTACATAATTGCGTTCCAATATCGCCCGATACTGGAACATTTTATATTTGTAATACATTGATGGTTTTAAATGTTAATGATTGCATGTTTTTTTTTGTTTGATTCATCATGGTGCTAGGAATTATCCATAACTTGATATATAGGTGCAATGCTCTCGTACATGATAAAGTAATGCAGAATTCCGATAAACACGGCATTGTAGATTTGGGGTAATTACGAAATATAAACCTACTGCAAAATTCGGTTCTATCCCAGTAGCTCATTGAGTTTCTCTGGGGTCCAATATTCCCTCTTGGTGAGAGGACCCGGGTTATCAGTGTACCATAGGTTCAATCCATCGTATTCTTCATGAGTCACTGGACAACTTGTATGTCCCACGTTTTTTGCTGCTTTTACTCCCTGGCAGTAACATATATCACTCACTGCATCGCCCATCTTTCTCTGCGTGCTGACGGGTCCCAATGGAGTTGAAGTATACATATGTATGCGTTTGTAGTAGGTGACCAGCAAACTGTAAGGATATAAAATAAAATATTCAATTACTGAAAATGAAACATTGCATATGACGGTTTATCCCATAGACCCTGCGTTATCAATTTAGGCTCAATATATATTACTTTAGGTTTCAAATATAAGTATAACCGTATCGTTGGATCTGAAACATAAAAATTGCCAGTATCGCTCGATACTGGTACGAGTTTACTGTTTCAATATTGTTCGATACTGGAATACCAAAATGTGTTCAGTATCGACTGATACTGGTACATTTTATGCGTATGTCCTAGTATCGACTATCGATACTGGAACATGTTAACTGTTCCAGTATCGCTTGATACTGGAACGTTTTGTTCCATCATTGTTAGATTGTTGTAACATTATTAACAACATCAATGTCACGATTGAAATTGTTGATAGCACTAATAGGAAACAGTGTACTTTAAGCCCCAGATACTGCTAAACCAGTATCGTTCAATAGCGGAACATAATAGTGTACCGTTTTTATGTTCCAGTATCGGTCGATACTGGTACACATGCTACCAGTTGTGAAAGGGCGTGTTGGCGCAGCGGTTCTTCCCTTCCAATGAAATCCGGGTTCAATTATCTGCACGACCGGGCTTTATGTGCATTTGGTTTATCACGATCCATGCACGCTCTAGCAGGGTTTTTTCCTGGTTCTCCGGTTTCCTCCTGCTTTCAAAATCGGTGTTCAGTTGTTTCGGTTATCAAATACTTCCTTGACCCAAAGGTATTTGGGGAGCTGCATTAAAAATGGTGGATGTTACAATCTAAGTGCGGATAGGGTTGCGCGGGAAGTTCGCAGCACCTTAGGTTCATACTGTTTTATCTAATAAACGTGCAGTCGAAAATTGCGCTTGCTTTTTACACCATTAGTATTACTGGTTTTTACACGTTTACCACGAAAACTGTATAAAACATGGGTTTCATGAGACCTGTATCCTTTTTACACGTTAAATAATATGGAAATGAGTTTGTAAAGAAAATACTGCCTAGTTATTGCGTTGTCAATCAATGATTTCTGTGTATTCTAACCGTTGGAACATATAGGACCAGTTGATCCAATGATAGGGTAACTGGTCCGTGCCAAGTAAAGTTTTTAGTTAGTGGTAATTGGCCTTTTGTTTGGATATTTGTTAACATTGACTATATGTTATATGTAAACAGTTACATGGGTAATATTTGTATAGCAATTCCATAAATATTTACACGAGCTTTAAGCTTTTATATCATGAAATAAGCTTAACCGGACCAGTTGCACCATCCTCCCCTAGTAATACTAATTAGAACAAATAAAAACAACCACCCCAAAACAACTAAACAGACAAAGACAAAAATGTTTAAAAAATGGTTTGGTAGAAGTTAGTGATTCTGTGTCGATGGCAGACCAAAGTCAAATCTCTGATGGATTAGGGTATAAGAGATTTACTAACAATTCACTCTACTTGGATTACACATGATCACGAATGTAATCAATGCTGTAATCAAGCCGGAAATGCGTATGCACAGAATAATCCCGTTTAAAACTGACAAGGATTATCCTAGTTCATAGTTACAATCGCTGGCAATAATTATAATTTGTGGGCTGTTTACAAAATCACGACCGCAATCAGATGGATACTTTGGTCTGTGCCGTGATATGAACGTCTTAGGATTTATTTTAAATGTTGGATTCGGATTGATCACGAAAAGATAAATGCAACAAAATGCGTAGGTTTAAAGTAAATCTGTTTGGATATCTTGCAAATGTAATAGTGAATGTATGTAGCCATAATAGCGGAGCCAGCATCATTTTTGGGGGTGGGGGTAAACAAAATCTGGGACAAGAAAAATAATGATGCGCGTAAAGTGCACGAAAAAAAATTGGCTGTTAATGTCAAAATTGACTGAAATTAGCTTAATTTGGTCTAAAATCAAACATCAAACAAAATTGTAAGCTGATTTTAGGTAATTATGACAATTATAATGTAGATAATATGAACTTTTTCAACCAACTATGGATTGAAACTCAAAATATAACTTGTATACTTCCTTCCTGAACACTAATTATGTTCATCAATAAAACACATTTAAACACCTAAATGGGGGGGGGGGGGGGGGGGGGGGGGGGCGGTATAACCATGGCATATGCAATCATATCCCCCAATGTTATTCCAAGATAAAATGCTCACCGTAATAGAAATATCTAATTCCGAACATATTAAGCTAATTTCAGGCCATTTTGACAATAAAAGCCAACATTTTCACACGCTCTACACACATTTTACCCCTACATTTTGGATGGTGCCGCCATTGGTCAATCATCCCCCCAATGCCGACAACAAATGTACGAAACTGCTATTCATAAAAAATCCTAATGTGAACTTCCTTCCTGAACAATAATTATGTTCATTTAAACACCTTAATGACCATTTTTACGCTCTCTCCTCTTGATACACAATATCGTCATTTTTTCTAGTTTTTAGAAAACAACGAAAATATGAAAAGTGAGTTAGGCAATTATCGAAGCAGGCTTATAATAATATGTTGAATAGCACGATGAATAGTGCAGGTGAATTCCAACAGGAGCAGTAACTGTTGGATATAATTAGGTTGGGGATATACCTTTAAGTGAAATGTGGCTTGTTGTAGTAGGCCTAATACGAGTTAATATGACCCATTTTAAACATTTTTTTTATATCATTATTTCAATCTGCCTATCTCATGATGATGCGACCTGATTCTGATGATTCACCAGCAGCAAAATGACAGCGCTTTGAGCCATTTGGGAAAGGCGCTATATAAATACTGATTATTATTATTATTATTATTATTATTATTATTAATATTATTTGTTTCAGTATTGAACGATACTGGCTCATGATTGTGTTCCAGAATCGTCCGATACTGGGACATTTTATATGTGCCAGTATCGCTCGATACTGCCACGATCTCTGACAAAGTGAAATACTTCATGTAAATGTGCTTTATAAAATCGCGGATTTAAATTCAAATAGATTTTTTTTCAATCATTCATAAATGGGATGTAAGGCGACCTGTTTTGGATTCAAATATGAATTTAAGTGAACAGTACTGGATCGATTTTCCAGTATCGGTCGATACTGGTATGTGATAATAAGGTAGAATCGATTCTATTTTACTATCGCTGAGTAACATAAATCCGGTGGTACGCCTTTTAATCTAATTTAACCAGACCAGCTGTTTTGATGGATGAGCTTTCGGATTCCTCTGTCAGCTCCCGTCAATCAAAGTTGTATTAAGGCTACGACTTATATAATCGTCGTTCCTTAGTATTTTTTTTTCTTATTATTTTTCTTCTTTTTTTCCTTCTTTTTTTGAGCGTGCTCTGAATTTCATTTTTTTTATTAATTCTTTATTCTATGATACACAATAAATGTATACAAACATCAATATTTACAAAATAATATAATATAATAATAGCAAGTATGTACAATGTGGCAATCGATTAAAAAAAAACCCGACATAATTGATATACATGATGACATAGTAATGACAGAGAAATCAGTCTACGAAGACAGAGATCTTTTTCAAATAGGAATAACAGATTTGGGTGGTTGCCGTATCTAAACTTGCTTATGCATAGTTTCCCAACGGCGATGATGAGGTTAATAAATTTTAAATCGTGATGGTCATAAGTATTATTGTGGTAGTTCAATATAACAATTTCAGTGGTCAATACAAAGCATGTTGATAATTTACGCGAGATAACTTGACTAGCGTAAGACCATAGCTGTTTAACTAGATTACATTTGAAAAAGAAATGGTCGATATAGTCAATCACGTTGCATGTGTGACAAATATTATTTTCTACCTTACCCATCTTAAATAGAAGTACTTTGGTGGGATAAACATTGTGGAGGATTTTCCAATTTAATGAGATCAACTTCGCTTCATCGGTGCACTGTGGAGTGGCGAGCCAAATGTCGGTCCAATTGAATGAGTAATTGGGGAATCTAAGTGGCCAGAAATTTGTACACAGAGGAGGAACATACAAATTGTGAATCATGGCTTTCCTAAAACCTTTGTTTGTACAGGTATCAATAGGGACTGAATTAAAATAAACATTTTCTCCGTTGTTGTCGGGAGTTGTGGCATTGTCACAAGGAGTCTTTGTTAATTTCCAATCAATTTCCTTAGTATTTTTGGTTATTGACCAATCACGAGGCGTGTGAGATATTTTGTTTACGTATCGTATTTTTATGAATGATATTTGAAAAATCGGTTCGTCATCAAACTCCTTGTAGATCGCATATAAACTGACTCTGATGAAAATCAAGATTCAACATTATTTGTTGCAGTACTTTGTACGAATTATAGACAATTTAAATATAAGGATATGTCTCCTGTTGCTTCACTTCCACCCTCCACGCGGCATGCGTCTGTAGACGACATTCCGAAATGTCACCAAAAATAAAATCAACAAATTCAAAATAATTAAATGTCTTTACCATAATATTTGGAATCACCATGAACAATGCATTACAATAAGTTCAAATATGCCTAGTATTGATCCAGTAATCCTTGAGATAGACCTTGAAAATTAGGGCACGTTTCTGAACAATTATGTTTTGTATGCGGTTAAACCAAAAGCCGCGTGAAAAGTGTTAGATACCATCTCAACTAGATTAACTAGTTATTATTGGTTAGTAAGTACTTACCTAGTAAGGACATCAGTAAGATAAACTGAAGAATATGTAACATCATAATGATTCCTTAATATAGCTCCTTTAACAAAACCGATGTTGCTCTAAAGCTATGCGATCTTCTTTTTCCAAAACGAGCGCTTAATTGCCATGGCATTTGTCACGGACGAAAGGCAGCAGAGGAAATCATGTAAAAATAATAAAATAGAACACGTACACACATCAAGTGGGCATTCAAATAGCATTGTACGTATACATATAAATAGAATCAATCCCGGACAATTTTAAAAATTAGTCTTCCAGAATTAAAATGATTGTGTACACTTATATTTCAGGTTCTATACAAATATCATCATTCATTTTCATGTTCAACTTCATATTCTAGTAGGCCTATTTAGATTCATTCGGACGCATATTGAAACATCACATACATGAAAAAGGCAAGCAGTAAGTTATTACGTTGTCGTTGCTGTCAGTTTCATACCGACCGGTCCACACATGGTGGTGGCAATCAGACTGATATGTAAAGGCACAAATGTGGAAACATCATATATATTTCAAATTAAAATTTGTGAGATAAATAAACTAATAAATAAATACTCAAATTACATTCAACTATGTTTCATGATCGACATCATTTAAATATTAAGTATTATACATAAACTCTAGATGTGGTGAACAATATTTATAAACAAAAAAACAATATCGCGACATATGTGACAAAAAAACTTACATATTTCATCGGTTACATCAGTATGCTGAAAATATCTTCAGCAGAAGATCAGGATGAGAGTTGTTCCCTGACCGGTAGCTGATTATAAAATGTCTTGGAATATAGTACGTTTGGTGTTTGGTAGGAGACAAGCACTCGTTGTCGTAGCAACGCGTACAACAACAACAACACAATTATCTTGATACAGTGCAAATTACCATAAATGCTCGTTTTACCAAATTCACTCAATGACAATAGCAACAACACTTTTCCTCCAATAAAGTCAAGTTTGGTGACACATGATAATATTGAAGCCTTACGGTACAATTCATCATGTTTATAAGAACAATTTTGTAAAATAAAATTTGCGTATTATTTGCATATTTAATTATCATCAACCCCATACAAACCATCATAAATATTATTAAATTCGCCCGGGCGAAACGCAGAGTAATCAGCGACTACGATCAAAACAATAATCATAAAAGCATAGAGCAATACTCATACAAGCGTATATTTCAAGCAATATTAATGGGTTAATTGTTTTCTTGATTGTTTTCCTTCTTGGTCTAGGCCTTTCTGGTTGTTGTCGTACTTTTCATAAGTATTTGTATCCCTATGGGAAGGGGCGCGGTATAAATGTAATGTATTACATTTATTATTGGGCCTTGAAGCTGGCCTACCACTTTGGTAGTTCACCACAGACGAACTGGTTATACACCTGTTCACTTGATGACAGACTGTACTGAGTTAACATGGAGAAATTGTAACCTTGTACAATTCCCTAGAGAACTAGTCTGGGTGTGGCTAGTAACCCAGAGTGGTAGCTCGCCTTTCCACGCGGCTATTAGTTTTACCATATACAAAACAGATTGTTCAGAAACCTTTCCCAACTTTCAAGGTCTATCTCCTAAATTACTGAACCAATACTAAACATGTTTGTACTTATTTCAGTGCATTCCTCATGGTGATTCCAAATATGGTGATGTAATTAAATAATTTTGACATTTTTGAAAAATATTGTGACATTTTGGATTGACCTCTGCAGGCGCCTGCCACATGGAAAGAGTTAAGAAATAGAATTCACTTAAAAGGATCGTCAATATTATCTCTAGTTGCCATGGCAATTAACGACAAACAAAGATATAAGTAATTTGGATAATTATTTGGAATTGCATGACCTTGGTCAATTCATGGTTGTAGTTCCATAGCATAGTGAACCTTTACTTGGTTGTTATCAAGATGAGATGTATTTTTCTATACAGATACAAGTCGTAATTTCAATTGTTGTTGTCATTTATGATGAAGAGTTGATATCATGTTCATGTATGAACTATGCGTATTTTCTAGGGTGATTTACATGTGTAACTTTTACATCATCCAACATAATTAAGAAATATAAAGCTAACGGCTTATTTTTTTTGGTGAAAACTATATTGCATTATTATGGATTGTGTAATTGGTTGCTTGACTGGAAAGAAATAATGTATCAAATTAGACACATAATTCGAGCTTATTTTCATGTAAAACACAATTTTGATCCCCACTATAAATTATCACAGCTAAACACACACAATACTATAGGAATCTAAACATGCTAATGCATTGTAAGTGTCTTGTGCAAAATCGCTTTGCGGTTACAAGATTAAAACTAAACTTTCCCGTTTCTGAATGTAGGCTTAAACTGCCCAAATTGGCAAATGTAGGATTTCTTTGATCAAGAAACACCGGGACTTTATAGAAGACAGTTAACAATTAATACAACATGGTTTGAGGGAGAGTAGTGCAATCGGAGCGGAGGGAGGTAGTCACCAGTCATCCAACACCAAGGGACCAGTAGTTGGCACTAGTTTCCCGAAATGAACCATTTTTTTTCTATTTGCGGACGCAATTTCCTGGCAGAAGAACGATATAATCGAAACCCGTTTCCTGTCAATTGCAGGAAGAAAAAAAAAGTGTTTTTAAAAATTAAAAATAGGAGAAAAAGAAAATAGGAGACATCTGAAACATCTGCCTGGTGTTTGACATTACCTACATATACGTATCTACGTTTCTTTGTTGAATGTCAATGGCACATAAGCATAGAGATTGGGATACTTTGTCAGGGCGGGCTTTTCAATTCTGAAACTAGAGCATGCTGTTTTGTTGAAGACAAAAACTAAATGACGCTCCCGTGGACAAGTCAGTTTTGTACTGTTTTGTATGTTTTCTGTAATGAACCATATCTGAAGAACCAAACAAGCTAAACGTGCCATATTTTCAGGATCATTTCAAAACTTACTGCTGATTAAGACTAAGTAAACACAAATTATCTGAAACTTTAAATGTGGTTGACAAATTACTTTGAACTTGGGCCAACTTTTTTTGAACCACCCGGTATGTGCTATTGAAGGGTTTTCAAAACAATGGGAAATAAAAGAATTTCTGAAAAGTGTATAACTTTATGACACCAGCATCGCACGATACTAACAAATGAAATGTGCCTGATACAGGAACATTTTATATGTGCCAGTATCTGACGCTCATATCACGCAGCTCCGCCTTAGCCCTAGCTCACAGGGTGTATTTTGGGGGATTAAAGAAAAACGGTTCAAATTAAGCAGTCAAGATAAATTTCCAAATTTGGAAACTGACTAATTAATTGTCAATTACCCCAAAAATTACATCAATGTTATAGTCCATTTATGACACAATAGATAATTAATTAGCAACTAAATTAATTTATTAAGCCTTTTGTTCTAAATCTTATAAAACCTTACTGTCAAAATGTATAAGCCTTTGTCAGAACTTAGAACATCATTTCATTCCAGTTGCCTGTACTGTTTGAGCCCAAGTTTGACAGGTTAAACTGGCCATGACGCTAGTATTAGTAAGTTCCACCCAATAATTACATCCATCCAACACCATTGACCGCATGCTGGGGGACCTTGAGTGTGGCAGCGGTGGAACTGGTAGCAAGCCCGCAGACGCTGCAGTCTTGCTACATGACTTAGCACACGTGGTGACTTTCAGCCAGATTTGGGCTATATTTAAAACTAAAATCTGCTCTTCGGATAATATTATGTAATTTTTTTTCTCGAAATTTGAACTTTCTTTTTACAAAATTTGATACAGCACTAGTTTCTATGACAAATGAAGTTAAAAGTTGGAATTTCTTAACACAACAACATTTTTCAAAAGTAATATATAGGGCTTCTAGTTACACCTAGACTGAAGAGCCTTTGAGCCATGTTTAGGACAGCGGTGGAAATGGTAGCATGCACGCTGTCAAGACACAGTTGGTGTGAAATAAATCAGATACATAGTGTAGGAGGGGATGATTTATTACCCTGGATAATGTATCAAAGCCGTGGTCAAGAAAGTTGGATAATATACAGGGAACAGAACCGTAATGTTATTTTCTAAGAAAGATTGATCAAAAGACTTGATGTCCTATCTTAAAATAAAGACGCCAGATGTAGCAAAGGCTTTGACTTGATAACATTAATAATCCACTTCACTGAACATGTTTCCAGATTTGACGGGAATCGAACTCGGTCGCCTATCCAATTAAGCTGCGGAGTCAGATTGAAAAAAATATTAACACTTACCACGCGGCAGGCGTCTGCAGACGCCATGCCCCAACATTTCACAAAAGGTTTCAAAAATGTCAAAATTATTAGATTTCATTACCATTATTTGGAATCACCATGAGATATGCATTGAAATAAGTACAAATATGACTAGTATTGGTTCAGTAATTCTTGAGATAATGCTTTGAAAGTTGTGAACTGTTTTTGAAAAATCTGTTTTCTATTTGGTAAATTTAATAGCCGCGTGGAAAGTGTTAAGATTGTCCAACGCAAATGATATCCCGTCTGAGCGGCACGGGATGGACTGCGAAAGCACTCTACCGGGAAGGTTATGGTTAACGAGTGCCACATACTAGGAATTGTGGAATAAAATCATTATACGACGTTAACATTTCTTTCCACGCGCCTATTAGTAGGCATAGCACAATCCACACGCACAGAGTCTGCCACTGGGAGCATTACACCAGTGAACAACAACATATGAAGAGCTGTGTTGCATAAAGGCCTACATCCACTTCTACCTGTTACTCATTTTGCATTATTGAATGGATGGCTATTCATGATGTGGAATGGTTTTGTATTGTTGCCTCAATTGGCGTGCATGGATGCACTAATCCAAGTCATGAAGACAGCCATCCAATATTTGGATTAATTGATCATGCAAAATGAGTAACATGTAGGAGTGGTCTGTAAGACCTTATGCAAAACAATCTTTTCATATAATGTATGCAGCTCCACTTTGAAAAACATCCCTATATAAAATTAATTATCCTCACAGTAGGCACTCCCTGTAGGGCAGTGAGCTTGCCATATATGGTAGTCATGACCTTGGACTATATAACCTTGATCCAGGTATAAATACTTATCATCAGGTTTTTTAGTTATGACTGTTTTTACCAATTTTTGAAATTGGCTCTGAACTTGAATATATTGGGCCGATTTAAATAAACCTAACCTGAGATGTTGTACTAAACACTTCAATCAATTTAGTGATATGCTCAGTTTTTGCATCCTTTGAGTGCCTCGTGTGAGGAAAATACTGAGAATTTAAATATGGGTATTTAAGAAATGGAAAAGCTTGTTTAATTTCTAAATCCATCAATATTTGTCAATCAAATTGGGTATACATGTTATATATATATTACCGATCACTCTTATGATGGGAAAAAAAATTGTCGGACATTGCTCATTTGCATATCAATGACTTGAATAGATAATTAGCTAATTTGCATATTTAATGAGCTTATGAAACTAAATCATAGTTTAAAAGATTGGGTATCGTACAGTTAGCCATCATACCAAGTTTGATTGCAATGCACCATTCACATCTGGATTTATAACATTTACGCATATTAATTAGCTGGACTTAGTCACTTTTTTGATTGCAGTCAGTAAAACTGGTCAAAATGACCAATTTCACTAGGTTATTTTAGCTTAATGCAATATAATTTTACCATATTTTTTAATTTAACATGGTATATAGATATTCAATTGTTAAAGAAATATGTGTAAATGGTGTTTTGAATGTTACATTATTTATTAACAAATTGAGCTCTCTAAATCCTGATAAATTATATTTGTGGGCATTGTGACTGTTTTTGGCAAGTTTTCGGCCATTTTCCGAGTATCTCAAAACACCGTACCACAAGAATGCATTGACCGATTGTCATAATTCTTTTTGGAAAATAAATCTTTCATTGCAATCTTTCATTTGAATCCAATTTTGTACATGTCTCAATCATTTGAATGTTATGTGTGCTATGCCTACTATTAGTTCTACATAATTATTATAAAAACATATTTTTCAGAAACCTTTCCCAATTCTATCTCAAGGATTATTGAACCAAAATTGGCATGTTTGTACTTATTTCAATGCCTTTTTTATGGTGAATCCAAATATGGTAATGATATTTAATAATTTTGACATTTTGAAATATTTTGTGACATATTGGAATGTCGTCTGCAGACACCTGTCGTGTGGAAAGTGTTAATGTTACAAGCATGCTAGGTTAATTCTTCAAAATATTAGTGTTCTGAATTTGCTATTCGAATTCACGTTTTACTTTCCATTATATTAAATATTGTTAACACTATCAAATGATTGCTACTTAATGCCTAGATGCATCTCGTATATTATTGAATTGGCTCTAAAATAGAAATAAAATAAGTGGAGACAAAGTTGATGGCTTTGCCTCACTTAGATTGATTAATATAGCCAGTATCAGAACAAAATAATTAAGTAAGGAAAATTAAAAAATATATTTGTCTCAAGTGCTGTGCAATTTTTATTAATAATAATATAAATGGAGAAAAAGGTTGATGGCTTCGCTTCACTTAGATTGATTAATATAGCCAATCAGAACAAAATAATTAAGTTAGGAAAATTAAAAACATTTTATCTTTTATTTTTTTATGAGAATTTCTCATTTTTCTCAATGAGAAATTCTCATTTTTTTATTAGAATTTACTATGAGGTATGCTCATTTGATTTTTGTAGCGGCTATGAAAAGGTTGATGACCTCATTTAGATTGATTAATATAGCCGGTATCAGAACAAATAATTAAGCTAGGAAATTTAAAAAAAATATTTGTCTCAGAAACCATATCCAAACAGGCTAAGTGCTGTGCGGTTTTTTTATTAATAATAATATAAATGGAGAATTCGCTCTGAGGTATGCTCATTTATTTTATTTTTATAGGCTATGAAAATGATTTCGGTTGAACAAAAAGCGATCCAGTATACAAAACATCACTGAATTTCACGGTGGCAATTTATAATACAGACGACCAATATGTAGGCACTGTGTGCAAGTGAAAGGGTCGCCCGTTGACTCAAAAGGAAACGGTGTTAACAGTCTCTGCCTCTAAGAGTGTACCATTTGGGATTCATGGGTCCTCAGATCAACTTTAAAAAACACAAAATGATACCGTTGACTCAAAAGGAAACGGTGTTAACCGTCTCTGCCTCTAAGAGTGTACCATGTGGGGGGTCATGGGTCCTCAGATAAACTTGTAAAAAACAACAATGATACATTCGTCGTCGTCGCATGAATCATAGCTGATTCTTTGTGACCATTGATGATGGAGCGCCATTGTTGTCTATTTTGTGACATGCGATGTGCAGAGTTAAGAGATAAACCTGTTGCTTCCTTAATGCCATCAGTCCATCGGAGTTTTGGTTTGCCATGTTTACAAATTCCTTCGACAGCACCTTGAGTTATATCCTTTTTCTAGGTTGTCACCTTCTCGTCCAGCAATTGTGTCCAAAGAATTGCAGTTTGTTGCGCGTGCTCTTATTACACAGAGAAGTTTGGTCTTCAATCTGGCTTCTGACAAATGAATTGGTCTTATGCTCTTTCCATGATATTTCTAACATCTTGCACCAACACCACATTTCGAAAGCTGATATTTTCTTTGAATCCGCAATTCCCACTGACCAGGTTTCAGCAACGGGAAAGATTAATGAAGGATGCGTACTTGTGTGGTTTGTGTGATTCCTCTATCCTTCCAAATGGTTGATAGGGTATTTGCTGATGTTTTAGCCATGGCCAGTCGTCTTTTAATCTCCCCCGGGCTTCCACATTGCAACATTCAGTCTTACATTTGATGTGACCATCCACGACCAGATTGAGCGACCCATCCTGCAAAAACAACATCAGTGCTCAGAATACAAATAAAAACATTCGTGAAAGATTTGTTTTTCTTTATGTACATATGTATTGTGTAATGTGTATTGAGCTACGATATGGTTTTTTTTCAGAAAGTAATCATCCAACCCATATCATTCCTTTCCTAAAAAAAGATATAATTAATTGCTCTGAATAGGAAAACATATCATTTTGGTTTCAAACAGCGAACTACTAAAATATTAACATGTGCCACGCGGCAGGCGTCTGCAGACGATAGTTCCAAAATGTCACAAAAGGTTTCAAAAATGTGACAATTATTGAATTTCATTAGCAGGTGTGGAATCATCATGATAAATGCATTGAGATAAGTACAAACATGTCTAGTATTGGTTAAGTAATCCTTGAAATAGACCTTAAAAGTTGAAGAATATGTATTGTATATTGACGGTGAAACTTAAAAGCCCCGTGGTGATAATGGTAAACAAGTATAGCACTAGTTCAACTATCCTATTTCAAAAATACTAATTGAACTAAAGTATAACATAAATACAATTACATTGTTCATTTGCCCATGAATTTATACAAGCTGACGCATTCAGCGGCTCCAAAATATTATGATATACATGTAGTTAGGATATAGTATGTAGAAACTACTTAAATTATAGCGCCATCTATGACGCAAATATTGTTTAATTAACGGGTAATAAGCTATAATATCATGAATATAGAGGGCATTATGACGAATGCTGTGTTGTATTCCAGACGACGATGGCCACGCGCCTCGGACGGCCAAATATGGTCACGGGAGAGCACCATTTTGAAATATTTTTAACAGTCACCGCCCGGTTAACGATGATTTTTTTTTTTAAATAGCATTTACAATGGAGTTGGTTAGCCAACTCCAACGGTTTAGGATAGGAAAACAATTCTTCTAACCTATGATGTTTTTTTCAAAATGATAAAATTAACATTCGCGATTACGTGTTATTCCAATACGAATTTAGGTTTCGCGGTGGCCATAGTCGTCTGTTGTATTCGAATACATTCAGCTTCTTGATAACTTGGTTCAGAAATTGCTTGACATTCTACAATGTTCACTAATTTAACGCTTTCCGCGCGGTTATTATTTTTACCATACACAAAACAGATTTTTCAGAAACCTTTCATAATTTTCAAAGTCTATCTCAAAGATTACTGACCAAACACTAGTAGATTCATAAACTCTGGCGTATCGGTTTTGATTTGGACCTCGTCCATTGGGCGTTAGAGGAACCCATTTTGACCAATGATGAAACAGCGGTACTTTTATAGATGTTATTATTTGCGTTCCATAATCATGATATGCTATTCATGAAAGTGTGGCTTTAGTGATTAGTGAATATAGCTGATCATGTAGCTTTACAAATCACGGCAACCAAATACTTAATCCAACAGCTTGAAATATGTTATCCCTTTGGAAGCGGTCACCACAATAATAAAAATCGACCATCATCGACCGTATATAGTTTTCAAAAGAAAAATGTTATGTTTGTCAACCTATTCATAGTTTAACTTTCCTTTTTTATTATGCACGTGGCATAAAGGAAACATTAAACTAAAAAAGACCCGTTCTACATTTGTGAGAAAAAACGAATTAATTCAATCATCATCTTTTGTATAAACCAGGTACAAAACCATTTGGCCTAGATGGAGAAAAGTTATATCAACCAAGATACGGATTATAAACGTTACTTTATATATTTTTGGCTATGAGACCACCTGAATACCTTCATCAATTTATCTGAATAACAACACATCTTCTTTATCAAAAATATGCCGGCAATTGACAACACCTGTTTGCAGGCAAAGTCAATGCAGATCATTTTGCCGCAAGTTCCCAGTCACTAGGTTTAATAATAGTTGTTCACCCTATCTTTACATAGTGGTGAATACGTCACAATAGTACAGGCACTGATGATGACAAGGTATTATCCATGCCATATTACGATTAAAATTCGAGTGCCTCCTCCTCTTTTGCTTCTGTTACCTCTGACTGAAATGGTGAATCGGCCAATGTCTGCGAATCAACTATAGGCATATTTCAATGCATTTCTCATGGTGATTCCAAATATGGTAATGAAATACAATAATTTTGACATTTTTTAAACATTTAGTGACATTTTGGAATGTCGTCTGCAGCTGCCTGCTGCGTGGAAAGTGTTAACATTTGGAAAACCACAACCCCTACCCCTATTGGCTTACAAATAGTTTGTAAGCCCATCCTACAACATCTGGTGGACATGTTGAGAATTAGGAGGAGACCTATAATTTGTCCCAATCATCTTGTTCGTATTACATCTTTAAAGCACTTTCCACGCGGCCAGTTTTTCCATATACAAAACAGATTTTTAAGAAACCTTTCCAAACTTTTAAAGTCTATCTCAAGAACTACTGAACAAATATTAGGCATGTTTGTACTTATTGTAATAACGTCAAATAATGTGACATCCTCTATTATTTGTGCAATGATAAAATGTCAAACAAATGAGCATAACTTTTGAACAAAAGCCATTATAAACCCCTACTAATTTGCTTTAGGTAATCAATATGTGATGCGATCTGTGAAAACCCGCCACATGATGGAATTGTTCATATTGGAGCATTAAAAAGCTGGAACTGTGCTGATTACAGAACTGTTTCGATCATTTTTCTACGATCAACGATCACTACAAAAAAGTTGTGAGTGAAAAAGCTACAAAACAAGAAATCATGAAATCAGGCCAAAAAAGAATGCATAGATCAATAGAATAGCATTATAAAGTTAATTAGAAAAGTTAGTTTTCGAAGACATTATTTGCTTTTTTGTTACTCACATATAGTACAGTTGTTTATATTTGTGACCCATCACATCAACACCACCTACCTGTCGGTGTGTCTACTTTCCATATATGAAGTGAAATATCTTGAAAATATAAAGAAATTAAAAGGGCATGGTAAGATTCTATTCATCATATTTCCTGATTCTTAAGGCTACATTTCAATTATGAGGTATCAATTTAAATCTTGATTTGTGCATGTTTTGGTGTCGTTACAACCAGACATTAGATAAAAGACCACATGAGGTATTTTTTGATGTGACGTCTCGTCATTTTTATCATTGTTGTGTACATATTTATATTTAATTACAATTTCGCACTTGCGTATTGTGAACATTCACATGAGTTTTTCGAAGTCTCATTTTATCACTGAAATTCATTTTAACATTTCGCCGGTGACCAGGGTAAACCCGGGTATCAGCATGGCGAAAAATGGCACGGGAGCGAAAATTGAGCGAGAAAATCGGGAAAGCAAAGAGAAGGAAAAGTTAAAAACGAAAAACGAGAAACGAAAAAAAAAGGAAAACAAGAGAATAAGGAAAAAGAAAATATATATACAATAAGAGGGAAAGAAGCAGACACGGTAATCATGCCATTAATCCATTTCATGCTGTCCGCAGACATGCCGTGTCCGATGGGCAACATATTTAGTTTTTTTACCCGCTTTGCGCTTGTACCGTAGTTTTAGCCCTTCACCCCTAATCGATGCGATATTTCGGGTTTACCGGACTATTTTAGCCAAGCATGATTACCAGTCCGGTACGATTACCTCTTCTGGAAGCTTTCCTTTTCGGGAAGTATTACCCATAATCCCTTGCATAATACTCGTAGTAATCATAGTAATCATACAAAAAATACCAATTTATTTATTTAAACCAAAGATGATGATGGATCTATGAAACATTGACGATCAGACTGAGTCAAGATAGTAAACGAACAGCTTATATGGTCGAATCCAACGAAAAGTGTCCACGGCTAGATTTTTAGGGTCCAGTTTCATTCAAAACGCTTCGATCTCTTATTCCTTTTCCCCACTCAAAGTCAACATATCAAGCTTGTATGGAAGAAAAGTGCCATCACTAATCTCTCCAATTGACCACGTGGCGGAATGATGAAGTTGAAGGTACACTTCTCAATGTTACCTACCAATACAAGTACCATATTTTGATTAAGTGATGATTATTCCACCTATTTACATATTTCATTCAAATGTGTGATTGGATTGTATTCAGAAGATGCTAATGCTGATAGAAAGTTATCATATTTGTCCAGGTGCTCATTTTGTGTTTACATTTTAGATTCACACAATTAGGTAGCATTTGCAGGCTCTCAATACTTTGATACATGAGGTTGAGTCACTTTGTGTACTTTCACCAAGATGATGTTAATGAACATTTTTTTCATGTACCTCAAAAAGGGGGAATGACCCTTTCTGTAAAATTTAGAATTTTGAGCATGCGCCCAAAACCTAAATACATAGAGGAATGTGGAAATTTGGTATTCGAAGGTAACAGTTAATGTATACGTAGGTAAGAGAAGTAAAACTGTAATAAATTAATGTTCTACCTAATTTATGTTACATTTTGGGGTGAAATAATTATGCAGGGCTATTAACAATATTTTTTTAAATTCAAATGTTAAAACATGTGGAAAGTGCTGCTGCTACAGTCGGTCTCCAGATGAATGCAACAAAAACCAAATTCATGACCTACAACATCAAAGGCAATGCTACACTGAACACCATTGATGGGAACCACCTAGATCAGGTCAATGACTTCCAGTACCTTGGTTCATGGGTAGACGAATCTGAAAGAGATTTTAAAATCCGCAAGGCCCTTGTCTGGAAGGCTTGCAACAAGATGCGCACTCTCTGGAAATCTAATCTGTCAGCCTCCTTGAAGATCAGCTTCTTCCGTGCTGCTGTAGAAAGCATTCTACTTTATGGCGCAGAAGGGTGGACATTAACAAACAGACTTGAGGCAAGACTTGACGGCTGCTATACCAGACTACTAATGATGGTATTAAACCTCAACTGGAAGGATCATCCCACAAGAGAGGAAATCTATGCAGGGCTACCAAAAATATCAGAGATTGTTCAGCGTCGACGCCTCAATTTTGCTGCCCACTGTGTAAGAAGGCTGAATGAACCAGTGTCTCAACTAGTCTTCTGGACCCCAACTAAAGGCCAACGTTCTCAAGGGAGACCAAGGTTGACATACCCCACGCTGCTTAGTAAAGATGCTGGCATCAACCAGCAAGAGCTACGCAATCTAATGCAGGACAGAGTGAACTGGCGAAAATTCATCATGGCTTCCGACCGAGGTCGACGAAAGTAAAGTAAGTAAGTAAATCCTAATAATTATTATGAACATATTCCCAGTAGTTTACTTTAAATAGATACTAGAATATTAATTTAATGTTGAAAAAAATATACAATATCTAACTGTCAGTTGTAATTTTGAAAAGGTTTATTAAGAACAATATATCAGGCAACATTTTTAAGCATTCCTATAAGAGAAAAAGCATGTTAAGACTTAAAACACGGTAGCTTACATTGCAATAATCAAAGTATTCGTATGTAACACATTTGTTCTCAACTTCAACATCGTTGACTAAGAACAGTTGGATTCGTTGATCTGACATAGGTTTAAAGGCAAAATTGTACTCGACGTAGTTTTTTATGCCCTGAATCGCGTGTGAGGGGAATGTCGTATCAAAATGGTGTCTTCATTGACTTTATAAGTAGATTTAAGAATGTGCACTCAGCGCTGCTTTTACAAAACAATCAGAATTGCGTAATATTCAACACTTGAATAAAACAGCAAGATTAACCAATTAAACATTAAAATAATATAAAACCATGTTCCTATTTCTAAGATATAAAAGAAAACACCCTAAGCATCAATAACCTCACTAGCGATAGACCTATACTGTTATTATTCTTGATGTTAAAGGCATATTGAATATAATTAACCTTTTACACATGATAATTATGGCAGAAAATGTTTTATTATGCTAACGTATCTGATAATCCAATTTTGTTAGTGTCTTTCTTGCTTGACTTTCAATTATTAAGAATGTGCGTTTAACTTCTACAAAACAGTCATAAGTGTGTAATATTTAACATCTGATTTAGGGCAAGATGATGACAACATACATATCGTACTGAGTTAAAATTTCGTAAAGTTATAGTTGAACAATCAATTAACTCGCTAGTAATACTATTATTATTACTGATCTAATTTGGTAAAAAGCATGTTCATCATTAAAACTAAACATGATAAAAAGTTAAGCATATATACACATTTTAATTAAGATACATCTGATCATTCAGCCTCGTGATCATTCAGCCTTGTAATCTCTACTTAACAAGTTTAGTGGTTCTTGATGTATTCTGCGTGTAGTTTGTTCTTTAGGTCTCTCATGTCGCGAGGATGAATATATAATAGAACATAATTACTCTTTGTTTATTCTATAGGACATTCTATTGAATAGTTCACCGAGCTATCTTTATTTAGAAAGCGAGCGGTTTCCTTTAAGCAAACAGTTTGATTTGCCAGCAATTCATAGTCTTGAATGTCAGGTTATTTGTGTTAAGCAATAAAACAACCGGTTGCCTTCCTCAATCTGTTCTAAATAAAGGAGGCAAGTGAGGTCTTCTGGAAGTTATCATTTTGAATAGCTGTTTTAAACACGAAAGCCAGACCGCTTTTTGATTCATTTAATATATACTTTGAAATAATTTCATATCAGACCATATATATATAAGTTTAATATGAGCCGAACATGTTCAAAGTCTAGAACATTCAAATATTTTGCCTTTCAGTCCACAACGGAATAAAGCACATACAACTTTCAGCAAGACATTTAGTTGTCAGATTAGAATTAAGATATAATTTCCTAGTTTGGAATTTGTATCATTCTAAATGTCGTACATAGTCAGTCTTTATTGAGTTTCAACCGGAGGCAGACTCCGCTTGACATCACCAATATGATATATTTTGTCAGATGTAGACAAAATAGGAATTTTATGTTTAGAAATTCAATGTTGTTTGATTTAACAACACTAATCTAATAATTTCATATCAGACCATATGTGCCTTTCATTATGTTTATAAAAAAAAAACCACTGCTTAGTTCAAATGACACTAAGAAATAAATGTCGGAAGCATTATTCATGAGCAATTTTTGTATTTAAGACTGAAATCAGTATAGGCCTACCCTCGATTCCCTCCCACCTTTAAAAAATGAAAAGGTTTTACTAAATTTCTTCTTCACTTAAAATACGTTTCGGTGACATTACACAACCTGCCAGAGCAAAAATGAAGCAAGTTATTTTATATTTGTTAACTACGGTTAACTACGCATACATCATATCGACAAGCTGGTTTAAAACAATATTACGCACCAAACAATATTATTCCCGTCTTATACATTCCTACTTAATATTTACATAATATTAGGTGCGAATGAAAGCGACGAACAATGCAGTAATTGTACCATGCCCATTAACTAATATATAGGTTACCTACGAATACAAAATGGAACATGAAAATATTGATTATGAAAGCGAAATTTCATGGATGTTATGTCTAAATGTATCCATTTTAAGACGATCAACGAACGTGTAATCTATGGATGTAAATATCATTCATTCACTCTAACACTAACAAAAAATATGTTCTCGGCAAAACAGTGTGATTACACCATGTATTTTATTTAAATCAACACCTCCCATTTTCGTTTAATAAGGAATATTATTTTGTACCCCTCCAAATATAAATATAATAATATATCCAGTCAGATTGTATGATTGCGCACTGCTTTTATGTAAAATAAAATAATTTAGGGCCGATATGCACTGTGTTTATTATTGAATGTTGCCTACATATACATGTTACCTCCGAATACAACATGAAGTCATGCACGAGATGCTGTTACTGAATATTTATATAAACATTAATCACCCCCATTGCGATTTAAATCAACTGTCAGATGATGTCTTTGCGTGAATAGCATACAAAACTACACTAATATGAGTAATAAGATTGAGAAAGAGGGAGGCTATACAATCAACTTTTAAGACAACAACATATTATTGATGCACTTGTACACAAAGTACAGACTTTTGTGAAAGGTTACTAATACAAAAGCTGAAAGTTTGATGCAAAACTTCTCCGTTGCTTTCCGAACGCAGCGCACATTTCTACTTTATTCCAATCGCTACAAGTATGTAACAACAGAGGAAAGTACCACGGTATCGTTATTATGAGATGACTACAAGTCTCGAATACTGTGTTTGGTAGCATGATTCTGATCATCTCCATTTGTAGCCATTTTTAGGGGGTTTTGTCCGTATGTGTTGTGTTATCACGGACCAGTTACTGCCTTTTATCGTGGCTTTTTATCGTATTTTTTGTGGCACAAGAATCTTGAAAAGTAAGGACGTTGGTTGAAGGAAATTTTGATAAGTTGTGTATTATATTGATACCTACTGCATGAGCATATTTTTGAGGTCCAGAATTAGGCGTTACTAAGATGTTTTTGGGTATATGTGTTAGGATGTACAGTGATGCGCCCCTACGATAGTTTCTACGCATAAAGAAGTAGACCCCGAATTACATGGAATTAAAATGTGGTTTGTGTTTGTATTTATTGTATTTCATCAATCATTTTCCTCTCATTCTTCTCACTGGCATAATATGTTGGTGTTTGTTGTCATTTATACGCTATTTATAAGGTTATTTGCCTACGTTAATGAATGCGGATAGTTATAGTCAATTATAATTCAAGCAAATCGGCTGGCGTGAGTTCATTGATACCATGAGCTCACGTAGTCCTTTTCAGTACTTCTTCAGGCAAATGAATAAGGGGGAACCATACCAAAAAGACAAGGCTATCATGTGACTAATTTTAACATAATAATTAATGTCTAAATTCGGTTTTTCACGGACATATCGGACAGGTTTAACTTAAAAAATGAGTGCTCACCTGTTTCTTGACCCATATGCATCTATTATTCGGATGAAATTCAATCCGGTAGCCTTACATGCTTACACAGAAAAACAAAATTACCAATGTGATTATTGTTTTTTAAGATGGCCGACGAAGATTTTGTCTGAGACTAGTACGTATATACCACTCTCAGGATTTTGTATTAATACCACAGTTGTTTACTTGCTAGTCATAAATAAAAAGATCCAATGCGACTTTTCTGAACCACTTTTGCTAGCTCTTAGTTTCATAGCAATGTCATGAATTCCAAAGAGAACATAAAAGGACAAGTTTGAGTCTCCAAAAATGTGAGTGAGTCCATGGACGGTGGGACCAAGTGGGCCATAAAAATGATTCCCTTCCAACATAGTACTTTTACCCGATACCCAAATTATATATTTGGTACCAATCTATCGAAACTAGAGCTTACATCAGTTACGAAAATGAAAATACCCGGCGAAGAATCACATTTTAGCGAAAGAGTAAAAATAATGCACAGATTAAATACAAAATAAATCAATTTCAAATGAATCTCCACATTAAATGTGCATTAAATAATCGTGATTTAGCCGACAATTTTTTTTAAAATAAGCTTATTATTATTTTTTATTATTTTTATTTTGATGAATGAAATGATGGATAATTCCAGAATCAAATGTTTAGAGACATTTTGGGAATCTCGGGTCCCAAAATGGGCCCCGGGATATCGACTTAGTCTAAGAAATGATGGATACCATGATAAAATGTGTCCCGATGTGATTTTTTGGATGATTTCACATTTTGAGCTACTTATAAAGTCTGTGTACTGTATTCCCTTTACGAAAATGCAATCACCAAAATGTGATTGCAGCAAGGTGGTACCAGGTTGCACAAGGTTGTCGCACGGTTGCGTAAGGTTGCTCAAGTTTGTCACAGGTTGTCGCACGGTTGCGTAAGGTTGCACAAGTTTGTCGCAAGGTTGCACAAAGGTTGTGTGGATGATTGCTTCAAGGTTGCGCAACCTTCTCAGAACAACCAAACTGGTTGCGCAAGGTTGTATTTTTCCAAATTTAACCTTGCGCAAGGTTGCAGAATTGATTGCGATTTTCATAAGGGACGGGTCAAACTGCAACACATTTGACGCAGAAAAAAAATGTCCAGCAATTTAGCCTAAAGAAATGAATGGACACCATAAAATGTGTACCGATTTGAATTTTTGGGATTTTTTTCACATTTTGAGCTACGTATGAAGTCTGTGTAGCTAACCGGTCAAACCGCAACATATTTGACGGAGAAGAAAAAAATCTGACAATTTAGCCTAAAAAATGACAGACACCTTAAAATGTGTCCTGATTTGATTTTTTGGATATGATTTCACATTTTGAGCTATGTATAAAGTCTGTGTAGCTAGCCGGTCATACTGCAACACATTTGACGGAGAAAAAAAAATCATACAATTTAGCCTAAAAATAAAATGTATCCTGATTTGATTTTTTGGACATGATTTCACATTTTGAGCTGCGTATCAAGTCTGTGTAGCTAACGGGTCAAACCGCAACACATTTGACGGAGAAAAAAACATTCCGGCAATTTAGCCTAAAAAATGGCGGACACCATGAAATGTGTCCCGATTTGATTTTTTGGATATGATTTCACATTTTGAGTTACGTATAAAGTCTGTGTAGCTAGCCAGTCATACTGCAACACATTTGACGGAGAAAAAAAAATCAGACAATTTAGCCTAAAAAATGACAGACACCATAACATGTGTCCTGATTTGATTTTTTGGACATGATTTCACATTTTGAGCTGCGTATCAAGTCTGTGTAGCTAACGGGTCAAACCGCAACACATTTGACGGAGAAAAAAACATTCCGGCAATTTAGCCTAAAAAATGGCGGACACCTTGAAATGTGTCCCAATTTGATTTTTTGGATATGATTTCACATTTTGAGCTACGTATGAAGTCTGTGTAGCTAGCCGGTCATACTGCAACACATTTGACGGAGAGAAAAAAAATCAGACAATTTAGCCTAAAAAATGACAGACACCATAAAATGTGTCCTGATTTGATTTTTTGGACATGATTTCACATTTTGAGCTGCGTATCAAGTCTGTGTAGCTAACGGGTCAAACCGCAACACATTTGACGGAGAAAAAAACATTCCGGCAATTTAGCCTAAAAAATGGCGGACACCTTGAAATGTGTCCCAATTTGATTTTTTGGATATGATTTCACATTTTGAGCTACGTATGAAGTCTGTGTAGCTAGCCGGTCATACTGCAACACATTTGACGGAGAGAAAAAAAATCCGACAATTTAGCCTAAAAAATGACAAACACCATAAAATGTGTCCTGATTTGATTTTTTGGACATGATTTCACATTTTGAGCTGCGTATCAAGTCTGTGTAGCTAACGGGTCAAACCGCAACACATTTGACGGAGAAAAAAACATTCCGGCAATTTAGCCTAAAAAATGGCGGACATCATGAAATGTGTCCCGATTTGATTTTTTGGATATGATTTCACATTTTGAGCTACGTATAAAGTCTGTGTAGCTAGCCGGTCATACTGCAACACATTTGACGGAGAAAAAAAAATCTGGCAATTTAGCCTAAAAAATGACGGACACCATAAAAAGTGTCCCGATTTGATTTTTTGGATATGATTTCACTTTTTGAGCTACATATAACGTCTGTGTAGCTAACGGGTCAAACCGCAACACATTTGACTGGGAGAAAAAGAAATCTGGCAATTTAGCCTAAAAAATGACGGACACCATAATAATGTGTCCCGATTTGATTTTTTGGATTTGATTTCACATTTTGAGTTACGTATAAAGTCTGTGTAGCTAACGGGTCAAACTGCAACACATTTGACGGAGAAAAAATAATTCCGGCAATTTAGCCTAAAAAATGACAGACCCCATAAAATGTGTCCCGATTTGATTGTTTGGATATGATTTCATTTTTTGAGCTGCGTATGTAGCTAACGGGTCAAACCGCAACACATTTGACGGAGAAAAAACATTCCGGCAATTTAGCCTAAAAAATGGTGGACACCATGAAATGTGTCCCGATTTTATATTTTGGATATGATTTCACATTTTGAGCTACATATAAAGTCTGTGTAGCTAGCCGGTCATACTGCAACACATTTGACGGAGAAAACAAATCCGACAATTTAGCCTAAAAAATGACAGACACCATAAAAATGTGTCCTGATTTGACTTTTTGGACATAATTTCACATTTTGAGCTACGTATAAAGTCTGTGTAGCTAACCGGTCAAACCGCAACATATTTGACGGAGAAAACAAATCCGGCAATTTAGCCTAAAAAATGAGTGACACCATAAAATGTCTCCCGATTTGATTTTTTAGATATGATTTCACCCTATGAGCTACGTATAAAGTCTGTGTAGCTAACCGGTCAAACCGCAACATATTTGACGGAGAAAACAAATCCGGCAATTTAGCCTAAAAAATGAGTGACACCATAAAATGTCTCCCGATTTGATTTTTTAGATATGATTTCACCCTATGAGCTACGTATAAAGTCTGTGTAGCTAACTGGTCAAACCGCAACAAATTTGATGGAGAAAAAAATTCCGGCAATTTAGCCTAAAAAATGACGGACACCATAAAATGTGTCCCGATTTGATTTTTTTGATATGATTTTACTTTTTGAGCTACGTGTAAAATATGTGTATAATGAACTGATCAAACCGCAACACATTTGACGTATCAAATGATGTTCGCATTTCAAATTTTATCTCCAATATAAGTTTACATTAAATAATCGTGATTTAGCCGAAAAGGTGTTTTTAAGTAAGCTTATTTTTATTATTTTTGTTTATTATTTTGATGAATGAAATGATGGATAATTTTCAAATCAAATGTTTAGAGACATTTCGAGAATCAAACTATCCATTATAACAACACATCGTTAACAATGTGAGTGTGACAGTCATCGAATCTGGTTCCGCTGGGATCCTAAAGTACCAACCACATTAAACATGTCTACCGAAACCGCTCAACCAAAAACCATGCAACCCGATAACCGCAAAACCCGCGAACCGCGAAGCCCGAGAACCGCTCTAGTTTGTATTTTAAGGTAACAGTTCATATTTCAAATTTGCCTACGAATACAGCCTTTTATTGCTGATATTTCAAAAAATGTTGCCTTCAAAATGATAAAACTTGTCGCACATGTACATTGTATCATACTTCGCTTATTCTATAGATATTATTCACGTTTATATTAAAATGGCAGTATTTTAAATAGGTATTCGGAGGTAATGCATTTGTTTTACCAAACCAAATTTATTTCCGCTTAAGCTCGTTTTCATCTAAACGGTCATATGTCTAACAAAAAACCTTAACAACTATTTTGTAAAAAGGGTAAAATATAGCAGGTTTATTGCTCGTATACGCCCAATTGTGCATTTAAGTTGGTCATATTATATATAGCGCGAACCGTCTCATCGAGGCGGATACGTATAACACAAACAAAAAAATTGTCAAGATATAGATTATTTTATTAGAGGCCTGAATATCACGTGTACACTTTTCGTTGGATTCGACCATATAGTCATAATAAATAGCCATTATTTGGGGGATTTTCCTATTTCATTATAATTAAGAAGTTGGGCTAATAATCTCATAAAATATTCAAACTCTTTATAAAAAAAAAGGTAAGCCTGATTTTTTCTTCGACAGATTTTTCTTCGACAGATTTTTGCATAAATATATGATCTTCCATATTACCAAGTTAGAGCAAGTCACAAATTAAAACAAAGAACCGATATCCATTTATCGTTTGTAGTTCACTTCGTAAACCCTCATATCAATAAATATATAGTAATGTGGTAAAGTGGCGACAAAAAAGAACCTAACCTGTTTTACGGGCCCAATCGACCCCCTATTTTTTGAAGAAAAAAGGTGTTTTTAAAAAATAAAAATAAAAAATAATATGTTTGAATTTATTTGAACTTTTTTGAACAATTTGTTGAAATTCACCATGTTCGCACAAACATTTTGAACATTTCCGTTAGCCAAGTTTGGAACAGTGTTTTCTTCGTTGCCTAAGTATTAATTGTTTTCAGTTTCAATTTTTTTCTCTTTTCAACACGGCGATGGGGACGTGAAAGCGTGTGTGCCGTATTGATCAACCGTAACAATGCGGCCGGTCGACTATCCAATTACCTGGGCATCGACCGAAGAATTAGCACTACCATTACCAGTAATCAATTGGTAATATTTTATAGGTCAAATCAGACCATTATACGTGCAGCATGTGCAGGGTATTCAAAATGTGTTATAACCTTTTTGAAACAATTTTATTTTTCCGGATAAATAATTCGCAGTATACAAATAAAAACATATTTGGATAGAGAAAACTTGTATAATTCTTTTGGTTTCAAACTTGAAATAACAGCTATCTGTGTTGCCAGAATACAGACGAAAGACAACTGCACTTTCATATAAAAGCGTAGTACAGGGTGTCTCAATTTTTTTTGCAACGCTCCATTAGGTGATCGTAAATTCCTAAATAAAAGTTACAATAGAACAATTGAAACTACAAAATTAATGCAAATTACTTGGCTATAATTTGATGAAAATCGCGTTAGATTCAGTTCAGTAATTACGAAGAAATGATCGATTACGTAAAAGTAGTCGAAGAACACTTCCATCCAAGTTTGCTTATATTGAGTGATTCAGACCAAACAATAACATCAATACTTCTCTCTCAAAGATAATATTCATTACAGTTGTTCTTGTTCATTTTTTTCTTTTGATTCTTAATAATAATGCCAATTTGTTGAGGTGCAATCAAAACCAATTGCCGTTGCCACCGGCACTAAAGTTGCCAGATGGTTAATTCCTGGTTCGCGCGGTTTTCACACTCTGCTTCCCCATAACAATTGATTGGCTGTTACAATTTTCGGAATACTCCCCGGGTGGCCGCGGTCTGTTTCCGCAGGCGCTTTTCCTGACTCACTTTCCTCCGGGACATTGTCGATGTAGGTAGATTCTTCTGTTCCTGATCCAAATTTCCCACCCACCACGCCCATTTGGTGGCCTTCTCGTTTGCACGATCAGGTAAGCATTACTTTTTTGGCATTGTTCTTTTTCGTTCTAAAATATTTACACCAAATTATGAGCTGATTAAAGTCAATAATGCGGTAGGGAAAGAGGTAGGGAAGAAAAACTATATAGGTTCTCTGCAATGATTCTTTTGAATTTCAGATTATTTGGTCATTGTACAAGTTTTCCCTTTCCAAATATATTTTCAGTTTGTATACTACTTATTTTAAGAGAGATACAAATCTTTAGAATGGTTTCGAAACTATTGGGACACCCTGTACTAGTAGCATTATACTTCTATAATCGTCACGGTCACGTCCTGGGTTGGAAATCATAACATAACACGATAGTTACGTTCTCCTCATGCTCACTAAAGAAGATTGCTTTGCCAGTCGGAGATTACTTTGTTTTGTGGCTCTGTTAGAGGGATACGCAGTAGTGTTTAATATATATATTTTTTAATATGATTTACTTATATAATGTGATCTTGTCCAGGGGTCGTCCTCTATGATAATTTTTAGATTTAAATTTCTGATCATAAATCATAAATATATTATGAGTTACAGAGCGATACGATTCCTAAATACTTCAAAATACTGGTTTTAGAGTGAATTTAGAGTGAAAAATAAGTTGTCGCGCAGACCTGACAGTTTATTTTCACTCTTTAAACTATGATTTTGAAGTAATTAGGAATCAAATCGCTCTGTAACTCCGAATATATTCTTGATTTATGATCAGATATGTACATCTGCAAGAAACTCTACTTTCTAAAAAAATCAAGACTAGAGGGCGCACCCTGGAATAGATCACATAATATGCCTTTGAGAATTGAAGATGGACATTAATAATGGTCATTTTTGCTGTTGGCACTCATGAATTCACGAAAGCAGCCTTTATGCCCAGCACATTTATATTGTGACTGTTTAAGAACTTTATAGCTAGGGAGCATACATTATGTTGAAACACTTTGAAACACATGTGACTTCTACCCTAAATCAAGGTCAAGGTCAATCAACCACATATGTTGGCAATGGCAATGATACACGTAACAATAAAATGCAGGTTATTGACGCAATATAGCGGTACGCTGTACGCATACACAATTCAATTACGCCCACATGGTGTTTTGTGGCTCTGTTAACGGTGCAGATGTGTGGCGCCACTATTTTAGCTTATTTTGCATGTGTATGACATTTCGACAATATCAAATTATAAATAGCAACAATAAAACGTTGGTTTATAGTGTAAATATAGCGGTAAGTAGCACAATTCAATTACGCCCACATGGTGTTTTAACATGCATACTGTTACTCAGACATAATACTCAGACACGTTTAGTGTTTGAGAATATACAGTCATCAAAAAAGTAACTATACAGGTAATAAATGGGCTTCTAACTCTAAAAATGTATATCGTACCTAAAAATATTTAATTATAAAGTTGTTGAGAAATGTATCCTCTTGTGACATTCCAAAATGTAAGGTAAAGTCCGATTTTCATTTTCACATTTTTTCTTTTCTACACGCAGACCCAGCTACGGGTATATTATCGATGACCGGTAGTGCAATTGTGGACGCATGCGCACACACACGTTACCTATCATACTCTCCCCTGTGTTAAAAAGGAAAATGAAATTGTGACTTTACCTAACATTTTGGATTGTCACTTTTTTAATACTCAATCGATCGATCCTTGCGTGCAATATCTCATATTAAAGGAGATACATTTCTTAACAACTTTATAAATTAATATTTTTAGGTAGGATATATATGTTGAGAGTTAAAAGCCCATTTATTACCTGTATAGTTATTTTGTTTGATGACTGTAGTCTATGTTTCTACGAGGGGAATTGAATAAGTTCTACCTCCTACCCAACAACTTTGTTATAAGATGACTACGAGTAGTCTCGAATACTGTTTTCGTCAGCAAGATTTTGATAGGTCCATTTTTCGTGAGTTTTGTTCGTATGGGTCGTGTAATGACGAATCAGTTACTGCTTTATAGCGTGGTTTTATTGTGTAGCCCATATTTTGATGTATAAGGATGTTGTTTAGGCGAAAGTGGGATATGTTGTATATTAGATTCAGACCTACCGCATGGGCATATTTTTTTGGTCAAAAATATTTAAAAAGTAGGCGTTGCTAATGTGTTTTGGGGCTCGTAACCACGGCACGTTTCTGATTCACATTAAGTCTCCCGCTAAGCCATAGGTATAGAAATGTAGGCCCTATGTTATAGGGCTATATTATATATCGATCGGCATGTTTTATTTTTTGCCACGGTTGTATTTTTTCCCCCTCATAGGCAAGTAAAACGTTGTCGTCATTATGTTGGTATTTTCAGGCAAAACCGCTTTTTATTAATATTACACAAATACATATAATAGTTATACAGTAGTATAGATAGCTACGGAAAAGATAAGCCTATATCATATTTTGTTCGCTTAAAATCCAATCCAAGGTCAGTCGAGCATAAACCATCGTAATTCAGATGGGTAATTGTTGCTGGTGACAGAGCGACAGAGCGACTCTGGCGTTTAGTTACGTTTTAACTTGTTAGGTTGTGTTCTGCATCCGGGGGTGGGGGGCACTCAATGTTACTTTTGTTTTTCAAATTTGATTAGTAAGAAAGAAAAAAAGAGAAATTTAGAACGCATATTGTTCACAAAATTTGGACTTTGGTATGAACAGTTTGGTGATATCTAAACTTTCAATAAAATGGGGGGTCCTTTAAGAGCTGATACAGGCTCTCAAAAGGAGTCTTTAGAGCTAGCAGAAGAGGGTGAAAAAAGGAGGGTCTTCAGGGAAGCACATACCTATACCCCTTTCCAATGTCTATGCCCCCTGGGCTCTGCATGACTGATAACAGGTTTCTCTATTACTGCTATACGGTATGTTACACATATACAATTCTAGAATTGTTCAAATTTTAAATGCTAACATATAGTAGTGTCATTCTGAAAATGGTATTTATCTATTACATGATATTATATGGGCGGTTAGCATGGTTAGGGGCAGATCTTAACACTTTTCATGCGGCATGCGTCCGCGGACGACAGTGCAACATTTCACAAACTGTTTCAAACATGTCAAAATTATTGAATGTAATTACCATTATTTGGAATCACCATGAAAAATGCATTGAAAGTACAAACGTGCCTTGTATTGGTTTAGTAATCTATGAGATAGACCTTGAAAGTCCGGAATGGTTTCTGGAAAATCTGTTTTGTAGGCTATATGGTAAAACCAACAGCCGCTTGGTAAGCGTTAAAATACTTTCCACGCGGCGGCGTCTGCAGACGACATTCCGAAATGTCACAAAATGTTTCAAAAATGTCAACATTATTTAATTTCATTACCATATTTGGAATCACCCTGAGGAATGCATTGAAATAAGTACAAACATGTCTAGTGTTGGTTCTGTAATCCTTGAGATAGACTTTTAAAGTTGGGAAAGGTTTTAAAAAAAATCTGTTTTGTATATGCTAAAACCAATAGCATAATTATGTTACATACAGGGTGAGTAAAAAAACTGCAATAGTGGAAAGAAGCCATCTTGTTTTCAAAACCAAGTTGACGTTTGAAACTTTTCAAACGTTGGAAGCATGATATTTTTGTTCCTAACGTTATGTGAAAAAATGAAGTCTATCACAATTTCTGTGTGTCTTTGGTGAACCTTTTTGTTGCACAACCCAATTTACTTGTTTGTCCACGAGAATAATGATTTTTAGTTGAAATTGCACACATTTCATGTTCTCATTTTAATATCCCGCCAACAAATATTGGGAATAATTTCATACTTATTCAAATTTAGAACGTTATAAGCAATTCATAGAATGGGTTATGTAAATTGATTCTTTTACCTCAAATGTAAACAAGAAATGATGCATTAAATTCCTATTACGTCACAAATGTACCCGAATTTTCAAATTTTAATGTGAGACGTATTTTGCAACCTTATGCATGTTTTGGGTGTTTCGTGGACAAGCGTGTGAAATGGGTGCATGGGTATTAAGGTTCACCAAAGCTAAACGAAAAATGAATTTAGTAACGAATATGTTATTCTTATAACGTTAAAGAAAATTCAAACATCAACTTGGTTTTGAATACAAGCTGGCTTCTGTCCACTATTGCAGTTTTGTTTACTCATCCTGTAGATTCAAAATGACGCAGTTTGTTATGAATCAGCTTCCCGAGCATGCGCATAATTGCTTGTACATCACCACACATCAAACATACATATAGTATACGAAATCTAAACTGAGAGGTCTGCAGTTAGTATCAGAAACTATCTATGACCACTTTGCAGTAGAAGGATTTACAAACTCATTCACTAGTTGTGCCAGCTTTTGTCTGAGTGGATTGATATTATTTGAATACGTATTTAGATCTTCAAGTATGCACATGGTTGTGGACTAGAACAAGTTCATCGATATCATTACGCAGAAGGCAGGTATGTGTATACTAAAGTTTATACCTTTTGTGTGTGGGGTGTGTGTGTGTGGGGGGGGGGGGGGGGGGGGGGGGGGTTGTAAACGGTTTTTCACTATGATTTGCAATGAAAGAATACATTACTGAAATGCTGTTGTGTGTAAAAGAAATTCAATTTGCTTCCTTGGTGAATTATAAGCGTTGCATTCAGAGCCTCATTTTCAACCATCAGAAAGAACTGTACCGTGTTTGGGAAAGACATACAAAATACAAAATGATTATTGTTTTAAATTTAAGCACCTGCAACATAAAGGTGAACATGTTTTCTACATTTTATGTTAATTTCATTAATATTATCTCTTTTTGTTCTCGTGTGGCAAGACGTAATCGAAAATCGATAAAAAACGTGTTTTCAAATTTGTTAGCTCAAAAGCCATAGGCAAATCTGATTAACGCATGGTTTGGGTTAGGTTTAGGGTTAGGTTTATGCTAGGTTAGGGTTATGAAAGGGTTAGGTTAGTGTTAGGGTTAGGGTAAGGTTATGGTTAGGTTAAGCTAGGTTAGGTTAGGGTAATGGTTAGGTTAGGTTAACCCTTACCCAAACTCTTTTAGGGTTAGGGTTAGGGTTAGGGAACCCTAACACTAACCTAACCTAACCCTAACACTAACTCTAACCCTAACTCTTACCTAAACTAACCCTAACTTAACTCTAACCCTAACCTAACCATAAACCTAACTTAACCGTAATATAACCCTAACCTAACACTAGCCTAATCCTAACCCTAACCCAAGCCATGCGTTAATCAGATTTGCCGATGGCTTTGAGCTAACAAATTGAATACACGTTTTTCATCGATTTTCGAAGTCTTGCCACACAAGAACAAAAAGAGATATCTCAATGAAATTAACATATAATGCATGAAACATGTTCACCTTTATATTGCAGGTGTTTAGATTTAAAACACTAATAATTTTGTATTTTTTATGTACTTTAGAAACACGGTACAGTTCTTTCTGATACACCCTGTACACCAACAACCAAAAGTCATAGGACACCTCGCATACTACAAATGTATAGAACCCATTTAACTACATGGTTAGATTTTTGGTATTCTAGATTTGCAAACTGGTGAAAAGTTAAGTTCTTATACATTTGTTTAAACAAATTTAAGATATTTTTGAGACATTATAGTTTATAGGGAAAACACCAATATTCAGTGAATTACAACGTTCTCTTGATATTATATAGTTAGTATAAGAGTTAAATTAGCTTTAAAATTAATACTAAGTAATGATAAAATGTATAACTTTGTAGTATGCCCAGTTCATGTGGGTGCAATGAGAAGGTATAGGAAAATTGGATGGTTTCTATTATAATGTGAAAGTCATGGTGTTAACATAAAGTGACCAATTCTCAATATCTGAGAAAGATTAAATATTAGGGACAATTGTGGGGTTAATTTCACTTGAGTGGATCCATTGACAAACAATTCGTCGGTCTCATCACATACAGATCTATTCGACGCAACACGCTATTTTTCGAGAAAATCGAGATTGAAAATCCTGTCGTCAGATTTGGCTTCAAACTAGCTTATTTCTTAACCAATATTCCTAGATAGGATATATACATGAAGAGGACCCTTGGTACTTTCTATTTATGTCATTTTTGTGTGCTAATCTTTTGAATAACATTGATTAAAATGGTACCAAACTTATAGCTCTGTATGTGAAAATATTGTTTTTCATTATTCTCGTATAGAACGCATATAGATCTCTATGGAATAGATCTGTATGTGAAACGCGTAGAATTTGCGATGTTCAAATAGCTCATGGAATAGATCTGTATGTGAAACGCGTAGAATTTGCGATGTTCAAATAGCGTGATGTGTCGTCCACGTTATATCCTATTCTATATGGAATAGCGCTATATGTAAAACGCTGAAATGTAAAAAACAGCAAATACACCAAATTCAAGGACTTATATCTCATTAATTAAACAGAATTGAGGTCTGTAACTTGGGTTATTGAAAGAGCACGATACAATATTACTAAAAACCGATTTTCTCAAAAGTTCATAATCTCTCGAATAGATCAGTATGTGATGAGACCGACGAATTGCGACGTTTATTTTGAAATTTTCAAAAATCTAGTAAACAACACAACCAACAATTCTTAATTCAATGTACAGGAGGCCTCACTTGAAGATGAAATGAAGTTTGGTACATGTCCTATTACAACAGCATTGACAAAAACTAGGGTGTTAAAAATAACACAATTTGGAGTTAATACGGGTCCAATCCAATCAGTGTTATTTCAACACCTACCAGTGTTAAAACAATAATAGTTGTGTTGAAAATAACACCAACTGGTTTTGAAATAACACCAAGAATCTTAACACCGGTGCAAATTTAACACCGGTGTTTGGATTGGACCCGTATTAACTCCAACTGGTATTAAAGTAACACCCTAGTTTTTGCAGTGTAGAACTCAACAAGAACAATGTTAGCAGACAAGCTTGGCATGGGAATTCCTTCTGTGGTAATCATGTCCAGCAATGCCATTGGTGACAAAAATATTAGATTAGGTTTAAAAACAAAAACAATCGTCCCTAAGTTAGTGTATTTACATCATAATCTAGCAATTTTGGAATTTTTCACTCAAAATTATTTGATAGCTTCGTTAAACTTTTTAAATTTCTTAAAAAATCAACATTTTTGGTCAAAATTGACGCAAAATATAGATTCTCTGGTCCATTTCTTTTCGACATATGTATACTTTATATGCATTTGATTAATAATTCAAAATGTACAGCCCTCACAAAATTCCAAAAATCAAGTCAAAAACTTCCTTAAGTCCCTCCTTTAACGCATTGCCCTTGTAGTATGCATCGGTGGGTGTGATGATTTCCAGGGGTTAATCTCACAATCCCAACACTTAACCAGTACTTTGGTGTTACAAATCACTCTATATTGCTATTATTGTAATTGTACCTAATTCCCGCTACATGTCCACGGTAGTTCGTGTTTGAAGTACAAATATTAAGGATTGTCAAGCTCATATAGTATATCAGAAAGGCGTTAACACTTGATTTAAACTTGCATTTATTTATTTATTCAAAATAACAATATTCTAGTGCTCTAGTGAAGGGGGAAACTTATGGTTGTCCTGATCTGGTACTGGTTAATCAGAGGGCAAAATCTTTCCAAAGAAAACAGTTACTTTCAATGTTTATGGTCTGTTAAAGAGATATCTGACATTTAGAATGGTTGTAATTGATCAATATGTATAGTTTGCCTCTTACAACAGATCAAATGAATAGCACTTCGGAGATATTATGCTGTTTTCATCCGTTTCCGTCACACTAAATGTAAGTTTGGTTTTCACTGCATCTTCAGAAAAGTACAGCCAGTACTCAGATCAATTTACAATGAATTTGTAGCTGAGGTTCCAAGCTACAATTGCGTGATATTTCATAAGAATGGCTTATATAATAATAAAGTTATCAGGTAGGAGGTAGAACTGACCCTTGTAGTATATGAGTCTGCTCTTTCCCAGAAAAGTTGATTGTGATCTGACCGATGCTCTGAACAAAATCGACAGCAATGGTATAACATGATGAGAGTTACTCATGACTCTCATCTATTCATGACATCCTAGTGCAAATTTGTCAGCAAAAGGTGCCAAACCGATATAATGTTGTGAAGTTCACGGTTTCTTCCCGACAATGATCATCGTTCAAACAATTCACATGCAAATTACCGTTTCACTTCTGTCAATTCAAGTAATTCCCAGCAACACATTGGTATCGTATTCTATAGCAGACGAGAGGAAAACGTAGGGGACACACACACACGGAGTTTTTGTTTTCCTCGGATCCCATATTCTATCCAATTTCCCCTACATACAAAACTAGGTGATAATCTATTAGTATTAGGTACTTTTAGGGAGTATGGAGTAATAAGGCTAAACAGCAAAATGTTCGGCTCTAGACACTTGACTGATGTCGCAAATAACGACATAATACAATCCTCAACAATCAGCTATTCGTGTTAACCCCCTGAGAACTACCGGCCGATTGGTCAGAAAGATGGATACATCATTTATTGCACCAAATGAGAGACATTGTTAGAATAATTGTATCCCTGATAAAGATGGGAGTGAAACATTTTACAAGCAGCATTTGAATTGGCTATTCATATGAGTACATCTTGTAATAAACCAATCAGAACCACTGTCAGATAGACAGGTAGAATGCTTACAATGAATTCCTCTGGATGTAACCTACCTACGCAGTTTTTAGACAAAGCTATGCATAGAATCAAATGCATCAATGACCAGATTAATACTTCAAACCACTGCCTTCCACCCAATTGGAAGACTATTATATTCCTGAAACGGTATTACTGACAAAGTTTACGCATCTACTATATTACCACACACCACTGCCAGATAAAGATTCCTGTTCTTTTTATATTTATTTCTTGTAACTTTAAAATGCAATGAAATGAAATGAAAATGATCCAATTAGTTTTTTTAATAAAGAATAGAAACACTCCGATCTTAACAAAAACAAAAACAAAAGCGGCAGGCTTTTGCAGACGACATTCCAAGATTTCACAATTTTTTTCAAAAATATCAACATTATTGAATTTCATCACCATTTTTGGAATAACCATAAGAAATACATTAAAATAAGTACAAACATCCATAGTATTGGTTTAGTAATTCTTGCAATAGACTTTGAATGTTGGGATAGGTTTCTGAAAAATCTGTACTGTATACGGTAAAACCAAAAGCCGCGTGGAAAGTGTTAATGTCTTTGAATTATTTGGCACCTTCGTAGTAATACTCTAAGCCTCGACCACTATCAACATAATGTTTAAGAAGAGCAAACTGCAATCTGAAGAGATTGGTGTTAAATTAGAGCCCGTGGAAATAGCACACACGTACTCGGGCCAATCAAATCCATTTTGTAGAACATAAAACAAAATATAAAATAAATCTGAATACCCACTTGATCTACGGAATCCTTTAAGCTTCTACTAATGTCGTTGTAACCTATATGCAACATCATACTTTAAGACAAGTAATAAATCCAATCCGAAGAGATGTACGTTTTAATGGAGTTCCGGAATTAGTATATCTTTCAATTTGAACTTAACTAAGTCAACGGTGTCAATGATAAATCCAATCCAAAGAGATGTACATTTTAATGGAGTTCCGAAACTAGTATGATATGTTTCAATTTGAACTTAAATAAGTCAACGGTGCCAATGAACCCTGGTCTCCTTGTTAAACTGCACTATATATGCAGTTTACAATTCGTCTTAATCTGTAGGTATAGTACAGTTTAAGAACCAGATTCGATTTATTCCGTTAGCGCCCTCAACGGAATAAATCTCAATAACACTGACAATGACAGTATACGTACAGATATAAAATACGTACAGTATACGTATTTAATATTTGACACCGTTGAAATGATATTGATACATAATTATATGCCAAAGCGCTCAGGGGGTTGGTGGTCGGGGAGGTAAAAACAAGGATTGCTCAAACTAAAACTATTACTATTGGATATCCTACAATCTTAAACTATACATATTGGATATCCTACATTCCTTAACAATAAATATCGGATATCCAACATTCTTAAACCATTTTGTCAGTATTATTGCGATTTATTCCGTTGAGGGCGCTAACGGAATAAATCTAATCTGGATCTTAAACTGCATTATTCCTACAGATTAAGACGAATTGTAAACTGCATATATAGTGCAGTTTAACAAAGAGACCAGGTTGAATAAACAGTTATCAACGCTGGATTAGATTCGAGAATATCGTTACGGACGGTAAGGATGAATATTGAATGAGCTAAAACGATAACAATCAGTCCATTTTGCTAGGTCATCATCTCGCGGGAGAATACGTACAGTATTGTAATGCTTTAGACGTGACAGGCGTCTGCAGACGACAGTTCCAAAATTTCACAAAATGATTTAAGAATTTCAAAATTACTGAATTCCATCACCATTATTTGAAAGACCTAACAGTTGGGAAAGTTTTCTCAGGGTGTCCAATAATGATATATACCGAGGTAATACGATTCTTTTCGGTATGAACATTAATGATATTGTCCAAACCGTGTTCAAATATATCTTGCGCAAACGCCAGCTTTCTTAGGAATTTTAGAGTTTGAATATCGGATATTTCTGATGGAAAATACAGATTTTTTTTGTAACGATAGTAGAGTTGAATTTTGTTGTCGAAATTATCCATTATGAAAATCTATGAAGTCACTAACCCTTACATTATTTCTGAAATGTTATTCGCATTATTATTGCACCCTCTACTTATTGATAACAATCGATTATTGTGTGCTTAGAAAACAAAGCTTTGATTGAATAGGGCAGGATTTGTTAGCTTGAGTGGTTTTAACCTTCCCTTCTTTGGCGGGAGTTTTGAATGTAATTTATGAGGTGTGGGGCTCATTGTTTGAAAAGATATAGTGCTAGAGAGAATAGATGTAAAGATCGGAACAAAAATAGATATTTCAATGAAATTAACGGTATAAGTAGGAAACATTTTGAACATCATATCGCAAGTGTTTAACTGTGAAACACTATGTGTGTTATGTTTTTTATATATTTTTGAAACCCGGTATAGATCATTCTGGGACACCCTGTATCATAGAGGTGAGACGTAGTTATGCATTCATTATATGCCACCAACATTCGATAAGCAAAAGGAAGGTTTCAATTGAAGACGTCACAAGGGAATCTCAAAGTAGACAACAATATATTGTTAAATACATAAGATGTCATTACAAATTTAATACATATTATGTGATCTTTTCTAAGTGACGTCCTCTATCCTTGATTTTGATCTGGAAGCATATTTTCTTGCAGATTTGCATTTTTGATAATACATCGTAAATATCTTGACCTGGCACCACAAAATGAGAGTAAAGTAGCAACAAAACTTTTCAGAAAGTAGATATCCTCAGGTTACATATGACACCAAAATGGTCATAGGCCATTCCAAAGTGATTATGATAAATTGAAGTTAACCACCGCTGAATATAAACTGGAGAAAAAGGCCTTCAAAGTCAGTGAAGCTTGGCTATCCAAAATATTCTGTCAAAACTTAATCGAAAGATTGTTTATGCCAAATACCTCTTATTTAAACGGCCTGTCATTGGTCCATTTGGAAATGTACATGGTTCAAACTACTATTAATAGCTTTGGAAAGCCCTGACCTTTATGACCATATCAAATTTGCCATAGGGGATACTATTTTAAACCCGTGGAAATGACGATGTAAACAAGGTAATTTCAAGACATTTCTAGACATTGTCCCTCTCTTTGCGTTCATTTCTTGAGATGTAAGAATAAAATGCTCTTTCTTAAATTACTTAAAAAACATATTTAGACCCAAAATATTTTCTTTATACTTCGGAATGTGATACATAAATAGTTAATCTTTCCGAAAAAGAAAAGATCTCATTTTCGACCTCCCCTTGTCAAATCGACTATTACATGCCATAACTCAAAATTAACCCCAGCGACTTTACGCTCATTTTGTCGTGCCAGGTCACATATGTTGAAAATTCGTTAAATAATTGGAAGCAGATTATCATATTGTGATTTAAAAAAAGGTTTGATAAAGATCACATAATATTCCTTTAAACATTTTCAAAAGCCATAGATCCCTGAACATCAAGTGTAATTTGTATAGTCAGATTGCGCGTCCTGACGCATTTCTTTGTTGCAGCCACCGGCCAGGGAAAGACGAGATTATACTACACACTATGCTATAAATATGTGTATTACACGCGTATCACTATGTTAATAGGGTTAAAATGTGTGTATTTCGTTGAACAGGTTGGCCCAGATTTCATGACGTATGGCTATAGCGTTCAGAATAATACAGGTTGCAACGTGGTTAACAAAAGTTAGCCCACATCTGACAGCCATTTTCTTCTTTTAACTAATAATATAATCAAAAAAAATAATTGTCGAATAGAGCGTTGTGATCCGAGCGCTCGCGTTCATCCAAATGTTTAACGCAGTCTTGCGATGCACTGCATTCCAAACTAAAGGCGCACAACGATTAAACGTCATGTCGTCGTAGAAGAACAACATTGAACATTGTGGCTTTGAATACATAATATCACGATCGATAAGGATATGAAGAGATCGGGAAGGGTTTCGTATGTGCGTTGAATAGTGTGCACCAAGTTCCAGTATGTGCGTCCAATATTCAAACAATATTGCCGTCCAATATTGTTTGTGCTGCGCAGAAGATGTGCGGGTGAGTATAATATGCACAGAGAAGGTCCGTTCGGCCTAACTTATTTAGTTTTTGTCAAAACACTATTTTATATATAATAATACTAATACTATTGAATGTCTTATTTTCGGGGTATACAAGGATATATTGCACTCGCTATAAAAATATATTCTTATATCACCCTCAAAGCCATTCAATATTATATGAAATACTACTAATTGAATGTCTTATTTTCGGGTGATACAATTATATATTGCATTCGCTATACAAATATTGCACTCGTCTCCGACTCGTACAATATTTGTATACCTCGTGCAATATATTCTGGTATCACCCTCAAAGCCGTTCAATATTATATAAATATCATGACTGTAATCAAAACATTAATTGTTCTTTTTTCATTTCTGTATTGTATTTTTTTACAGAATGACGTAGACGACGCAGTTCTCCTTGAGTCCTTTAAAAGTCACCTTTATCATGGCAAACTATACCCTGACAACACCTAGCGAATTACTCTTTCAAAATGGCAATGAGACATCCAGCACTAATTCAACGGATTGGCTTGACGATTTCGATCAAGTTATTTCGTTTCGGGACATGACGCGAAGTATATGCAAGATATCGCTAATCAATTTGCATCACGTGATTATATTTTCGATTTTCGCGCTCTTCGGCTTCGTTGGTAACTTTATGCTTCTCTCCGTTATATTGCGAACGGCGGGACTGCACAATGCACCGAACATTCTGTTGATAAATATCACTATTGCAGACATTCTGTACATGATGATAGCGGCACCATTTGGCATTCGCCACGAAGTGTTTCCATGCTGGCTCCATGGGTCATTGGCGTGCAAGTTCAAGCATTACTTGCCATTGGTGGCTCAAGCTGCATGTATTTTCTCTTTAGCAGCACTGAGCCGAGAAAGATATAATGCTATTGTGCGAGGATTAGAGACTAGAATAAGTCGAAGCACACGACGTACTATGATTGTTGTAGTAGCCACATGGGTGTTAGGATTCATAGTAGCATCGCCTGTATTCTGGATCACCAAAACGAACGCCTATGGCCTTCTCTGCCAATATGTGCCGATGAATGAGACCGTGTCACAGATATATATTCTCTCACAATTTGTGCTGCTGTATATCATACCTCTTTCCTACATCAGCGCAAACTATATCTTATTGGCAAGATCTCTGTGCACGTCTACAATCATGAACCTAGCGCAGAACCAAACGGCCGTCAACCCCATTCATGCGCGCAAGCGACTGGCGCATATCGTGTTAGTGATTACGTTTATGTTTGGCATACTCTGGTTCCCGTATTATGTGTACTTCTTGTGGTTTGTTTTCAACAAGGAAGGATTTAGCGACAATAATGACTTCAGCAAGATCCGTTTCTTTCGTCACCTGTACTATTACATGTCGCTGGCAAACTCGTGCCTGAACCCATGGGTCGTTTTTGTCATGAGTTCGGCGCACAGGCGATCTTTGATTCTCTGCTTTACTCGTAGCGAAGCGAACAGTGTAAAGTTAAGGAAAATAACGTGTAGAAGGATTGGTTCAACTAAAAGCGCCAGTGGTACAGCAATGACTACGATTTAAGTATTTATATCTAGAAGAAAGAAAACACATGTCAATTCTCTAAAAGGTACTGGACACTTAGTCCGTGAATCATGGTATAATCAATAGCATATTTGAGGTTGTCTCTTATTGAAACACCTATTTTACATTGCGCGTCAAAATGTCCCTTATAAGGACTTCCGTGCTGTCAATAATAGCGTTGTCAATATAGCGTTGTCAATATAGCGCCCTCATTCTAAGAGTTACATCGCGCGTACTCACGCCCCACATATATAGGAGGCTTAGGTTTTGCGTTTTTTTAATATTATTAGTTATCCATTCTGTTTGATAACGCAATACGGGAAGATACCTATGGTTGGGTGCCATATCACATGAGGCCGGAGGCCGAATGTGATATGGCACCCAACCATAGGTATCGACCGTATTGCGTTATCAAACAGGGGATAACGAATTTATCACTTAGGTAATCTCCAATATATCCTGTTCATGTATGTGCTACCAGGACGATATATCCTGTATTGCGTTGTTGGCAGATTGCTACCAGGACGATATATCCTGTATTGCGTTGTTGGCAGAATAACAGCTCTGATTGGTTAAATAGAGATTTGGGTTGATCCATTATCATTTTCAGGGGTTGGTGGTAGTGGTGATGGGTGGATAGGGTAGCGGTAGGTTTTGGATTATGGGTTGGAATGGGGGTTAACATGCCTTTTTGGTGGTTCCAGTGTAATGTTGGTGGTTCCCAGTGTTTTGGGCTCCATGTTGTTCAAGTGTTCAAAAAATATATGTTGGGAGGGGGTATACGGTAAATAAGGAGGGGGTTGAAAAGTTCTCTTTTTTGGTGGTTCCTAGTGTTATTTTGGTGGTTCCCAGTGTTTGGGGTTCCAAGTTGTTTAAGTGTTCAAGAAATATATGTTGGGTGGAGGTTTATGATGAAATAGGAGGGGGGTAGATACATTTTTTGTTGTTGGTGGTTCCCAGTGTTTCGGGTTCCGAGTTGTTTAAGGACCCAATAACATAGTCTTGGGTTGTGCTAGGATGTGGTGTATTAGGAAGTTGGGTTGAATAAATTATATTTGGTATTGCGTAGTAGCTTCTGATTGGATTAATCAAGTTTTTGATTGATCCATTATCATTTGAGGGGTTAAAACCATAAGATTTTTTAGGGGTTGGCATTTGTGGATGGGTACACATGTGGTTATTGGTGTTGGGTTATGGAAGGGCGGTAGGAGATGGAGGATTGACAAATATTATATTTTGGTGGATCCCAGTGTCATTTTGGTTGTTCCCAGTGTCTCAAACACTAGGAACCACCAAGATGTCACTGGGAACCATCACAAAATGCTATTTTGTCAACAACCCCCTTTTTATTCACCACAACCCCCCCCCCCCCCATATATATATTGATTAAGCACTTAAACAACTCGGAACCCAAAACACTGAGAACCACCAAAATGGGTTATTTTGACAATCTATCCCCTCCTCATTCACCACATCCCAGCCCAATCCAACAAATATATTTATTGAGCACTTACACAACTTGGAACCCAAAACACTGGGAACCACCAAAATAACATGGGAACCACCTAAAAACATGTTGTCAACCCATCCCTTCCTTATTCACTATCGACCCTAGCACAACTCCTAACATATATTTATTGAGCACTTAAACATCCTGGAACCCAAAACACTGGGAACCCCCAACAAGACACTGGGAACCACCAAAACAAGGCCATTTTGTCAACTCACCCCTTTCCTTATTCACCACACCCCAGCCCAACCCCCTAAACATATTTATTGAGCACTAAAAACATATCAGAACCCAAAACACTGGGAACCACCAAAATGACAACTGGAACCACCAAAAAGACAGGTCAACCCCCACATCCCCTACCCCCACCCCCTTCCCCTCGCACCCATGATAACCCAACACCTACGACCACCCTATCCATCACCACCACCACCACCACCAACCCCTAAAAATGATAATGGATCAACCCAAATCTTTTATTTAACCAATCAGAGCTGTTATTCAACCAACAACGCAATACCAAATATATTGCGTTGTTGGAACAGCTGATTACAACGCAATACGCTTATATATTGCGTGGTTGCTAAATGGCTATGTACCAATCAGATTACAGCATTTGTATCTATTTATAGCTACTAAGTGATAATTGTCTTGATCGATGACTGCCATTTTTATATAGTCTTGATATATAACGAGAAGTGATATTATGTGAGGAGAGGGGTGTTATTCTTACAAACGGACGCATGTCGTCAACGGTACCATGGTTTCATATAAAAAATGCAAATACATATGGCGTATACGTATAAGTGACTTGTACGTAAGACTTATACATGGTGTGTATCATTGTGAACGTGAATGGATCCGCAGAATGTCACCCTCTAATATGCATAGCGCCCACTGAAAACCTAAATTGTTCAGCCTAACTAACTTAAAGCTAGTCCAGTCTAGTCCAGCATTGCTGGACTAGCTTTAAGTTAGTCGCTCTACTAGCTTGATGATAGTCGGTCCTAAGCTAGAAAAGTTTAGGCCAGTCGCTGGACTAGTTTAGGCTAGTCGCTCGACTAGCTTTGAGTTAGTCCAGATGGTGTCCATCTTGACTAACGTAAGGTAAGTCAAGCTAGCTTGACTAACGTAAGGTTAGTCCGGCTCTGCTCGACTAACGTAAGGTTAGTCCAGCTCAAACCATATAATAGATCCCACCTGACTCAAATTGGTCACGTTGCGTAGCAGTACTTGGTTTCGCCACGGGTGATTGCTCTTCTGTCTGTTCAATAGCACTCGTATTGACCATGTTGTTTGCGGGGCTGTAGTGGACTGACCCGTTAGTGTTCGAAATGCCCGCGCTACCGTCGTTCTTTACAGTTAGTTTTTTCCTACTCCGAGTCGTCATTCCAAACAAAATGTAGCATACAATAGTCTACAGATGTTGGCAAACATTATGGTGTAGACAATATGGCCACACAATGAAATAACTACGGCAAATTACGTCTGGATTGGCTAGCAAAACCGGACCGGCGATGACGTACGTCTTATCTGCATGCCGCCATTGATATTTTATCACAGTGCCTTGACTAACCTAAAGCTAGTCCAGCCAGCTTGACTAACCTAAAGCCGGGCCTAAAGCTAGTCAAGCCAGCTTGTCTAACATAGCTAGTCCAGCCACAGACTAGTCCAGCAGAACAAATCAAGCTAGTCAGGCTGAGCCGGACTAAACCTTAAGCTATTCAAGTCGGTCATAACATTACCAGCAGGCTTGACTAACCAGCTCGACTAGTTTAAGCTAGTCCAGCAGGCTTGATTAACCTGCTCGACTAGTTTAAAGTTAGTCCAGCATGTGTCTGACTAGTTAAAGTTTTCAGTGCACATTTTGCTCAGTGGTAAAGCAATGGCTTATGAAACCGAAGGTCATGTGTTCGAATCCTACCACGGCTTGACTTTCCTTTTAATCGTTTATACATTTATTTAGTAGTTGTCGAGATTGTTATATTAATGTTCCATCGTAGTTTTTTCTTTTTCTTTTGGTAAATGAAATTATTAACGATTTCACTGAGTTCCAATTTGACTGTTTTAAAGGTGTATGTTCCGATCACTTTTTTGGGGCTATGAATTTTTTTTTCTCATCCAGATATTTTGATATCAGAAGAATCCACATATTTTTCTCAATATGTCTATAAAATCTTAGGGGCCAGAAATGTTCCATTTATATATTATAGGCTAAAATGTGTTGAATTACTGCCAAAGGTTATTAACCACCAACTAGTCTGTGTACTACTCAATGGGCAAATGTATTGCGACATTGTCCTTCTAAAAATAGAATCATTGGAGTTATGCAACTCAAACTATGGAATGTGACAATTTTAAGGATGACCTTTCATGTAAAATTAAAAAAACAAACATCTAGTTGAAAATCGGGCCAGCAATCGGAACATACCTTTAATCTTGTTCATCTTCCAGAAAAATGAAGTTTTGTAAGCTAACATTTTTTCACCATTCTAAATATGACATGTGGCATGATGACATGAAGTGAGTGTTCACTACATGTACGTTTATGTAGACATTGCATTATTTAACAGAGTGTACAATAACATTTTATAATATCGTACAAATGATATTTTCTGAAAACATTTGTTTCTTGATCAATTGCACTTCAGTGAAAGTCTTTGTTAATATTTAGGTATTTAACGATGCGCTCCAGTGATATGGCATCCGTTCTATAGTCATGCTGCAGTGACATTCATGTCTTAATATCCTAGCTGTGTAAATCCCATTAGAATGGTGAACGTGTATACGCAGTATCCAGGTGGCTTCGAGATACTTAGCGTGAGACATAATGTGAATCAGAAACGTGGAGTAAGCACGACAATCTGGCCTCCCATTATACTCCTGGAACACATTACGCTATATCAATCGGCATATATATAATAATTATAGCCCTACATCAAGGAGTATATATAATAAGAGGGGACACTTAGCTCATTGCATATTTGCTCATTAATATGATTAACCCCGTGAACCCAATCAAAGGTCGCAGATAACGCCCTCTGGAGAGTCGAAGGGACTTTTCTATTGTTCTCTAACGACAGCGTTGGGACAGCGCATGAAGTTTCTTGTACGGAGTTGGCGATGAGCGATTGAGAAGCGACCGTATAAACAGTATACAAGATGCCATTTATTGTGTTCGAAATGTCAACGTTTTTACCATTCTTTCCAAAATAAGGAGTATAATCACATTACAAACACATTTTGTGCGAGAGTAACATATAAATAAGGTTTAAAATGTCAAAAAGGGCACGATAAAAATCCGTTCGTTATAAATAAAAGAATCAATGGTTAAATAATAAAACTCACACAATTACACTCGTCGATCTCTGTGGCGTGCATACGTTGGCCATATCGTTTGCAATCGGCAATCACGGGTTCGAATCTCCGTGTATTCGTTGTTGTTGTTTTTTGTGTGTGTTTTTGTGTTTTTTTAAAACTTGATTGTGGATGTATGTAACATCATTTCTATGTCAATTCTTATAATTTATAAAGGCCGCCAATGCTTTTATAGTTTTTTTCTATTCTTTTTTTAATATATTTTTTATCTATCATTTATCTCTGGATTTATTTAACTTTATAATCTAAACAATTAAAATGCGTAAACAATATATTATTGCTCGATAAATAAGTGATTGAAGTTGAGTTCACTTTGATAATGATAGCAACACTTGTTGTAAAACCATTTTACCAGTGTGCCCAACCATTTCTCCTTTGCACACTTTGTTTATACATTCAGATATGTCATTTTTATAGCTTGTTATAACTAGGCTAATATACAACTGTAAGCTATTTGGATACACAAAGCAAACACATTTCCAAAACAGGCCATAGCCAATCGTACAACATGAGAAACGAGACCGTTACCAATGTTAAATCTACCATGATTACCATTTTTTTTAAAAATCTGTACAACCGATGAATTTCTAGAAAATCTTTGGTACAACTTCATTTCAGGAAAGTTAGTTCTTGTACCAAATTTAGCTAGCTTTAATAAACGAATTGGGAGACGCAATATTCATGTCGAAATATATGTGGAAAGGCAATCAGACAACAATTGATAGACGCGATCAAATCTTGTACCTTTGAAGGGTGATTAGAGGTAATCCACGTATCGGCCATTGGAGAGCTTGAGTTGGTTCAGAATTTAAAAAGACCAACACCACACTCTGTGCAACACACACGTTGATGGATACTCGTTTGAAAATAACCCGCCAATGTATAATAGCCCGTCATTATGTTAACAGAGTAACGCTTGTATTCAAAGGGTTGGCTTGTTGAAGGTCGTACATTGACTTGATCTGAACAACGAATAATATGGGAGCGAAAACCTTTTGTTACGGGCACGCATGAGTAAAGTGGATTCCCTCTATAATGAACCAACATTTTAATTTCAGTGCCAAAGATTTGGAAAAAGGTTACATGGGACATTCTCGCTTCGACGATGCTCCTATGCGTAGGTCAACTGAAAGCCCGGTCCGATGGTACACTCCGGCGCCACTTGGCCAATGCATGGAACAAAAAATCAGCAACAAGTGATGTTTTATCTTAGGAGATATGTACACATTAATTTTCTCATAATACTTTACGCTGCTACGCTTCCAATCATTAGATGGTTATAGCATATGCACGGCGCAAAGTGCACGGCTGTTACGGCCCAATACGTGCAAAAGCCCAATACGTGCAAATTTGCACGTATTGGGCTTAAATAGAAAAAAATGACAAATAAATTATTCTTTGGCCCAATACGTGCTAAAAAAAATTTGAACTCTAAATTTTGAAAATATTCTATTAGGCAACCACTCTCCCTCTGAAAGCTTCAAACAATGACTATGTTTAGTCGACCCTGCTTGGTTCGACCAGAAGTAAATTGGTCCAAATGTTTAAATGGCTGTAAATGGTCAATAATGTTATGTTGAAGCTATTCCAGTAATAAAGCACCCTCCCTCTGAAAAATGTTAATCAAAAGCTACTGAACTCGACCTACGTCCAATTCGTCCCGACATACCCATGCCCCTCTAATCAGTAATATTAAATTCAGCTTTAAATCTCTTTAATTTAACTTACACCCTCCCTCTGAAAAAATTAAATCATAAGCTACTGAACTCGACCTACGCCCATTTCGTCCCGACATACCCATGCCCCTATAATCAGTAATATTAAATTCAGCTTTAAATCTCTTTAATTTAACTTACACTCTCCCTCTGAAATATTTAAATCATAAGCTACTGATCTCGGCCTACGTCCATTTCGTCCCGACATAACCATGCCCCTATAATCAGTAATATTAATAATAATAATAATAATAATAATAATCAGTATTTATATAGCGCCTTTTCCAAATGGCTCAAAGCGCTGCTATAAACATCTTTCTTTTAACTTACACCCTCCCTCTGAAATATTTCAATCGTACCTTGAAATATTTCAATCGTACCTTAAAATATTTCAATCGTACCTTGAAATATTTCAATCGTACCTTACAAAACTCGACCTACGTCCATTTCGTCCCGACATAACCATGCCCCTATAATAAGTAATATTAAATTCAGCTATAAATATCTTTCCTTTAACTTACACCCTCCCTCTGAAATATTAAATCGTCCAACAATTGACTCGACATGAAATGTTGAACAAAAAATATTGGGCTTAGGTTTCTTAAATATAGGTAACAAGACGATTTTTTCGACAGATTGAAGGTAATAAGACATAATAGAAGTCATATATAAACTAAACAGATGTTTCTAGATCATTTTTTAATTATTATTTTTTGCACGTATTGGGCTGAGGTTGAAATTTTCTTAAATATCAACAATAAGACGCTTTTTTCGACAGATTGAAGGTAATAAGACATAATAGAAGTCATATATAAACTAAACAGATGTTTCTAGATCATTTTTCAATATTTATTTTTTTTGCACGTATTGGGCTGAGGTTGAAATTTTCTTAAATATCAACAATAAGACGGTTTTTTCGACAGATTGAAGGTAATAAGACATAATAGAAGTCATATATAAACTAAACAGATGTTTCTAGATCATTTTTCAATTTTTTATTTTTTTTTGCACGTATTGGGCTGAGGTTGAAATTTTCTTAAATATCAGTAATAAGACGGTTTTTTCGACAGATTGAAGGTAATAAGACATAATAGAAGTCATATATAAACTAAACAGATGTTTCTAGATCATTTTTCAAAAAAATATTTTCATTTGCACGTATTGGGCTGAGGTTGAAATTTTCTTAAATGTCAGTAATAAGACGGTTTTTTCGACAGATTGAAGGTAATAAGACATAATAGAAGTCATATATAAACTAAACAGATGTTTCTAGATCATTTTTCAAAAAAATATTTTCATTTGCACGTATTGGGCTGAGGTTGAAATTTTCTTAAATGTCAGTAATAAGACGGTTTTTTCGACAGATTGAAGGTAATAAGACATAATAGAAGTCATATATAAACTAAACAGATGTTTCTAGATCATTTTTCAAAAAAATATTTTTTTTGCACGTATTGGGCTGAGGTTGAAATTTTCTTAAATATCAGTAATAAGACGGTTTTTTCGACAGATTGAAGGTAATAAGACATAATAGAAGTCATATATAAACTAAACAGATGTTTCTAGATCATTTTTCAAAAAAATATTTTTTTTTGCACGTATTGGGCTGAGGTTGAAATTTTCTTAAATATCAGTAATAAGACGGTTTTTTCGACAGATTGAAGGTAATAAGACATAATAGAAGTCATATATAAACTAAACAGATGTTTCTAGATCATTTTTCAAAAAAATATTTTCATTTGCACGTATTGGGCTGAGGTTGAAATTTTCTTAAATGTCAGTAATAAGACGGTTTTTTCGACAGATTGAAGGTAATAAGACATAATAGAAGTCATATATAAACTAAACAGATGTTTCTAGATCATTTTTCAATTTTTTTTTTTTTTTGCACGTATTGGGCTGAGGTTGAAATTTTCTTAAATATCAGTAATAAGACGGTTTTTTCGACAGATTGAAGGTAATAAGACATAATATAAGTCATATATAAACTAAACAGATGTTTCTAGATCATTTTTCAAAAAAATATTTTTTTTGCACGTATTGGGCTGAGGTTGAAATTTTCTTAAATATCAGTAATAAGACGGTTTTTTCGACAGATTGAAGGTAATAAGACATAATAGAAGTCATATATAAACTAAACAGATGTTTCTAGATCATTTTTCAAAAAAATATTTTTTTTTGCACGTATTGGGCTGAGGTTGAAATTTTCTTAAATATCAGTAATAAGACGGTTTTTTCGACAGATTGAAGGTAATAAGACATAATAGAAGTCATATATAAACTAAACAGATGTTTCTAGATCATTTTTCAAAAAAATATTTTCATTTGCACGTATTGGGCTGAGGTTGAAATTTTCTTAAATGTCAGTAATAAGACGGTTTTTTCGACAGATTGAAGGTAATAAGACATAATAGAAGTCATATATAAACTAAACAGATGTTTCTAGATCATTTTTCAATTTTTTTTTTTTTTTGCACGTATTGGGCTGAGGTTGAAATTTTCTTAAATATCAGTAATAAGACGGTTTTTTCGACAGATTGAAGGTAATAAGACATAATATAAGTCATATATAAACTAAACAGATGTTTCTAGATCATTTTTCAAAAAAATATTTTTTTTGCACGTATTGGGCTGAGGTTGAAATTTTCTTAAATATCAGTAATAAGACGGTTTTTTCGACAGATTGAAGGTAATAAGACATAATAGAAGTCATATATAAACTAAACAGATGTTTCTAGATCATTTTTCAAAAAAATATTTTTTTTTGCACGTATTGGGCTGAGGTTGAAATTTTCTTAAATATCAGTAATAAGACGGTTTTTTCGACAGATTGAAGGTAATAAGACATAATAGAAGTCATATATAAACTAAACAGATGTTTCTAGATCATTTTTCAAAAAAATATTTTCATTTGCACGTATTGGGCTGAGGTTGAAATTTTCTTAAATGTCAGTAATAAGACGGTTTTTTCGACAGATTGAAGGTAATAAGACATAATAGAAGTCATATATAAACTAAACAGATGTTTCTAGATCATTTTTCAAAAAAATATTTTTGAAGGTAATAAGACATACACTTTTTAATAAAACAAAATCTAAGACCAATGGCGAAAATCTGGTCCAAATATTCACATTTGAAGCAGCAATCAAAGTTTTTTTTAGGGACTTTAGTACCCCTGCACCCTGGCCCGCGGAAGGTTATGGTGGTGCACCCTGGCCCGCGGAAGGTTATGGTGGTGTGTACCCATAACTACGAAGCATTAGTAATTTCAACCTACAGAGGGGGCTGCAATCTACCGCACAAGTGTCAGATGCAGACGATGCTGGACACATGCCTATACACGAATATTCAAAGTTAAATTATGCGTACGGTACGAGGTTACATAATACTTGCTCAAGTGAATGGGACGAACACTAAATAACCGGATTAAATTCAAAAAATGATTCTGACACGCGAATTGGTTTCAATTTTTATTATTCAAGCTTCATAACAATATATTTCAGGAACGTTTTATGGGCCATTATAAAAAACTAGACATTTTTGCGAGTTTGGAACAAGATGGCTTCATAAACGTTTCAGGTCCATTTTAGTTAAAATAACAATAAATAAAATAAAAATTAAGGCTTTTCAATAAAATAATTGTCAAAAGTACACACCAAATCGCACCAAATGGGTTCGAAAATTGAAAACAAATCCAATTCCGAGGGGGCACATTACTGACTCGCCCTGTCCGCGTTACCGCGGATAGCGGTGATTCTTGAAAGTGCGGGTCACAAGTTGAATGGTCTAAAACACTTCAGGCCTATCATGATTCATCACCACAAAATAACCGATATGATTGGTGATAACACAACCTCGTATCTTCTGACAACGGCTCAAATTAACATGCTCACATTCTAGCTTCAAGCTCTCAGACATTGGCTTATTAATACTGAGCTAGACTAACTCCACGATTAGTCCCATCAAATATTCACATGTTATAAGCCTATGTGGTCTGATTGTCCCATCATGACGAGATTTCACAAGAGCGGATCATAAATTAAAAATAAATATGCATATTTAATAACAACTATATAATACGGTGCAGCCTCCAGAGCGGTGGGGCGGGCTTTATGTAGTAGACCTATAATATACCTATACGTGTTTAGAGTCCCGGCTCACGCAATATTAATACCGGTAATGTGTTTTTTATCTTTTGTGTTTATTAGCCTTCATTTTAACGTTAAATCCCGGTCCCCATATCAGCCGAGCATATGGATGTCCCAGAAATGATATGATTTGTAATTTTAAATTGATTAAGCCGGGACCATCAGGGTTCAAAAAGTCCATAAATATGAATCGTGAACTTGAACTTTTGAACTTATAATTGATCAAGAGTAAGACCATCACCACAATTTTCACTAGACGTCAATAATGCCACTTTCCACGCGGCAGGCGTCTGGAGACGACATTTCCAAAATGTCACAAAATGTTTTATAAGTCAGAAATATTGAATTTCTTTGCCATATATGCATGTAATCACCGTGAAAAAAATGCATTAAGATAAGTGCAAACATGCCTAGTATTGGTTCAGTTACCCTTAAGATTGACTTTGGAAGCTAAATGTGAAAGGTTTGAACATTCGGTTGTGTATAATTATGGCAAATCAATAGCGGCGTGGAAAGTGTTAATAAACGGTTTGCTGATTTTCAGGGCGTAACTAGGTATTTCAATTGGGAGGGGGGCATCAGGGGCAGTGGCGTAGCCACGGGAGGGGCGGTAACGTCGTGTCGGTTGAGATTGTCATTGTCGGTTCATTTGACCAAAGGAATCATGGAAATATGATTGGCAAAAGTACACAGATGAAACAAATCTGTGCTATTTATATAACAAGAAGACGATAAGGGACCGTTCATAAGTTCCACCGGAGGAGGGGCGGGCAGAAAACAGGGGGTCACATGGTTTTTACTTGACAAAAAAGGGGGGGGGGGGCCTCACACGTTTTTTTCCTAATGGGCCATACTGTTTTTTACCGTTAATATCCAACAGCTTCCGGGGGCTTCGCCCCTGGACCCCCACAAAAAAAACCCCATAAAATTGTATCCAAAATGTTTGAGATCGGCACTATATCGGTTCATTTGACATGGAATTATGATGGTCAAAAGTACACAGATCATGGAATTTTTTCGCGGCATTTTTTCGCGCACTACGCGCGCATGTGTCCACAAAATCCAATCTATTGGGTACAAGCTTGTTTAGAGCCAAAATGTACCTCAAGGCATAGCAAAAAATAGTGTAAAGTCCTAAATTTTAGCCCGTGGCGTACCGACCGGGGGGCAAGTTGCCCCCCCCCCCCCCGGCTCCAAATACCGGGACGCTAAATTCGCAATACCGGGACGCTAAATTCGCATAAGAAGAAGAAAAAAATAGGTCCTAGGCCGAAAACACTGAGGATTGGGCATTATTTGTTGAGTGTTGTGCTTTTTGGACTGCGAAATGTTGTGACCGCGTGCGAATTTTTTTGACCGTGCGAAATCCCCCCCCCCCCCCCCTCCCCCCCCCCCCCCCCCCCCCCACCCCCCCCCCCCCCCCCACTTACGTGAAATTCACGAGGTGACTGACTGGGAAAACATTTGGGGCAACCTTTTACGAAAATTTACGCCACTGTCGGGACGACATACTTCTGCCCCCCCCCCCCCCCCCCCCCCCTGGCTCACATGCCGCGGTACGCGCCTGATTTTAGCGCGAATTTCTTTAGTCAGAACAATCTTGTCGGTTCACTATATATCATTTCTTGCCCGTTCCCCCATGAAAAACCTAGCTACCCCACTCTTACTTGGCTTTGACGTACTTGGTGACATCCTGCATATGTGGTCATAATAAGATAAGTTTAAGATTTGTTGTAGCCTTTGAGGGGGAATGAAACGGTTTGGTGAAGTTGTGAAGGGAGGCCGTGCTTTTTGTTCGACTTTGCGATATTTACTCCCGCCCCCCCCCCCCCCCCCCCCCCCCCCCCCCCCCCTCCCCACCCCCACCCCCGCCCCCGGTAGAAATAATGAGCAGGCCCTAATCAATCAGGCCGGATATGCATGCCTTAGCACACATCTACCTTCAATCTTTTTAAATATTTAATATTTAAAAAGTAATTAAAAAAGAGGAACAAGGGGCGAGGCATTTTTTATCATTTCAACAATGTTACTGTTTGGACAATATGAGTGACCCGGTTAGTACTTATAGCGACCCGGTATTTCAAGAGGTAAACCAGTTTGGAGGGTGCGCAATAAGTGGATGCAAAATAACTATGCTCACTCCATGCCGAAACTCACCGACACGTTGTTGGTCTATAGAGGAACACCACCTCTTGACACCCTGACATGAACATGATTTTAAGCGGAACAATCAAAATTGTAAAAAAATGTTGAAATATAAAAGAATTAGAGGGAGATCCATTCACAGTCCTATGAAAGTCTAAGAAGATGTAAAAATATCATTAATATAAAAACATCTAAAATCCATGTTGCATGTTATACCCTACAACGTCTTGTTAATGATATCAACATGTATGCAACTTCGCATGGTTATATGACGTTTGATACGGTTTAGAAATGACCTCAGATAGCATCTAATTTCCAAATTTTCTTGGGTCCTTGATAAGCGTGCCCGAACCCAAAGCCGTATTTATCGTCAATACTTCATGCATTTCGTCAATACAACAAGCTTCATGTTATGCTCCCTTCCCCCTTTTTTTTAAAGCTGACAACGCCATAGACTTTAATACTTCTTTTAATAATATAACGATTTGCCGGCCTCGTTTTACCATAAATGATTTTACGACCAATCGAACTGATCAGCCAGTCGGGAAAATTGAGAAGAATCTTTGGTGGAAATAGTACAATTTGACAAGAATTTATCGCGAAATTATACTGAAATTTACCGGCCATGAAATTACCATGAAACGGGTTTCCTATGTCTTTTTAACCGCTATAACCCATGACCACCACCACTGGTCCAACGGTGTGTAGGTTAGTAGGTAGGCTATATAATGCAACTTCGCGCCCGCTCTTTAAAAGATGCTCTCTAAGGCATTTCTAAGCAGGCTCAATTTTTATCTTTTCCTTAAATTTGTATAATTGTTCAGACATCTGTGCATTCCACCCCACCCGCACACCCCTGGCCTTGGCTACGTCACTGAACTAGGCTTCCCCCTGCACGTGCCTCGCTAATTAAAATCCTAAGCTATGCCACTAAATGCAACGGGAGAATGTACAACTGAACCGAGGGCGCAAGTTATGATGCATGGTCTGCAGCAGACGACGGTGGCCACGCGAAACCTAAATTTTGAATTCGTATTGGAATAACGCATAATCGCGAATGTTAATCTTATCATTTTGAAAAATTCATCATAATTATTTAAGACTTTTTTTCTAATCCAAAACCGTTGGAGTTGGCTAACCAACTCCATTGTAAATGCTATTTTTTGAATTATTTCCCTCGTTAACCGGGCGATAACAGCTTAAAATATTTCAAAATGATGTTGCCATATGGTTGCACACCACCAAATACATCTCCTATAGGGTTACACGTGAAATGCACAATTTTAAAATGGATATTTCTCGACGTTATAAGAAACTGGTAACTTGAAATTTGGTTTCAACTTGAAGATGAAAGCCATGACTACTAACTCAACAACTCATTTATGGGGGCTAACCGGCATAATTTTGAGCTAGAGCCTTTTCAAAAAGTACGAGTTCAGTTTTCCTGGTCACACGCAATTGTTGATTAAGATTATTGCGTCAGATACCGGAAATGACCTGAACACAAATGTCTCTGTTAAAATATTAAAAAATCATCATTGCATCAATTGTTTTGGACCTGAAGAACGCTGATGTGTCTGTCAAAATTCACACTATATTAATTTCGCCATAACATGTAGTAAATACCCTAATTTTAAACTGTAATTTACAATAGGTTTCCCGTTTCGGCATAGAAACGGGCCGGTTTTGGACTTTTGCCTCAAAAGGGGTAGGGCCAGACGTTATTTAGTGGTGTGAAACCATATTGGGTCGTCCGAGACGCGTGGCGGATGGCCAGCGTCGTCTGGCCTGCAGATCAGTGGTCTGCAGATGGCGACGCTATGACAATTTCAGACGACCGAACCTATAATATTGAAATACCTTTCTCTTTCCTCTCTGTATGGTTTGATCTTTAAAATTACCCATTAAAGAGGATGCTTGGATGAATTAAGTAAATAGCCCATTGCCTCTTTTATAAAAAAGCGTTTTAATCAACGTCAGTTTCGCAACATATCATATTTTAAATTAACATTAGAACCTGTAGAACCTGAAAAACTAATTTTTCGGATTAGAGAACCTTTTGACCCATTCGGACTAAAGAATACGCTATATGATTCGGACTATAGCACCCATTTCAATATTCGGACTAAAGAACCCTTTTTTATAAATCGGATTAAAGAACCTTAATTCATATTCGGACTAGAGAACCTGTTTTAATGTTCGGATTAAAGAACCATTTCACAAATCGGATTATAGAACACGTACATAGTATTCAGACCAAAGAATCGTTTTGCATGTTCGGATTAGAGAACCCTTTTCATTTTCGTATTATAGAACCTTAATTATTTTTGGGACTATAGAACCTTCGGAATATAGCACCTTATTTTTTTCGGATTATAGAACCCTTCGGAATTTAGAACCTTCGGACTAAAGAACCATCGGACTATAGATAGACATGTCACCCACAGCCCAATATGTGCAAACAATTTTTTTTTTTTTTAAATGATCTAGAAACATCTGTTTAGTTTATATATGACTTCTATTATGTCTTATTACCTTCAATCTGTCGAAAAAAGCGTCTTATTGTTGATATTTAAGAAAATTTCAACCTCAGCCCAATACGTGCACAAAAAAAACAACAAAAATGATCTAGAAACATCTGTTTAGTTTATATATGACTTCTATTATGTCTTATTACCCTCAATCTGTCGAAAAAACCGTCTTATTACTGATATTTAAGAAAATTTCAACCTCAGCCCAATACGTGCAAATGAAAATATTTTTTGAAAAATGATCTAGAAACATCTGTTTAGTTTATATATGACTTCTATTATGTCTTATTACCTTCAATCTGTCGAAAAAACCGTCTTATTACTGATATTTAAGAAAATTTCAACCTCAGCCCAATACGTGCAAATGAAAATATTTTTTTGAAAAATGATCTAGAAACATCTGTTTAGTTTATATATGACTTCTATTATGTCTTATTACCTTCAATCTGTCGAAAAAACCGTCTTATTACTGATATTTAGGAAAATTTCAACCTCAGCCCAATACGTGCACAAAAAAAATGTTGTTTGAAAAATGATCTAGAAACATCTGTTTAGTTTATATATGACTTCTATTATGTCTTATTACCTTCAATCTGTCGAAAAAACCGTCTTATTACTGATATTTAAGAAAATTTCAACCTCAGCCCAATACGTGCAAAAAAAAAAAAAAATGAAAAATGATCTAGAAACATCTGTTTAGTTTATATATGACTTCTATTAGGTCTTATTACCCTCAATCTGTCGAAAAAACCGTCTTATTACTGATATTTAAGAAAATTTCAACCTCAGCCCAATACGTGCAAATGAAAATATTTTTTGAAAAATGATCTAGAAACATCTGTTTAGTTTATATATGACTTCTATTATGTCTTATTACCTTCAATCTGTCGAAAAAACCGTCTTATTACTGATATTTAAGAAAATTTCAACCTCAGCCCAATACGTGCAAATGAAAATATTTTTTTGAAAAATGATCTAGAAACATCTGTTTAGTTTATATATGACTTCTATTATGTCTTATTACCTTCAATCTGTCGAAAAAACCGTCTTATTACTGATATTTAAGAAAATTTCAACCTCAGCCCAATACGTGCAAAAAAAAATGAAAAATGAAAAATGATCTAGAAACATCTGTTTAGTTTATATATGACTTCTATTATGTCTTATTACCTTCAATCTGTCGAAAAAACCGTCTTATTGTTGATATTTAAGAAAATTTCAACCTCAGCCCAATACGTGCAAAAAAAATAAAAATTGAAAAATGATCTAGAAACATCTGTTTAGTTTATATATGACTTCTATTATGTCTTATTACCTTCAATCTGTCGAAAAAAGCGTCTTATTGTTGATATTTAAGAACATTTCAACCTCAGCCCAATACGTGCAAATGAAAATATTTTTTTGAAAAATGATCTAGAAACATCTGTTTAGTTTATATATGACTTCTATTATGTCTTATTACCTTCAATCTTTCGAAAAAACCGTCTTATTACTGATATTTAAGAAAATTTCAACCTCAGCCCAATACGTGCAAAAAAAAATGAAAAATGAAAAATGATCTAGAAACATCTGTTTAGTTTATATATGACTTCTATTATGTCTTATTACCTTCAATCTGTCGAAAAAACCGTCTTATTACTGACATTTAAGAAAATTTCAACCTCAGCCCAATACGTGCAAATGAAAATATTTTTTTGAAAAATGATCTAGAAACATCTGTTTAGTTTATATATGACTTCTATTATGTCTTATTACCTTCAATCTGTCGAAAAAACCGTCTTATTACTGATATTTAAGAAAATTTCAACCTCAGCCCAATACGTGCAAAAAAATTATTTTTTTGAAAAATGATCTAGAAACATCTGTTTAGTTTATATATGACTTCTATTATGTCTTATTACCTTCAATCTGTCGAAAAAACCGTCTTATTACTGACATTTAAGAAAATTTCAACCTCAGCCCAATACGTGCAAATGAAAATAATTTTTGAAAAATGATCTAGAAACATCTGTTTAGTTTATATATGACTTCTATTATGTCTTATTACCTTCAATCTGTCGAAAAAACCGTCTTATTACTGATATTTAAGAAAATTTCAACCTCAGCCCAATACGTGCAAAAAAAAATATTTTTTGAAAAATGATCTAGAAACATCTGTTTAGTTTATATATGACTTCTATTATGTCTTATTACCTTCAATCTGTCGAAAAAACCGTCTTATTACTGATATTTAAGAAAATTTCAACCTCAGCCCAATACGTGCAAAAAAAAATGAAAAATGAAAAATGATCTAGAAACATCTGTTTAGTTTATATATGACTTCTATTATGTCTTATTACCTTCAATCTGTCGAAAAAACCGTCTTATTGTTGATATTTAAGAAAATTTCAACCTCAGCCCAATACGTGCAAAAAAAATAAAAATTGAAAAATGATCTAGAAACATCTGTTTAGTTTATATATGACTTCTATTATGTCTTATTACCTTCAATCTGTCGAAAAAAGCGTCTTATTGTTGATATTTAAGAAAATTTCAACCTCAGCCCAATACGTGCAAATGAAAATATTTTTTTGAAAAATGATCTAGAAACATCTGTTTAGTTTATATATGACTTCTATTATGTCTTATTACCTTCAATCTGTCGAAAAAACCGTCTTATTACTGATATTTAAGAAAATTTCAACCTCAGCCCAATACGTGCAAAAAAAATAAAAAATTGAAAAATGATCTAGAAACATCTGTTTAGTTTATATATGACTTCTATTATGTCTTATTACCTTCAATCTGTCGAAAAAACCGTCTTATTACTGATATTTAAGAAAATTTCAACCTCAGCCCAATACGTGCAAAAAAAATATTTTTTTGAAAAATGATCTAGAAACATCTGTTTAGTTTATATATGACTTCTATTATGTCTTATTACCTTCAATCTGTCGAAAAAACCGTCTTATTACTGACATTTAAGAAAATTTCAACCTCAGCCTAATACGTGCAAATGAAAATATTTTTTTGAAAAATGATCTAGAAACATCTGTTTAGTTTATATATGACTTCTATTATGTCTTATTACCTTCAATCTGTCGAAAAAACCGTCTTATTACTGATATTTAAGAAAATTTCAACCTCAGCCCAATACGTGCAAAAAAAAATAAAATTGAAAAATGATCTAGAAACATCTGTTTAGTTTATATATGACTTCTATTATGTCTTATTACCTTCAATCTGTCGAAAAAACCGTCTTATTACTGACATTTAAGAAAATTTCAACCTCAGCCCAATACGTGCAAATGAAAATATTTTTTTGAAAAATGATCTAGAAACATCTGTTTAGTTTATATATGACTTCTATTATGTCTTATTACCTTCAATCTGTCGAAAAAACCGTCTTATTACTGATATTTAAGAAAATTTCAACCTCAGCCCAATACGTGCAAAAAAAAATATTTTTTTGAAAAATGATCTAGAAACATCTGTTTAGTTTATATATGACTTCTATTATGTCTTATTACCTTCAATCTGTCGAAAAAACCGTCTTATTACTGACATTTAAGAAAATTTCAACCTCAGCCCAATACGTGCAAATGAAAATATTTTTTTGAAAAATGATCTAGAAACATCTGTTTAGTTTATATATGACTTCTATTATGTCTTATTACCTTCAATCTGTCGAAAAAACCGTCTTATTGTTGATATTTAAGAAAATTTCAACCTCAGCCCAATACGTGCAAAAAAAATAAAAATTGAAAAATGATCTAGAAACATCTGTTTAGTTTATATATGACTTCTATTATGTCTTATTACCTTCAATCTGTCGAAAAAACCGTCTTATTACTGATATTTAAGAAAATTTCAACCTCAGCCCAATACGTGCACAAAAAAAAAATTGAAAAATGATCTAGAAACATCTGTTTAGTTTATATATGACTTCTATTATGTCTTATTACCTTCAATCTGTCGAAAAAAACGTCTTATTACTGATATTTAAGAAAATTTCAACCTCAGCCCAATACGTGCAAAAAAAAAAAAAATTGAAAAATGATCTAGAAACATCTGTTTAGTTTATATATGACTTCTATTATGTCTTATTACCTTCAATCTGTCGAAAAAACCGTCTTATTGTTGATATTTAAGAAAATTTCAACCTCAGCCCAATACGTGCAAAAAAAATAAAAATTGAAAAATGATCTAGAAACATCTGTTTAGTTTATATATGACTTCTATTATGTCTTATTACCTTCAATCTGTCGAAAAAAGCGTCTTATTGTTGATATTTAAGAAAATTTCAACCTCAGCCCAATACGTGCAAAAAATAATAATTAAAAAATGATCTAGAAACATCTGTTTAGTTTATATATGACTTCTATTATGTCTTATTACCTTCAATCTGTCGAAAAAATCGTCTTGTTACCTATATTTAAGAAACCTAAGCCCAATATTTTTTGTTCAACATTTCATGTCGAGTCAATTGTTGGACGATTTAATATTTCAGAGGGAGGGTGTAAGTTAAAGGAAAGATATTTATAGCTGAATTTAATATTACTTATTATAGGGGCATGGTTATGTCGGGACGAAATGGACGTAGGTCGAGTTTTGTAAGGTACGATTGAAATATTTCAAGGTACGATTGAAATATTTCAAGGTACGATTGAAATATTTCAAGGTACGATTGAAATATTTCAAGGTACGATTGAAATATTTCATGGTACGATTGAAATATTTCAAGGTACGATTGAAATATTTCAAGGTACGATTGAAATATTTCAGAGGGAGGGTGTAAGTTAAAAGAAAGATGTTTATAGCAGCGCTTTGAGCCATTTGGAAAAGGCGCTATATAAATACTGATTATTATTATTATTTTTATTATTAATATTACTAGCTGATTATAGGGGCATGGTTATGTCGGGACGAAATGGACGTAGGCCGAGATCAGTAGCTTATGATTTAAATATTTCAGAGGGAGAGTGTAAGTTAAATTAAAGAGATTTAAAGCTGAATTTAATATTACTGATTATAGGGGCATGGGTATGTCGGGACGAAATGGGCGTAGGTCGAGTTCAGTAGCTTATGATTTAATTTTTTCAGAGGGAGGGTGTAAGTTAAATTAAAGAGATTTAAAGCTGAATTTAATATTACTGATTAGAGGGGCATGGGTATGTCGGGACGAATTGGACGTAGGTCGAGTTCAGTAGCTTTTGATTAACATTTTTCAGAGGGAGGGTGCTTTATTACTGGAATAGCTTCAACATAACATTATTGACCATTTACAGCCATTTAAACATTTGGACCAATTTACTTCTGGTCGAACCAAGCAGGGTCGACTAAACATAGTCATTGTTTGAAGCTTTCAGAGGGAGAGTGGTTGCCTAATAGAATATTTTCAAAATGTAGAGTTCAAATTTTTTTTAGCACGTATTGGGCCAAAGAATAATTTATTTGTCATTTTTTTCTATTTAAGCCCAATACGTGCAAATGTGCACGTATTGGGCTTTTGCACGTATTGGGCCGTAACACACGGCGTCTCATTTAGGCCCACAGGCCGGGCGGGCTAGAGAAGTGCTCAGAACCGGGACTATATTAACAATACACTCAACTTTAAAAAAATGAAACACCGGATTCTACTGTCGCTCTATTACGGTCGTATAGTCGGCCCCCGGATTCCACCGTCACTCTGTTGCAAGTAAGTGTATATTCGCCACAACATGTGGGCACTACCGTATAATTTTATTGACTTTACATCATGCCTTTCGTCGGTACAACCCGGACTTATTACTGTCTGATAAGTCCACCCCCCTCCCTATGGCCCTGTTTAAAGCTGGCTACGCCACTGATTCGCGCATGTTGGATGTGCCGGCCCGCCGCGCCAGTGGTCCGCATTGCGGCGTTATTGGTCACTCTCGATCATAGTTCGGCGTGGCCCCTCGCTACACGGCTCCTCACGGCGGCATTATTATCACATCAAACCCCTTCTGGATGTTATCATCAATCAATGCATTGTCGGCTGCTTTAGTCAAAATTAAATATTATATACCAAGGGATATACAACTGTCACTGGATATACCCACTTTGCCTATCTGTGATATACCATTGAACCGTCAAAGAATGACACGCGCCTGAACCTTTTCCGTGAACTTTTCCTGATTGCGCTTTACCACCCCAAACTGGCCGGAGCCCGCGGGCGTTAGATCTGCGGTTGATTAGCGCATTACAAGAAGTTGTGTCACTTGCCATGCAGCACATACTCATTATGAATTTGTCCACAATTTTGGTGGACAAATCCAAAGCGATCGGACGCATGCGTAGAAAAAAAATGGTGTCCCCTTGACTCTCCAGAGGGCCTTTTCGATATTCAGACGATGGCGGACATAAGTTCGTGTGACGAATATTCTAGGTGAAATTTGATGTGGGAACGCTCGGACTGTAGGGAACGATGATATTTCTGACTTCAACAGCGCCAGGGCATCGTTCGGGGACCGTTTGATTATCATTCAGGTCGTGTCAGTATGAAATTAGGTAAAACACTCCGACATAACGTTGAAATCAACGGAGATTCAAAGATTACGGCCGTTCGTGTCCTCTATGGTCTGGTACTTTTCATTTTCGACTTCACAAATGACATATATTCATTGATATGATTATTCATTGTATATTCATGAACGTCGACGCATTCGATGAATCGAACAATACAGTGACCGGGGGTTGCCTACATGTAGGAGCGTAAATATAGGACCTACATTTCAATACCGCCATGGCTTAACGTGAGACAGAAACGTGCCATGGTATAACGAGCCCAACATACCTTAGCAACGCCTTCTTTGTTAATTTTTTTTCAAAAAAATATGCTCATGCAGAAGGTTGGAATCTAATACACAATTAATCCCACTTTAGCCTAACCAACCCCCTTTTCCAAATATGCGACGCACAATGAAACCACGCTATAAAGCAGTAACTGGTTCGTTATTGCACAACACATACGGAAAAAACCCACCAACAATGAGCCGCTCAGAATCATGCCGACGAAAACAATATTCGAGTCTACTAGTATTATAGTCATCTCATAAAAATCTCAACCTTGAGATATTTATAAAAGGATATGGCTGGTAGGGGTGAACCTAAGGGTTTAACATAAGAGCCTGACAGAAGGTATGAAAGAACGACTAACAAGCAGAGTTAGCAGACTGGGTAAATGCGTATATATGTGATGAAATGCTATGAGCAAGATAGAGACAACCGGTATGTTTGAGGTTCATGAGATATAGGATGAGAAAAGAATGACAATTAAACTTATTTTAAGGAAACAGTAAATCCTTTCCAAACACGAAGCTTGACTTGACGAAGGATTAGATGGCTTACAAAGGTATCCTGTATAGGCCTACTGCTCGAAGAAAGGTGTTTACTCGCTATCACTGTTTGGATCTGATGCTAGAATAAACTACTCGGTTGTCGCAACTCTCCATACATCACATCCACAAGCGTCAGTACAGGGTAGCTCTTTCCTCTTACATCCACACATCCTTGTCATACATCCTGTCTTGCACGCACATTTTTCCAACGTCAGCACGGCTTCTGACACGGGTTGTAAAAGCATCATTTGTGGAACGAGATGTGCGTTGTGGTCTAACACCATCCGTTGTTAACAGGAGATACGGTAAATATCTGGTCGTTCCTTCTGCAAAAGTCCGGCTTCTGCGACAATGATACAGCCCCATCTTGCATAATCCACATGGACACACTAGAAGTCAAGAGGGATCATCTCTGCAAACGTTTTTTTTGGATTTCGCGTCTTTTCGTAAATATGTTCTAAATCTGGCGTGAAGTATGATATTGTCGTGAAAACATCACCAGGTATGAAGAAGTGTGTCTACTCTTAAAAACAATGAAAACATTTACCAATTTTGTACAAGAAGTTTTTTCCTATTTTATTTTTGAAAACGGGACCTGACTATTTTGACTCACCCTGTATATACAGTTTAGGGAATCAATTGTGTTATTTAAAAGTAACTTCAATATGATGGAGAAGTTTGCACCTCACACAGGAGATGACAGCGAGTTCCAAGCGCAAGCGCGAGAGAGTAGTCAAATCAGTTTTGATTCGTGACGTTGAATACGTTGTCTGAAAAGGAGAGAAGAGTTCAATTGCTGTCCATGGGTTTGAATACGGTTGACATCACATCAAAACAATACGAAATAACTAAAGAATAATTGCAATGAGAATGCAATATATTTCGTTTTATATTTAGAAAATAAAGCAACAAAATATCGATAATACAATAATAAAATAAAGATAATTAAGACAAAATCAGGAAGACATTTGTTTTGTATTCAGGCCAACAAAAAAAAGGTTGACTTGCCCTTTCAGGGCCAAAGACTGGGTCGGACGGTCGGATTTTTGTTGGATTTTTGTTTGTGTGAACATTTATACTACACGTATACTACATGTTTTAACGAATTGTTTTATTTATTTATTTATATATATATATTTTTTTTGAACAAGCAGATACTACTTAAAACACGTTTTCATCTTTCTTTATTGTTATGTGTTTCTTTCATTTTTTTTTTAAATTTTAATTTAACAAAAAAATAGCGACCCTAGATTTTCGGGTCGGTCGAAAAGGACAAGTCAACACTTTCTTTTTTGCCTCACAGAAATACAGTATATAACTTTAAAATAATAACTAAATGTTTATGAACAAATCTGTTTTGTATATGGTAAAACTAACAGATTATACTGGCATTAAATGTGTTTCTTCAAATATGTAAATGAATTTACACGAGAGAGTGCCATACAATGTACATACAGTTTAGGGAATCAATTGGATTATTTAAAAGTAACTTGAATATTAGAGAGAATTATGCACCTCACGCAGGAGATGAGAGCGAGTTCCAAGCAGACGAGTAGTCACTAGTCAGATCAGGTTTGAGAGAAGAGTTTAAAATGCTGTCCATGGGTTTGAATACGGTTGAAAGTTGAGAATTTGCAATTTGCATACGTACATCGCGAACGTCATATAATGCATTTTAAGATCTGGATGTATCATTTGGGGAATAGTACTTTTAAAAGTAGCTATAATCTTTGTTGCATCTTGAATTTCATTGATAAGCATCAGTAAGAAACAATATACATAATAGAAACAGCATGATACGTTGTTTGATTTCTTCATATTGTGTAAAATACAGAGTATTTAAATTGTAATCTAATCTAATCTAATCTAATCCGTGTTGTCAGGTAACCGATATAATTCTACCTTTGATCAAGCAGCCCTTTTATGGCAAAAGAATGTATCTTATATGTAGTTTCCTAACAGTATACTTCCTTTTAACATGCTCAAAGTTAGCTTTTTTCTCCATAAATCATGTAGTGGTAAAAGGCAGTACATTACTGTTATTGTCTTTACAAGTTGCAACCTTTTCCCAAGTGAGGATTATTGATCCAATTTAACACAATCCATATTTAAAGGAAGTATATCATTAGGAAAGTACATATAAGATACATCCTTTTGCCGTAAGGCTGCAAGGGATTGCTCTGACAGCAGGCTGACTATTGACATTTCAGAACAGACTCCTAGCAAGCCTAGCAAGGTAAATTAATCGTCCTTTACCTTATAGCGAATTCGATATTCATCTCTTACTGTTTCACTTGAACCTTGCGTTTTCGCTTAACACTTTCCACGCGGCTATTAGTGTTACCATATTATACAAAACAGACTTTTCAAAAACCTTTCCCAATTTTCAAAGTTTATCTCAAGGATTACTGAACCAATACTAGGCATGTTTGTACTTATTTCAATGCATTTCTCATAGTGATTCGAAATATGGTGATGAAATTCAATAATGTTGACATTTTTGAAACATTTTGTGAAATTTTGGAATGTCGTCTGCAGCCGCCTGCCGCGTGGAAAGTGTTAAGATTAGATAAGATTAGACTATCGTTAAATTAGATATGTCGCCTATCAACTCAACATCAAAAACTAAAGGCCTGTATATTTATAAACAGAGTGGTCCAAACGGGTATGGCTTTTTTAGACGCAGAGTTCATTAAATTGATGAGACATCATAAGATTATATTGACGTATTTTAACACTTTCTACGCGGCTATTAGTTTTATCATATACAAAATAGATTTTCAGAAACCATTCCCAACTTTCATGGCATATCTCAAGGATTACATAACCAATGCTAGGCATGTTTGTACTCATTTAAATGCATTTCTCAGTGATTCCAAATATGGTAATGAAATTAAATAATTATGATATTTTTGAAATACTTTGTGAAGATTTGGAATGTCGTCTGCAGATGCCTGCCGCATGGAAAGTGTTAAAACTGCAATGCCTTTGGGTATATGGTGACATTAAAGCACTAATTACAAAAAAGTCACCATTTGAAGGAAAATGGTTAAACGTCTCTTTGCAGTTAAAAATGTAAGCTTCAATTTCAGCGGCATTTTTGCCACATATGCCTAAAATATTGCAGTTTAAGAATATGTAAAACAGATCTTGTGATGTATCTAACATCTTGAAAAATCATCTCAAAAAGTGTACGATATTTTGGACGTCGTACATACCATGATGCAATTGTTTTAAGCAGCCGAGGACCAAACCCTGGCCGCGTGCGAACAAGTGTAAGACTCCACCAACTGAGCCATACGGGTGAGGTTCAAAACACGTAACCCCCTTCCCCAATTGAACATCTGGCGGAGCGTGGTACGAGATTGACAGGGCGATCGCGCGGTACAAGATTGTAGCAGCGTCGGGTTATTGTAGTGTGTATGTGATCTGTTTTCATGGAACGTCCTCTATCTGTGATTGTCCCCTTTTTAAAATGCAGTTTGTTTGTTAAATTACATTTATAAACAGGAAATAAAAAATCGAACAAATTTGTTGATCATTTCTTATCTTAAATAATTGGAAGCAGAGTCCGGGAAGGATTTTCCTGGACAATTATCAGATAAGATAATGAACAGGTTTAGGTCGTCTAGTTTTCTACACAAGCATTAATCATTTTTTGTGATACATTCAAAAATCTGACAAATGTGATGGCCTTTGACGTATCAAACACGTTGCCTGCTGAAGTGTTTCCTTACAAATCTTGACAAACAAATGTAAAACGAATGATGGAAAATCATCAGTGATTTACGACCTTCATTCCTGGGATTGTTAAAGACGCAACTGCGTAATGCAACATACATCCATAACTAGATACATAGTTTGCCCTCTATAGTGTTGTTACACTTTATTCCAAAGAAGATTTATTGATGTACCCCATGATGCTTAGCGCCTATACAGTACCAACAGGGCTTATCACCAAAACAAACAGTACCACACATGTGTTAACTCGTTACCTGACATAGACCAACCAACCAAACATCGGAAGTATGGCAAACTATACCTTTTTGGAATCCTGGTGCTCAGCCGAACAATTTGGTATATCTTTTAGCGTAATTGAAGGCATTTGAATTTTTGTGCCCCTGTGAGGCGGCCATTTTGGATTCTGGGCTTACGGTATATTTGTCGTGCTGATCGTACACGATTCTGGTCATAACCGAATAACCCACTACAGCAAATTTGGTATCAAAATGTTCAGAATTATAATGCCCATCTCTTGAAGCAAATAGTATAGTTTTCATACAGGACTACTACATATTTGTAAAAAAAGATGTTACAAAAATTACATGCTGGGTAACGGTTACCATGGCAACCGCCACGATCGTCCGGTATCGTTGAAATTTTCACAGAAGTGTCCGACCATTCATAAGCTTTCAGAATATATATATAGTTTTACTACCTTACAGAGTCTCATATTTAAATTATAAGTTGATATTTACATGCATGTGCAAATTCACAATTTTTTCAAAAATTAATTTGTCAGGGAAAGAGTAATTAACAGCTGGAGGTCGTCTGAACTCTACCATAGTAATAAATGGTGCAAATAGGGTAAACTTGGCCACAAATATGAAAGAAGTTGAATCCCAACTAAAACTTGTATTTATAAAAATATAGGGTCTTTAACAAAATCAAGAGAGGACTGTATTAAAGACACATCAATCATATTACTTGCAACAGGATTTTCTTAAAGACCCTCGTTTAACAACTGTATAAGCATTTCCTTGCACTGTAATGTCGATGGGAACCAGTAGACACATGTGATGAAAGTGAAGCATCCCGGGGTGCATCAATAAATCTTCTTTGACTTTATTCCGTCATGGACTTAATTCAAGGGGCATTGAGAGATTGCCGATAAAAATGAAATTTGGAAAAAAAAGGAATGGTTTCAATAGATAAGGTACGTAGGAACCCTGAAGTGTAATGATTTATGGTAAAACAACGGTTGAATAATGACGCTAGATTGAAATTCGGTTGAAGCAAATTATGTGGTGAGTGATACTTATAATTTCGATGTGATCTATATCGAATTACCTAATCGTAACATTTTACATGATATACGGTGAATTAAGGTGGTATTTAGTATTATGCCTAAGTATTAGGTAGGTGCAAACAAACAGATTTCCAGAAAATTGAGGGCGTACTCCCATGTTTATAAGAAAGAGGAAAAAATACGCTGTCTCTGTATAAATTTACCTGTTTATATACAAAATACATTCAATCAAAATAACATTTGTTCGTACATGAATGTACCACTTGGTAAATATAATTTGTATCACCACATGTATGTACCTCACTATCCACAGGCACTTTTCCTACGGCAATTAAGGATGCCATTGTCACACCACTCGTAAAGAAACCATCATTAGACAAGAACATGCTTAAGAACTACCGTCCAGTATCCAACACAGCATTTTTAAGCAAAATTATTGAAAAGGCTGCTTTGTCACGTGTAAATAAACATGTTAGTAAGAATGATCTACGCCAGAAGATGCAGTCAGCGTATAGGCCCAAGCACAGCACGGAGACAGCATTATTAAAAGTCAAAAGTGATACTGTGTGCGAAATTGACAACCAGCGTGCTATTGTTTTCGTATTGTTAGACCTATCAGCAGCTTTGGACACAGTTGATCATGGTATCCTAACTAACAGATTGTCAAATGATTTTGGATTTAGAGGAAATGTAGGGAGCTGGTTTCGTTCGTATCTCTATCGACGCACATGCAAGGTTAAAATTGCCAATGAGTTTTCTGACTCGCACGTTCTCAACTTCGGTTTGCCTCAAGGATCTTGTGTTGGCCCTCAAATGTTCTCTTTCTACACACATCCGATTGCTGATATAATCAAACGTTACAAACACATAGAGTTCCATTTTTACGCTGATGATACACAACTTTACATCTCATTTGACCCAAATAAGTCAGGGGATGCTGACCATGCTCTTGTTATGATATCTGCGTGCATTGAGGATATCAAATCTTGGATGTCGCAAAATATGCTTTGCTTGAATTTTTCATTGCAGCCAACCAAAGAGCCTTAAAGTCACTATGCAACATCTCACTTCGTGTTGGTGATATTGAGATCAGACCGCCCCCCCCCCCCCATGCACGCAATATTGGTGTTGAATTTGACTCCCATTTAAACATGTCTCATCATGTAACTAACATTTGTCGCAGTTTGAATTTTCACCTTAGGAATCTTCCTCGTATTCGGATGTTTATTGATGAAACAACATGTCATCACGCCATACACGCACTTATTACATCGCGGCTCGACTATTCCAACTCTCTCTTACAGGGAACTTCTGCGAAAGATATTAAACGGCTACAACGCACTTATCAAACTGCGTGATACATTTCACGGACATAAATTATGATAATGAGCTAATTCGTGAAGGGCGCCGCTCATTAAATGACGTCACTCGCATCATCGGGATTTTCCCGATGTCAGCGGAAAATTCCAAATCGATTCACAGGTAAATTGACTTCGTACATTGCACTGCTGGGCAGAATACTTTGCTAGCCAATGATTGCCCTCGTGTCAGTTTTTCTGTATTGTATCGATATATCAACATACTTTTTACCGGATCAAAATTGGTCAAGCCAGTCGAGAGTAACAGAATTTTCAAAAAATCTTCTTCCGATATTTTCGGAACGCCAAATGTGTAAGTTTGAAATTCTAGATCGAGTAAAATGATGTGCTTATTTGTTGTCTGTGAGCTTTTGTGATTTTTTTCCCGAATTGGAGTATTTTTTTAATTGAAAATAGACAGTTCAAATTAAACGTTGGTTCCAAATTCAACAGACAGCACATGTATTTAGGTACACAGCAACGGCAATATTCAGGCACCATTTGAGAAAAAACGGTGCCCGGCTATGAAAGGGAGTGTACGGAGAAGTGTACGGGCGTGTAGCGGGGATGAACATTGTATATAAATGTTTCAAAGATGGCGCGCCTTCTTATCTTATGGAACTTACTAGTACGCATGTACCTAAAAGAAGTGGTCTTCGTTTTGCCTCTGACACTCGGATTCTCACTGTACCTAAAACTCGTCTCACTACCGCCAAGAAACGAGTTTACGCCTCCGGTCCATTTTTGTGGAATAATTTACCGCGTCACATTAGGCATGCCTCATCACTGACTCAATTTAAGAAGATGTTAAAAACTCACTTATTCCACCGTCAAAGTGCGAGTGATGTTTAACTCTGTTAATTTTATGTTTTAATTTTGTTAAGCGCTGCGGTACTATTGTATAATGTGTAAGAGCGCTATATAAATGCTCATTGTTATGTTATGTTTATGTTTTGATGTATGTGATCTTTTCAGCGAAAGAAATGATAATAAAAAACTATAAATGAGAGAAGAAAAGAAATCACGAGGTGACTGACTGGGACAAAATTGGGACTACCTTTTACGAAAATTTTAGAAATCTTGCCCCCCCCCCCCCCCCCCCCTGAAAAAAATCCTAGCTACGCCACTGGACCAAAGCGCCCAATTGGCATACATTGGGTGTATTTTGAGGCATTATTTGTAAAAGCACCCAATTTGTGCAAAATTGGGTGCTTTTCTTACAAAATTGGTATATTGATGTGTGGGAAGTTGGCAACAAAAATAGGTATAGAGAAAGTCACATTTTCGATGTCCGGCAAGCACATCCACTTACGATTTTGGCGAAAGTACCCCCCGGGACAATATGGTGGTGTATGTTTATTAAAATAGTTTACACATGTAACTTATGCTTAGCTGTTAAGTGCAGTAAAATAGAAACTTGTATTGAACATACCCGGGGAACATACTTTAATTAATAGATTGTAAA